>BSBM01000502.1:21465000-21780000 GCA_027924585.1 Larix kaempferi
TAGTCTATCAATCTACCAATTTTATATCATGTAAATATAAGTATAGTCATTAAGAGCTCATGTTTTCTATAAGCTTAATAAATTAAATTCCATAAAAATTCAAAATTGAAACCCTTTCGTGGATGGACTCCCCTACTTTCCTATCAAAACAAACATCATTTATGTTTGAACCCAAATGAACATAGCAAAATTTCTCTTACTTTCCAATAACACCACATGATCATGTGCATAGCTTGGATTTGGGTCACTCACAAGATGTAATGAATTTCCTCCACTTCCTCTACATTTATTCTTGCAATGAAGCGAATTAACAACATTTAGTTACCTTTTATTGGGTTATATCTAGTTTTTTTTAAATCTTTATTGGGGAGGGAAAAATCTCAATTGTTAGGTTTCAAGCATGGAATAGTTATAAAGATACACATATGGTGAAATGTATATGATACCATTTCATGGTAACGATAACACATAGGGTATGTAAATAAGGGTTAATATTTTCACCTATGTTCATGTCAGTTTCAATAAAATATTAAGACAGATGCCTTGCATATAAGAATTGAAATTACAATTATGAATGTGCCAAATATAACTCAATCTAACAACTATTCCTAACTGGCAATGTGAAAATGTTAAAGAAGAATACAAAAAGTTGAAAGAAATAATCTGTCAAGAAAGATTGATCTCACTTTTCTTGGTTCCAATGAGCCAAGAAAGATTGATCTCACTTTTCTGAGTTGTCATGGAGCAAGGTTTGATTGAATCTCAATACCCACCTAAACCCCAACCAAAGAAATGAAGAGTTAGATCTTTTACTTGAATACCTACAATACAATTGTTCAACTCTGGAACTCCCAATTAGCTACATCTCTTAACTTAAAGATGAAAAAAGATATAACATCAATAACCAAGCCTAAATAAGCTATTAAATGAGTATGGATCAAGGCCAGTAATCCGAAGAGACTTCCATCGATATTATCATTGGTCCACTATTATCAGATTTATGCAACACTTAGGATCATAAGCAATATCAAATAAAAATGGAGGGTCCTTAAGTTTTTGGTGGGTATGAATTGATCCCATGATTTGGAAGTATGAATCCATTCCATGATTTGGAGGTTATTCCTCAGCCCACCCAAATAAAATAACCCTCAATATTTATATTACTATGTCAAATTAAAAAATCCCCTTGACCCCTTAATATGGGGCAATATATTTTTTAGGTTTTTAAGAGTATTCAAACCCCCAATATGAATGGACGTGATATGATATTGCCTAGCTAGTGAACCCCCCGTGGCACTTGGATGCATTGGCTGGGTCCATATCGCATCAGTAGTATTAGTTCAGGAGGAGTGGTTCAGTTGTAGCAGTTGGATGGGGCAATACTCCCCAAGCTGGTAAATGGTCACAGGTTGAAGCCCTATCGTTCGGGCTTGGAACAGTGAGATGCCTGAGTTGCATCAGGGAAAAAAAAGTATGTGTGTTGCAGGTTGTTTGGTGGCTGATGGCCCACCTACAGAAGAAGGAATGCACAAGCAGGGAGGCTTTTGCCGCAAGTTTGAAGCAGTCGAAAACACATGACAACGTTGCGACCAGGATCGACGACAGATTTGGTTGAGTACATGCAGGATTTTGTGATGATTACAGAGGATTTAGGGGTACAGGGCAGTGTTGTGACTACTGTCCCGCTAACTTCTTGCGACCCTATGCCATCATCTCTATACATGATTTCGCTTGGTTACCATATGACGATGGTATGTTTTGCACATGGCACGCTGGGCCGGTATGATTAGGAAGATGTGAGGAGATTGCTCACACGATGACACGTGGGATCTTTGGTGGCAACATGGTCGCCACTCGCTGCATCAGTCAATAGGTTCACGCACGCAGATGTGAGGTACTGAGGCATCATTCTCACCGTCGTGACCTGAGCATGGTCCAGCTATAAGTAGCAGAGGCCGACCGTAGTTCAGTACAAAGAAGTCTTTCCGAAATAGTGTGGTTATGCTGTAAGATCAGTTGGTGAGTTGAGTTGTGAGTAATTCCAAGGCGGCTATGGAAATGATTCACTTCATTTCCCGTGGCAGTTTCCCAGGGGCCCTGTGAGCCTGAACGACAAGTGTCCCTGAGCGCCTTGATACGGCGGGTGCATTTACACTGTGGTATGACCAAGCCAAGGGTCGGACCAGCATGCTTAAGTACGCAATAGTTGTTCGAAGGATTTTGCTTCTCTTGACCAATGAGATGGTTGGGGAGGTAGCTCCCTGACCATAGTAGGAGTCATTTTCCGGTGTGAAACAGATGTGCCAGATTCATCTGCTCATTTCGCACCTTGGTACTATTTGCCCTCTTTTCCTTCCCGTTTGTACCATTCACAAAGACTCGAGGATGAGTTTGAGACATACATGAAAGCAAGTTGGGGGCTCCCCACTTTTGGGTAAGACTTATCGAACAGCGAGACGATGATCAGTATAACCGAAGGAGTAGAATTACACCCGGTGCTCCAGACAAAAAGAACAATTGGCATGTACAATGTCCAGTAGTTTACGTGACTCGAGGGCGAGCCACAAGATTGTGTTGGGGGCTTGTTGGCAGGCGGTTTGATGGGGAAATGTCGCGGTACCACCGACGCTATGACACATCGGATGAGGGTGTGAAAGGAGTATTTTGGGCTAAAGTATGACACAGTTAGCGGGTTTTGGGTCACTTGGACCATAGTATGCGGGTTTTTGGGTCATTTGGACCGAGTCAGTTAGATATTGGGTCATTTGTCCATAGTGTCAGTTAGGAAGTCATTTGTAAGTGGACAAATATTGTAATGGCAGAAGCCTATAAATAGATGAGAGTTGTAAGTGTTAAGGAGATAGGCAGAGGAGAGAGATAGGAGACCAAAAGAATAGTAGGCGAGAGATAAGGAGATATATGTGTATGGAGATCTATGTTTTGCTTCTGGTATACGACTGCGACAGTAATATAATGATGATGTTTTGGTACGATCTTTGTGCAATGTTGCAATATATGAATGTTGTTATGTTTTATTGATGCAATATCTGCTTACTGTTGTTGTGATGATAAATGCTGCAATTAAGTAATATGTTATAATTCTATGTCGAATGCTTAAAGTTTCTGGTTAAGTATTGCAATAGAGCTAGTCCGTGTAGCCACAACTCTCCTCTTCCCTCGGCGGAAACATGGTTCCGTCTACTCTTCCTGGACGCCTCGGGTGAGACCTCATCCGCTCTGCAGGTGTTGCTGGGCGAGCTCAAACCTTCTTGGGCCGGTTCCCAGGGAGACTGCAGTATGTGTCGACAGTGAGGAAAACCCCTGTCGACCGAGGTCGCATTGGTCAAAAGTTGGAAGCCACGGAGGACGATGCAGGTAAAGGTCAAGGAGATCTACAGATGAGAGTTGATCGTATGGATAGATGACTGACATGACTCCATCACTATCATAGCTTTAAGAGTGGTATGGCATGTTTATATTATAAAACACCCGTCTGCACAAAGATTCGTATCCCAGTTGACTTGTGTGCATTGGAAAGCGAAAGGAGCGGACCGTTCAGATCCGACCAGCCAACCAGAGACCTAGAAGCTCCACCTAGTTGTCAACCGAATAGGTAGGCCATCCACCTCCACCCTAAACTATTTAAATGGCCGGACCCGTGGTACCCCCATGCTTTGAGACTCTAAATATAATTGACCAATTAGAGGATAAAGACTGTGAGGTTTACTATCCAATGCTGATAAATAACAACATAGAAACTGCCAAAGAAAGATTGGAGGTCATAAGGGACAGAAAAGTGGATGTTCATAATATTTATCAATCCTTTTTGCACTTGTTTACAACTAGCCAAACCCCTAGTTTCCCTGAATTTGTAGACTGGTGTGCCAACCATTACTCCTCAGACCGAAGAGCAATCATGGATGCCTCAAACTCTAAAATCCGGTGCTATGTAGATGCCCCTACTATTAGGAAAGCTTTGGCCATTCTAGAAGATTTCTGCCAAAAATCCCAAAGTTACAGAATGGAATCCCTGATCCAACATTTTTTCCAAGCCCCGGATGACTTCAAACAGATCTTTTATCATGCTTCCCTACTACCAAATACCTCCTCTCAAGGCACACCTTTTCCTGATGAGGCTAGCCTTTTTAGGGAAGAGTCGAAGTGTGTTATCTCCATGCTGGCCCAGTTCCTAGGATTAGACAATGACCTATACATAACCGAGCCCCTGATAAGTTTGATGTTTGTTCTAAGCACTTATCCTATCAAGCCAGCAGGCCCAAATTAGCTTACCCAATGTGCATGCCTAAAGTTTGATGAAGCCTTGGCAGAAAAAATCCACTCCCATCTCATAGAATTCCCTAAGACAAGAACTTTCAGGTTCCAGTCTTACTTGTTAAAAATGTTCCTGGTAGCTAATGAAGAAAACCTGCAAGCTCCAAATCTACAGTTGACTAAGGAGATGTATTCAGAATACAAAACCTTCATGAATGATCTTATGGAAGATATATATTTCATCTTTTTCCAGAAGAGACTACCTAGGGTACTTCCTAAGATGAAAGACCTACTGCAGCCATCCATGGAGAAGAGGGTTGGGGATTGGTTCCTGCTGGAGCATGGGACTGTGATTAGATTTTATGGCTACTCCCATGCCCCCTATGTGCTACCTACCTTCCTAACCCCCAGAGTACTCACCTTGGAATTTATAAGACAAAAATTGAAGGTGGAGTGTGAACATTTATTGGATGACGGGAAGTATTTGGACATCATATTTCCATGGACATTGGGCTCCTTCATTGTCAAAAACAAAACATCTCTACTGGATATTGAGCGAATGATGGGTGATCTGGGATTCCCATCCAAAGCAGCCATAAACTATGATCCTCACCAGATTATCTTAGAAAGAAGGAAGGAAAGTAACAGGAAAGGATATGAGCACTTCGATTTGACAGGTCTAGCTGACATGGAAAACTGGTTAGAATACATTGACAAAGGCCAGTTGGAAGTAGACCCACCAAAAGATTCTTCATCTTTAGCATTCATTTTTAAAAGTAGCACATCAGCAGTGCCTGGTTCACCTGGTAAAACCCAAACAATATCAACATCCATGTCCCTTATCATTCCTACAGAAAAATCTATAAAGGAAGGGGGTAGTGAGCCCATGGATGTAGACAGTTATGCAGAGAGAGCCTCGAAGAGGAAAAAGGTAGAGGATCCTGAGCAACAATTAGTACAGGTACAAGCAAAGCAACCCAAGAAAAAGCAAGTTAGATCCTCGGTGCCATACTTCAAGGTTAAGCAACATGTGTTCAACATAACACATACTGGAGCTGCAACATCAAGCCTAAGCAGGGCTAAGTTACTGGAGGGATATGAGGAGAGCTCAGATACAATCTTAGAAGAAGCTAAACTGTATGCTAATGCAAGAAAAATGTCCAAGAAGGATGTAGCCTTGATGGCAAGTAGGAACCTTGCCCAATACACCTTGAGTCTTGCCTTAGCCACTAAGAGTAAGGCCATAGAACTAAAAGTAAATATGGAAGGCATCCTAGTGAAGTCATCTATAACAATTTTTTGAGGGTTTCCATAGAGCTATCAAAAGTGCAGGCCAGCGAAACCAAAGTGCAAAAGCAGTTGGGATTGGAAAAGGTGGAGAACAAGAGCCTGAAGGCACAAGTGAAAAAGTTCCAGGCTTCACTATTGGCCACTAAAACTCAAGAAGATAAAAGGGCTAGCATTCATAAGCTATTAGATCAAAAAGATCAAGAAATTATGTCACTCAAGAAGAAATTGAAGATTCCAGCTTCCCAACTGGTGAATGCACCAGAAATTGTAGAACTAGAAGAGGAAAAAGAAGAGCTGCAGGGTAAGTTGACTGATTTTAAAGCCAGGCTAGTAGAGTTTGAAGAAAGAGAGAAAAAGTGGCAAGTACATATGAAATTGATAATGGACAATGAGGAAGCTTTGAAGGCTAAAGTTGAAGGGCTTGAGAAAAAGTTGAAAGAGAAAGAACAAGAGATAGAAACCATGGTCACACCCTCGGTGGAGGCTGGAGATTTTTCTATTGTAGGGAAAATAGCCTAGGCAAGTATGGATGATGTAGAAGTGGCAAGATTGAAAACGCAGAATGCCAACCTCAAGACCATGCGGGATAGTGCCAAAAGGGCAAAGAGGCTGCAGAGAAAGACAAGAAAGCTTGGGAAACCAAGTACCAAGTGATGCAGGGTGATTATGATAAGCTGAAGCAACAAGTTATAGGGAAAAGTGCATTGCAGGAGGCAGAGGAGCTGAGGCCATATTTGGAATTTATGGTAGATAAGGAAGTTGTAATCAAACTGGAAAGGTCAGCTGTCATAGTGGCAAATGAGAAGTTAAACAAGAATCCTAAGGATTATCCACAAAATGCAATAGAGTTCTTAATGGTCTGTCTGAAGAGCAGGCTAAAGCAGCCAATATAAAGGACAGAGTGGCCACAATCATCAGCGCTAAGAAGGTAATACTCAAGCACCAGCAAGTGAGCACTGTCCAAGCAGGGATAGATGTCCTGGCTAACCAAGTGAAGCTGTTCAGGGAGGCATTTGAGCCATTATTTAAGAAAGGTCTTCCTATGTTTTGGGAAGAAGATGGAGCCATGAGGACAAAGGAGGGATATCATGGCAAGCTATGGGAGTGCAGGTTAGACCAGGAGTGCTTTGCAGATATGGAGTAGCCTCTGGAAGTAAAGACGCTGGTGGAAAAACTAACGAAGGATTTCGAGTTGGTCTCTACATTTAAAGAAGCTCTTACACTCCTCGTAGGCTATTCATACAAAGAGCATACCGAAATGAGGTGTGTCTTAAAGAGCTTGCATCCTTGGATTTACCAGCAGTCGAGCAATGGAAACTCATCGAAAAGTATGGGAAGGAAAAATTGAAGTTGAGTGCATGAAGCGTCAAAGATAGTGGAAGAGGCCGAATGGAGGATCAGTTACCAAAACATTTTGTCTTTTTACTAGAGTCTGTTGTCCTGTGGTAACTAATTTTTTCAATGTAACTAATTTTGATGCCTTGTTTCAGGATACATCTCGGGGGTAAATTGCACTATAAATGTAAACTCTACGGAGGAGGAAGGGTTCAACTTTCATTTTTGAAGCCTTTGTGCTTGGATTGTAGATTTGTAAACTTTCTTGGAAGTGTTAATGAAAAGTGTTTTTTTTTAGTTTCTGAGATTCGTCACAGTGTTCATATTCAATTTTTGTTTCCTATTTGCGTCATTTTCATATGTGTAAATTCTGTTAATGCTTTCTAGAGAAAACCATGACCTGTCTTGGGTTGTTGTGACATGTCTTAAGCCTGCTAGGACTATCGTGACTAGATGAAAGTGCCTTGAGGATTGTTAAGGGTCCCAATCCTATGTATGAAGGTACCATGACCTACTGTGGTTTACTAAGGGTGTCGTGAGGGTGTGTAAATGTGTTGGAAGCCTAATTGTGTACTATTTGACTAGGTCATGATCTGTTAGTATGGATGAGTCTGTGTGAGGTCTAGTACGTGGGTTTCTACCCTTTATTGGACTAGTTGTGAAACTAATGAAACCCCTGAGTTATGCCTCTCACCCATGTGCTGCCTACCAAGCTGGGAGCAAAGCTCACATAGGTCAGAAAGAATGGAACCTACTCCTGGTTGAGGCTTGATGGAAAAACACAAGTAACCATTGAATACAAAAATGACAGTGGTGCATGGTTCCTCTGCGCATTCACACAGTTCTCATCTCCACTCAACATGATGAGACAATGACCAATGAACAAGATTTATCTAAAGGAAGTAAGAGGGTTTGATTTTTATACAAGGGGGATATGCTTTGGATAGTAAACTGTAATGACCCCCATCAGATCCTACTGGTTTTTTTGGCTTATTTGCTTATGTAATTTGGTTAAGGGATTTCGTAAAAACACTTGTAAAAAATACCACTGAGCTATGCCAAATAGTCTTAGTTGGTTTTTGTATTCAATGTACTACTGATATGTTGATGCAGGAGCATAGGCTCAAGAGGGTGAAGTCATTCATGACTTCAGAAGGTCAAGGGAAATCTTAAGAGACCTAGGGTCTCATACATTTGTAATTTTCTTTATTTTGTAAAGGCTAAATCAAATGGATAAGGAATCTAGATCCTTTTCCACATGTAATAGTCAGGATTGAGTTAGTTGTGAGTCATAGGGTTAGCAGAGATCAATAAGGACCGTACTCCTTTGTTATAGGATCTGGAAACAGAATCCTCTTGTATTTAAGTCAGTTCGAGTTGTTTTCTTAGCAGCTTAGTTAGCTTACAGAGCTTGTTGGCTCGCAGAAGCTTAGGTTAGCTCATAGAGCTTAGGATAGCTCATAGAGGTTTGAGGATAGCTCAAAAAATCTTTGATTATCTCATAGAGCATGAGAGGGAGAGAATTTCCACATAGCATGAATGGAGGAATGAGAGGTGTGTGCACAGAAGAGTGAGCGAGAAGTGAACAGGTAGAATTCTCTATGTGTATTTGAATTTCTGGTGAATTGAATAAAGAACAAAGGATTAGACTCTGCGTGTGGTTTTGATGGATTATAAGTATGAATTCATCCTGCTTTCACTCCATATAACCCTATGTATAAACTCTGTGGCTTTGGATTTCCATAGTTTTCGAATTGCAGAGAATAATTGATCATGTTAGTGATCAATTAAGTGAAGCTTTGTAGAGGGTTAAACCTTAACCAGTCGGTCAAATAAAACAAGATCATAGAGTGGGGATCGATTGAGGGGAAAAGATGGACGGTTTATAGTGATATCGCCGGGATAAGTTGCAAGCTTTGAAAAAAATTTCGTGTGTGCGATATTCTATGGAATGCTCTTAATAAATTTTGGAATCTACCGTGTTGATTGTTAAATATTGTAACTTCAAAGAATATTATATTTGTACTTTATTATTCCGGAGATGATTCATTCCTCCGTGAAGATCTTATTGTATATCCGGAGATGTTTATTCCTCCGTCGGAATGTGGTAACTCGGGTTATTAGACTTCCCTAGTGGGGGTCGGCCCTAAATGTGTTATGTGGGTCAAAGGGTTATTAGACCACCCTAGAGGGGTCGGCCCAGTTAGTTGTAGTGGGTTATTTAACCTATTGGTTAAATACGAGCCTACGTGTACTTGTGTAAAATACATATCAAAGTAGTGTATAAATAGAGGAGGTGTGTTCCTCATTATACACACTCACTCATTCAAGGGAGGCGCACCTATTGGAGGAGAGGTCTGCTACAGTGGAGAAGGAGATCATGTCTTTGGTTTGCATCTTTGTATATTGCTGGTCATCTATATTGAGGAAGCTTTACTGGGTTTTCTACCCCATGAGGGTTTCCCAGGATAAATCTGTGTCTCTTGTGTTTATGCTATGCTTGTTGTTTCTTCAGTGATCCTGTATATGCTATTATTGTGAAATGGAATGTAATGCTGCTATTTTCTGTCTTAGCATATTGAATTTTAACATGGTATCAGAGCTAACCTGAAGGAAGACAAGGTATGGCACTAAAGACACTTGCTTTACTTACGACAATTTGAAGGTTAGGGTTTTACATAGCAAAAACCAGTCATCGTAGCACTTTCGCTATAAATCCGTTTTGGCAAAGTTTTCGGATCTGAAATTGTTACAGGACGAAGCTAAGATCTCCAGGTACCTTGTGTCCAAAGGACAACCTCTAATTCGTTGTACTTTGTGATTTATGATCTGTACAATATAGGGTTTCTGCCTCTTCCAGATCTGAGTCAAAATCAGGTGACCTTGGGAAAAAGGTCATAACTTGGGCTAGGAAGATCCAAATGAAATTTAGTGAAAAGTGACAGGTAGTACACAGACTGTACTATCTCAGAAAACTTTTTCAGAGGCCGAAGTTGAACCAGTGACACGTGGCACGCCGTACAAGTTCGCTCTCCTGTATTATCCCATAAACAGGTCACGTTGCGACACTTGGCATAACTCTCTCTCAGAGAATCCAATTGAGGTCAGACCTGTCAGGATGGAAAGATAACAGGCCGATCTATCTCAGAAAACTTTTTCAGAGGCCGAAGGTCAAACAGTGACACGTGGCACGCCGTACAAGTTCGCTCTCCTGTATTTTCCCAAAACAGGTCACGTTGCGACATTTGGCATAACTCTCTCTCAGAACATCCAATTGAGGTCAGACCTGTCAGGATGGAAAGCTAACAGGTCAGGCTATCTCAGAAAACTTTTTCAGACCCTGTGGATCAAAAATTTCGGAGTTACACCAGAAACAATCAGGTACATATTTCTGTCAAAACAGAATTATTTTTTGGTACCTTCATTCATGGCTTCCGAAATTTAGGGCTTTGAAGAAAGTTGGAATTTTTGTAATCGGAGACCACGGCTGGATGCTACTCATCAAAATAGAAATTTAGAGACCAAGATCAGAATTTTTGGTTGGGCAGAAGGCCGGGCTTGATTAGACCCTAGTTCGGGACTTTGATCAGAAAAGTGGAAAATTAGGGCTTCTGTAAAAATAGGAATTTTTGAAATCTGTGACCACGGCTGGAAGCTCCTCAGAAAAATAGAAGCTTAGAGCTTTGGTTCAAACTTTTTGATGGGGCAAAAGAGTGGGCTTCATCAAACCCCAGTTCAGGGTCACGTCCAGTGAATCTGAAAGTTTCAAAGGCAAAATTGAGGAGTAAAACTTTGCAGTTTTCAAATTCTAAATATATGAGTTTGATCAGCTCATCAAGGCGCATATTTCTATCCTTTCGGAAGTCTGAAATTCAAAGTTTGAATTTTTGGGGTTTCTCTGACAAACCCATATCCAGCTCCAGGTCCAGTTCTTGCAAATCAAGTGGATAGGGTTAATCCTAGAAGAAGATAGATTGGTCACCTACATAAGTGAAGGAGTTCATGTTTCAGAGGGAGATGAGGCTAAGGCTTTACATAAGGAGATTACAAGCGATCTCGATAGGTATGACTCATCGAGGTATGTTTTGAGATTTGTTCATGATTAAGTTTATGGTATGTTTGTCTTCATGATTATTACAGTTAGTACAATCTTGATTTTAGATTTGTTGTATCACCTTAACAAAATTATGAATGCATGATAGAAGATATTCATTGGTTAGGGTGTTGACACTTATGATTGTACTAATGCATTATGGTGTTGTGTGAGGTTGAGGTTGTCTGCTAACAAGATACAGGTACATCACAAAAGACAAATCAGGCTTCATGACCATGAAAACATGAAGACAAAGACTCATCCATAATCTTTGTTCTACTTACGAGGTATGTTGTACATAACCAAGTAGGTATAATAATCCAGGTATGTTTCCCATGAATCTTACCTTGTGTTAGGATCCCTTATATAAGTATACTTGGAATGATTGGTTATGCTCATTCATAAAGTTAGTAACCAAGGGATTATGCATATTATATCTCTTATCAATGATACGCATGAGTAAAAGAAGACTTCCCTGAAATCTTGAATACTAATGTTTATTAACTATAATCATGACTATACGTTTTCAAGATTATTTAGTACTATAATGTTTTGATAGCATTTAGAATATACTAATGAGTGTATGTTTGTATATGAGATCATGAGGATGACTCTTGAGCATGCACAGTGGTACAGAATGAATAGAAGTTCAAAAGACATACAGAAGATCAAGCGGGAGGCAGCCACACAAACATAAAAGATAAGTATTTGAGTTGCTATTTGAAATAGTAATGATATTGCCTGCATGCATATTTGTATTCCTAGAATATATAATGCTGAGTGTAAACATTCCATTGTTGCTTGTCTAGAATGAAACCTCTTTGCTGACATGCTGAGAGTTGTGCACACTCTCGATAGTATGTTCTGGTAGAGATGGAAGGCATCTAGATAGCCACTGTATGCATACAGGATATGGGAAAGTGTTGTGCCAAAGTAATGGTCAAAATAGTTGCATCACTATGTAAATGATATCTGTATGCATAATGGGTTATCTTTTGATGATTATGAAGTATTACTAATCATGTACTTAATTTTGATTTGTAGGAAAGGTCATGAAGAATGATGGACACCGTACAAGTGGTGGATGTTCAAACAAGAAGATTTACAAATCAAACAAAATATAGAAGGCTCATGGCTAGAAGATTCTCTTAGAAAGGGGAAGAGAATCATGACAAGATGTTTGCTCCAAGTATGGTGTAATTAAAGAAGAGGTATGAATCAGGTTCTGTATAGGTACCTAGGATCGATAATAATTTAAGCTTAATGATCACCATGGGTGATGTGGATCTCAACCTTTGCTACAAGGTTGAATATGATACACATATGACATGGATGCAAGAAGGAACTCACCACAGAGTTCGAATGATACTGAGGCTCATATCAGTAGACCCATCTAACGAGAGATGGCACAGATAGATATGCAGAAGATCATTCAATACAGAAATGAAAAATGAAAGATCTCAATTTGATGCTTTACTTCCTAGGTCTGGAAGTATGGCAAGGCTCAGAAGGAATATTTATCAATCAGGGAAAGTATGATGAGAAATATGACTTGAGGTGTTGGAATGGCCACTCTTATGGATTCCAGCTTGAAGCCGTTAGGGGATAACTCATCAGAGTTAGTGGATATAACTCTGTACAGTCAAATTATTGGGTCTTTGATATATCTAACATATACTAGGTTAGACATATGCTGTGTTTTGAACACCTTGAGTTAGTATCTAGTGGAAACTAGATGTGTTTACCTGATAGTTGCAAAGTATGTGATGAGGCACATAAAGGACACGATAGAATTTGATCTATGCTATCTTGAAGATCATGACTTCAAATGGCTATTCAGATTCTGTTTGGGCAGGAAGTGTATCAGACAAGAAGAACACCTCGAGAGGATGTTATTGTCTGGGATTAGCCATGATCTCGTGGTTTAGCTGGAAGCAGTCTAGTATGACTCTCAGCACAAGCGGAATATATGGCTGCTTGCTCTGCTAGTTGTGAAGAAGTTTGGCTTTAGGATTGTTTGACTTAGAGTTAGAACCAACTGAGATCCTATGTGATAATTAGAGTTGTATCAAGATGACATAGAATCTAGTGTTCCATGATAAGTCAAAGAACATAGGGAACTAACAAGATATGTCACAGAAATGAACTCTAAAAGTTTGAATTTGTAACAGGTTACCATTGTACTAACCAAGCCCCTACGTCAAGTGAAGAAGTTACCAACCAAACCTCTGTCTCGAGTGAAGTTTGAATACTTCCGAGACAAGCTTGGTGTAGTTCAAAAGGACCGTCCTCGAAAGGGGGAGTAGTATAGTCACTACTGATGAGATTGTCTCATCAAACAACAAGGTCGTTGATGAGGTAACCTGTTCTCTACACCCAGTTACTTAGAAATATTTAGATTTAGGACTCTTATACTTAGAATACTTAGCTTTACTTATACATGCTTTTGATGATAGATGTATTGGTAAGAATACATGCTAGATGTATACATGTTTTGGTGTGATGTATACATGTTTAGATGTATTAGTAAGAATACATGCTAGTTGTGATGTATACATGTTCTGATGTGATGTGTACATGTTTTGATTAGTGATGTATACATGTTTTGTTGTACACATGTTTTGATGTGATGTGTACATGTGTTGATTAAGTGATGTATACATGTTTTGATGTACACATGTCTTGATGTGATGTATACATGTTTTGATGTGATATATGATTGTACCTGTATGGATGAGAAAAGAGTTGAGGGGATTGGATCATCCCTGGACTTTCAGTCCTAAAGAGAGCCGTAGACGTAAGGTCTCCGAGAATGAAGTCCTTAGTGGACAGTTGAGGGGATTGGATCATCCCTGGACTTTCAGTCCTAAAGAGAGCCGTAGACGTGAGGTCTCCGAGAATGAAGTCCTTAGTGGACAGTTGAGGGGATTGGATCATCCCTGGACTTTCAGTCCTAAAGAGAACCGTAGACGTAAGGTCTCCGAGAATGAAGTCCTTAGTGGACAGTTGAGGGGATTGGATCATCCCTGGACTTTCAGCCCTAAAGAGAACCGTAGACGTAAGGTCTCCGAGAATGAAGTCCTTAGTGGACAGTTGAGGGGATTGGATCATCCCTGGACTTTCAGTCCTAAAGAGAACCGTAGACGTAAGGTCTCCGAGAATGAAGTCCTTAGTGAACAGTTGAGGGGATTGGATCATCCCTGGACTTTCAGTCCTAAAGAGAGCCGTAGACGAGAGGTCTCCGAGAATGAAGTCCTTGGTGGACTTGAGGGGATTGGATCATCCCTGGACTCTCAGTCCTAAAGAGAGCCGTAGACGTGAGGTCTCCGAGAATAGAAGATAGGACTGCATCGTCCCTGGACCTTAGTTCAAAATGTACGTGATGGGGATTGCATCATCCCGGAACTGATAGTTCAAAATGTACGTGATGGGGATTGCATCATCCCGGAACTGATAGTTCAAAATGTACGTGATGGGGATTGCATCATCCCGGAACTGATAGTTCAAAATGTACGTGATGGGGATTGCATCATCCCGGAACTGATAGTTCAAAATGTACGTGATGGGGATTGCATCATCCCGGAACTGATAGTTCAAAATGTACGTGATGGGGATTGCATCATCCCGGAACTGATAGTTCAAAATGTACGTGATGGGGATTGCATCATCCCGGAACTGATAGTTCAAAATGTACGTGATGGGGATTGCATCATCCCGGAACTGATAGTTCAAAATGTACGTGATGGGGATTGCATCATCCCGGAACTGATAGTTCAAAATGTACGTGATGGGGATTGCATCATCCCGGAACTGATAGTTCAAAATGTACGTGATGGGGATTGCATCATCCCGGAACTGATAGTTCAAAATGTACGTGATGGGGATTGCATCATCCCGGAACTGATAGTTCAAAATGTACGTGATGGGGATTGCATCATCCCGGAACTGATAGTTCAAAATGTACGTGATGGGGATTGCATCATCCCGGAACTGGTAGTTCAAAATGTACGTGATGGGGATTGCATCATCCCGGAACTGATAGTTCAAAATGTACGTGATGGGGATTGCATCATCCCGGAACTGGTAGTTCAAAATGTACGTGATGGGGATTGCATCATCCCGGAACTGATAGTTCAAAATGTACGTGATGGGGATTGCATCATCCCGGAACTGATAGTTCAAAATGTACGTGATGGGGATTGCATCATCCCGGAACTGATAGTTCAAAATGTACGTGAAGGGGATTGTATCATCCCCGGACTTCGGTCCCTGAATTGATCCGTAGACGAATGGTCTCCGAGAAAGTGATGGTATTAATGATGTGGTTACTCGTATCGGTAGGATACTTGTATTGATGATGTGGTTACTTGTATCGGTAGGATACTTGTATTGATGATGTGGTTACTTGTATCGGTAGGATACTTGTATTGATGATGTGGTTACTTGTATCGGTAGGATACTTGTACTGATGATGTGGTTACTTGTATCGGTAGGATACTTGTACTGATGATGTGGTTACTTGTATCGGTAGGATACTTGTATTGATGATGTGGTTACTTGTATCGGTAGGATACTTGTACTAATGATGTGGATACTTGTATTGTTATGGATACCTGTATTGATGACGATGCTGATGATCGTGTGATGACGATGCTGATGATCGTGTGATGACGATGCTGATGATCGTGTGATGACGATGCTGCTGATCGTGTGATGACGATGTTGATGATCATGTGATGACGATGCTGCTGATCGTGTGATGACGATGTTGATGATCATGTGATGATGATGCTAATGATCGTGTGATGACGATATTGATGATCGTGTGATGACGATGCTAATGATCGTGTGTGACGATGCTGATGATCGTGTGATGACGATCTTGATGATCGTGTGATGACGATGCTAATGGTCGTGAGATGACGATACTGATGATCGTGAGGATCCAGATGTTGATGTTGTTGTAGTTGTTCGAGTGCTGCAGAAGATAAAGACTCAGTACTGAAGATGTTGATGTTCCAGTATTGAAGATGTTCCAGTAACTGCTTGAGTTACTGATGATGTTGAGAAAGCTTCCAATGATTTATAGATGTATCATGTATGATGTTGATGACTCCTTGCTCGTGCAGATACTGTTATAATATCCTTCTCGTTAAGGGGGAGTGTTAAATATTGTAACTTCAAAGAATATTATATTTGTACTTTATTATTCCGGAGATGATTCATTCCTCCGTGAAGATCTTATTGTATATCCGGAGATGTTTATTCCTCCGTCGGAATGTGGTAACTCGGGTTATTAGACTTCCCTAGTGGGGGTCGGCCCTAAATGTGTTATGTGGGTCAAAGGGTTATTAGACCACCCTAGAGGGGTCGGCCCAGTTAGTTGTAGTGGGTTATTTAACCTATTGGTTAAATACGAGCCTACGTGTACTTGTGTAAAATACATATCAAAGTAGTGTATAAATAGAGGAGGTGTGTTCCTCATTATACACACTCACTCATTCAAGGGAGGCGCACCTATTGGAGGAGAGGTCTGCTACAGTGGAGAAGGAGATCATGTCTTTGGTTTGCATCTTTGTATATTGCTGGTCATCTATATTGAGGAAGCTTTACTGGGTTTTCTACCCCATGAGGGTTTCCCAGGATAAATCTGTGTCTCTTGTGTTTATGCTATGCTTGTTGTTTCTTCAGTGATCCTGTATATGCTATTATTGTGAAATGGAATGTAATGCTGCTATTTTCTGTCTTAGCATATTGAATTTTAACATTGATTTGGTGGGGACACTGATCGAATGATCAGAAATCCATTTCGCCGCGAAATTGATAGATCAACGATCGAGATCGATATCGACGGCAGGGAAGAAGCGTTGTGCGGAAACTCTATTCCCACCTTTCAGAAAGAGTTCCACTACGGAAGAAAGTTAGACAGTGCGGAAAGAGTTTGTTTCGGATATCAAGGGATTCAGATCTTGATTTTCGTAGCGCTAACAGTGAATAGTAAACGCAATAGAGATTTATTTGCATAAATAACAAGGAAAATAAACCCTAAATATCATAGTCATATAACTTTGAGTTTACAATGACTGTAACAACATTTCTAAGGTGGACAAACAAATCTGAAATTACTTTAACTCTAACCTATATCCTTATTTGGTGTCTCGATTTTTCTTTGGTGTCTGTAGCCAGCTCCTCAAAACAACCCAAATCGTCTTCTTCTCAGACTCCCTTATTATGCTTCAGCGCCCTCCTTCACTACCCAGAAACATTATGCACAGTCGTAACAAGAAGGAAGACTACAATGAGAGTACCCTACAACGTTGTAGGTGTCAATATGGATTACAGCTCCCTTTTTGGCTATAACAACCCTTGATATTGTCCCAGATGAAGCGTGGGGATCACTATAGATGTGGAACTGTAAGGATATGCGCCCAACAGAAAGTAAATCATCCTCACAAACAAGATTGTGTCCTCTCCAGATGATGTCATGACCCACGCAGTCCAAATTCAGCCAACAAATCAAGAATACGACCTCCACAAGATGAAATCGGCCCCTTTGTTACTCCTTTTTTTTCAAAAACATAAAAACCAAAAAAGACGAAAAAATAATATGCATGAATCTATAGCATCTTATATCTAGATGGACCTGAAAATTTGTTGTATGTATAACCACGGCATGAACCTATAATCCTAGGTATAATATAATATTGTTACTTGTTAGACTCATAGGAATACCCCCTTGGGCTAAACCTTATTATAGAATATGCTATGGGGATGGCGCTAGGGAGTGCTAGTTTCTTATAATATTCTTAGTTTACTTATTGCATAATCGTTTCTAGCTTTTATTCTATTGCTTGTCAAGGATATTTATAACTTACATCGTAGGGAGGCTCTATGGGTTAAATATAAAGATGTTTCTAATGTGGAGATATCCCAACCTTTAGACTAACTAATATATGTTGTATGTTGTTAGTATGATAGGAGATCAAGATGTTAAATTTGTCACCACCATTTTAACATATCAATGTATTTTTAGGAGTTAGAACTGGCTTCGATCACCTCGTTTAATGGCTTGCAAGGTATGGGAAACTTCATTTCCTTTAGAGATCAAGAAATCTCACTTGGGAGTGAGTAAATTACTCAAAAGTGCAGTGCATTGGCCATAACATTATTAGAGATCACTTGTTTCAATAATTTCATATGCGACTTGTCGTTGACACTTCAATGACCTAAATAGAAATTCCCATACAAGCATCTGTAAAAACTACTACACTTCCACCACTAAAATGGTTCATTGAACAATGCAAATACATAAATGAGGTGGAGGCTGTAGATTGGCATCGCATGATATGTGGCAGATGTAAGGTAGGAATCATTGAAAATCGACTGGAGGGATATCTTAGCAAGTAATCAGATTTTCATTAGGAGAATAGTTTCAATGGTATAACACTGGTCTAAAAAATCTAGGTTAATTGTTCAAATTCCTTTTATCTTTATAAGAATTTCTTATGGTTGGAAGAGGTAATGATAAAAATTCTTAATATTTAAAAGGATTGTATAGGTTCTTGTAGGTTTTCTCCAAGTAGGACCTTAACCAATGTATTGAATTGTCAAACTTATGGAGAGCATATAGAGAAAATGTAGCACCATATATCTCTTCTCATTATTCTAATATCCCTAGTTACCTAATTGATATGTCAATTAAGAAAGTAGATTTGTAAGGCATACCACCATAGAAATTTTAGCTCATATTATTTCCATAAGAAGAGAGATCATAATGAGTCATAATTGTTTGAATGCATATGATAGATCTCTTTGTAAGGATACAAGAAACAATAATGAGTCATATCATGCCAGTAGTTAGAATTAATAGCATAAAGAGGAAATATCTTGTGTAGAATCATAAGAGAGTCTATGGAAATAGACTAATTTAGTACAATTATTTTATCCTTATGGTATCCTTACTTATTGGCATGGGACCTTGAATGATATATCAGTAATTTGATCAAGTAACTGGTAAATCCACCTAGGTATAAATGCAGTAGATACCGACTAGAAATAATACTATGTTTGGATGTAACCTCAACATCTAAACTCGGATGAAAATGACATGATCCCTTATGTGGTAAGCTAAAATTGATTACTAGTCATGCACTTGAATCCATTCAAATTAATAAACTCACTGTCCCCATCCTTCTAGTACAAATAAACCTCACAATCAATGCCTTAGAAGCCATGCTTATTACATTATTTAACTTCATGTCATCCACCACAATAGGCTAATATACATGGTCGATTTCATGGTATACCCTCTCAACCTCCTTATTTGTATCAAGTCATTTTCCTTTTGAAATCCATTCATCAAAGGATTGTAAGTATGAATATTTGCTTCACAACCATTTTCCTTCATATGGCGCTCCACTAGTGCAAGACTATAAATTTTAGGCCTAAAGGTCTAACAATGATGTCTCCAACCACCAAAGCTAACCTCTTGAGGGGATATTTGTCCTTATAGTCAGAATATGGGAATTGTTAAGAATTTTATGAGCATTAGGTATGGGTCTTGGGGTTCTAGGCATGGTTAAGGAATGGAAAATGGGCCTTGGGACCTAAAGAAAGCTTCTAGGTTTCTATAGCCAAGAATGATATGTTGAAATACCACAATAGACCTTTCCACGGTATCTTTGGCCTATGAGTGGGTTTTTTGTGGCATAGTGAGAATTTTAAGACTAATTATAGGTTCGAACACCTTGGATATGGTTGGGGAGAAAATAGTGAGACTTAGGTCCTAAAGGAAATTCCAGGCATCTTTGGCTAAGAACAATTCCTACAATCACCAAACATGACCTCCCAATAGCATACTATTCATATAAGTGGGGATATTAGCTCCATTAGAATTTTTTGAGAACCTAGTATAGATATTGGGTTCCCTAGACATGCTTGAGAGAGAAAAATTGGGCCTTAATCCCTGAAAAACCTTTTGAGAATCCATGGCCAAGAAGAACAACGTACTTGAAAAATCACACATGGATTCTTGAGAGTATCTTTAGTGTTTGAGTAGGGATGTCTATGTCATTAGATGGTTTTGAATAGTAGTTAGGGGTCTTGAGGCTCTATACATAATTAAGGAAGGAAGTCAGAACTCCAAAGGTCTCAGCTTCGCAGAATCGCGAGGCCTCCAACTTCCGCGATTTGCAATCCATGATGCGGGAGTCGGAAGTCGGAACTTCAACGCACCACGTAGAGAAATCACGCCTCCAACTTCCGAAATCCACAATCTGCACTGCGGGTTCGGAAAGTCGAAAGTCGACCATATACCACTGTTACTAACAACTTATTAGGCTAATAACTTTCGCATCCTAAGTCCATTTTTGGAAAACTTGGTATCATATATTGGAAAACTCTCGGAGATCCCCATGCAAGTGTATGTCAATCTTCTTCCAAACCTGAGAACTCTGAATTTTCCTTCTTCCAACCAAGGTATTTCCCCAATCCTCATCCATGCCTTGTTACCACTCTGTAAAGAGCTCTGATCCACTCTGCCATGTCTCCTCCCTTCATCTGACCCACAGAGGGAACATGAACACGGAAGGGGTTTATATTTCTCCCCCAAAGTCATGACCGAACATTCTAAACCTCCTGGGCCTCAACAAGACTTGGCCCTATTCATCAATGAACAAATTCATAAAAAACACATGATATAAACCACAGAGAACAATTACCCTTTTATTGAAATATCCAAGGACCTAGCTATGTAATACAATGTTCCAACCCAACCATAGGTCTATGCCCAACTTGTATTGTTTCAACGTCACTCAGAGACTACCCTCGAGATGGGGCTATGTCTCCACTAAGGATGAACTACTCAAGTCCACTCATAGCCTTAGGCACAGTCAATTAGGGTCATACAACACACAACTGGATCTGGAAAGCAAGTGGGAGACAGGGTAGGAGGTTTCTAAGTTAATGAGCTCAACACACAGATCTATAGGCATATCCAATTGACTTCATATCACATTCCAGGAACCCCTATCCTTCCTATTTTACCGCAGCTACAACACCGCCAAGTTGCCCATATTTCCTATTTCGAGCAGCTGCGACACCTCCAAAAGTGCCTATTTTTCCTATTTCAAGCAGCTGCAACACCTAAATTTGTCCATTTTTCCTATTTCGAGCAGCTGGGACACCTCCAAAAGTGCCTATTTTTCCTATTTCAAGCAGCTGCAACACCACTAAAATTTCCCATTATTCTTATCTTTAGCAGATGTGACTCCGCTAAAGTTGCCTAGCCTTCCTATTTTACCGCAATTACAACACCGCCAAGTTGCCCATATTTCCTATTTCGAGCAGCTGCGACACCTCCAAAAGTGCATATTTTTCCTATTTCAAGCAGCTGCAACACCTAAATTTGTTTATTTTTCCTATTTTGAGCAGCTATGCCACATCTAAAAGTGCATATTTTTCCTATTTCAAGCATCTGCAACACCTAAATTTGTCCATTTTTTCTATTTCAACGAACTACGACACCTCCAAGAGTGCCTATTTTTCCTATTTCGAGTCGCTGCAACACCGCTAAAATTGCCCATTATTCCTATCTTTGGCAGCTGCGACTCCGCTAAAGTTGCCTATCCTTCCTATTTTACTACAGCTGCAACACTGCCAAGTTGCCTATTTTTCCTATTTCGAGCAACTGCGACACCTCCAAAAGTGCCTTTTTTTCCTATTTCAAGCAGCTGCAACACCTAAAGTTGTCCATTTTTCCTATTTCGAGCAGCTACGACACCTCCAAAAGTGCCTATTTTCCCTATTTCGAGCAGCTGCAACACCTAAATTTGTCCATTTTTCCTACTTTTGGCAACTGCGACTCCGCTAATTCCTCATTGAATACTGATTATTTATTTGCTCATCCGTATCAGCTCTCTCCATAAACGATGTGACCGTGGAAATGCGCCACCTTGCAACACGGCAGTTTGGCATTACATTTAAAGGTACGACATCTTAATCATAAACATCATTAGGCATGACTAAATGCAATAATCAATAATGAATATATTTTGTCGTTATTCCATGTCAGTTATCCTTAGCCAATCCGCTGAGACGGAAACTACGTATAATTCGTCCTTTGCTTTTGGTTTTTTACCACCATTTGACAACCTGTCACCACTTTTTACCAAAAATACCCAAAAATACCCAAACCAACCTTTGGCTATCCATCGCTCGTTCTGCATGCAATAGCTCGACGTCTAAGACTGTAACTCATCTTGTCGGTAGCAGAATTTATAGACAGCTTCGCAATATGGGTATCCCGATATGACACAAGCCTGTCAGCATAGCACCTCTCCGTGCAAATAGAGAGGTTTTTACTATCTTCCAAGAAGCTGGCTGGATTGACTATTTCCAGTGTTTGAATGATTTTCATGTAGAAACCGCACTTGAGTTTGCTCAAAATCTAACCAGCACTCATTCATAGGTCCAAGGTATCCAAATAGATGTTTCAGAAGCAATCATGGTGGAGGTAACAGAATTGCCCAGAACCGGGATGCAATGGTTTGGTCGAAAGTGCCATAATCCAACTGCAACAGAAGATTTTTTGGCAGCCAGAGAAGTTGTCCGGCCGCATGGCCGAGGAATAGCATTGGAATCCTTGGAACCAAGTGGCCACCTTCATAAAGAAATACATTTCCTGTGAAGGTAGGTACAAAGTGGTTTACATATATGAATTCTTCCTCCGTTAACATTTACGCCACCGCAGATTGTTAAATATGTCATTTTATCTTTTACAATCTTTGCAAACTATGGCTGGGTATGTCAAGGGTGCTCGACACCCCTTATCTTCCCTCTCAAACCACGGGTTGATTAAACTCTTAATCTTAAGGGCCCTTGTGCACCAGAATTTGACATGGGAAGAGTTTGTTGCTCGGCCAAGGGTGCCCCGAGCAACTGCCGTGGAAATAGGAGGTGTTGAAATGGTAAATGAGGACTGGAGTTCCTCCAATTAAGTTGGGGGCAAGGATGGAGCATTGGAATACCAGGTGGAAGAGGTAAATATGGGGGAAGCTGCGACAGCAGCGAATCCTATTGCAGAAGGGGATATGATGGAGCCAGTGGCAAATGAGACAGTGATATTGGAAGCTACAACAACATCAAATCCCATAGAGGAAGAAGCAAACCCAATAGAAATTGCAATTAGGCTGGCAACTGAAGTAGTAGGGATGGCTTCATTAGTAGCTGCAACAAAGGAAGCTGAAACTGGAGTAGTTGTTAAAGCTGCGACAATGGAAGCTGTAGCTGCAGGAGTTACAATGCAAGGGGAAGAGCATCAAGCAGAGGTGGTAGAAGGAGGAAATATGGAGGTGTTGGATGTCAAATCCTCCCCTGAAAGAAGGAGAAACATCATTGAAGAAGAGGAAATGACCCCTCTTTTTGAAAATTTAGAAACCCATGTGTCACAGAAAAGAAGAAAAAGGTCAGGGAGTAAGGGTCAGACATCTAGCTTAGCAAAGAAGAGAAGAACTAGAGCTATTACAGTAGCAGCAGTAGTATGCAGTGAAGGCCAGCCATCGGGAGTTGTGAATAAAAGAAGGACTCGGTCTATTGCAGCAGCCGAAACAACATGTGCAATTGGGGAAAATAGTGAAATTCCCACAGCATAAGCAGCATGTTCAACCAGGGTAGGCATAGAAATTCCTATTTTAAACCCCAAATCACCGGCTGTTACACAAGAACCTGCTGTGGAAAAACCCCAAATTGAAAACCTCCTTTTTGAAAATGAGCTGCTAAAGGAGGAGGTGCAAATGCTTCGGAATGAATTAGAGAAATGGAAGGAAGTGACTGGAAAACATGCAAAGAAGAATTTGAATATATTAGTGGAGGCTGCAAATCTGTTAAAAAATTCATCTCCTGTTTTGGAAAATGAAGAACAAGGAGACATGGTATGCCCAGAATGTGGTGACATATTTAATTCAGCAAGGCACAGAGTCATAGTGTTGGGTTTGGTAACACAAAAACTTGCACAGGTAGAGCAAGAAGGAGAAAAAGCATCGGCAATGGAGCTGATGGAGGGGAATGAGCCAGAGATAGACATAATCCCTGATTTGGAATTAGGAGAAGATGAGGAGATGCAATCCCATCCAGTAGGAAATACTGAACTATTCCAGGACCAGTCTCATCATCCAGAAGATATCGAGGTAATTCAAGAACAACCTCAGCAATCTGAATAAATTGGAAAACAGGATGTTGTTACACAAGAACCAACATCCTTGACAATATTTAGTGAAGTTGCAACCCAGACAGCAATTGTTTATATTGAGGTACAAGAGGAAGATGCTGTTACAAAAGAACCAGTGTCTTTAAAAATGTTTGCTGAAATTGAAACTCAGATTGAGGTTGCTGAGATTGAATTGAAGAGAAAGGATGCTTCCACACAAGAACCAGCATTCCTAAAAGTAGTTGTTGAGTTTACAACTCAGACTGAAGTTGTTGAGATTTAATTGGAAAGGAAGGATGCTGCCACACAAGAACCAACATTCCTACAAGTATTTGTTGAGACTGCAACTCAGGTAGAAGCTGCTAAGTTTGGTATTTAGGAAGAGAATGTTGTCACACAAGGACTAGTGTTCTCAAAATTAATGATTGATTCAGCAACAGAAACTGAGGCTGTTGAGGTACAGGAAGAGGATGTTGTTACACAAGAACCATCATCCTCAAAATCAACTGTTGATATTGCAACACAAGAATAGGACATTGCAACATCGATGGAAGAGGAAGCTGCTACACTGCCACCCGAAAATGAGGAAGATGGAACATCTGGTGGCAGGGTAGGAATGCAATTTTCTCAAGAATTTGATGCTTTAGACTCTGATGATGAGAAAGATGTGGAGGATAGAAGGATTCAACGATTGGAGAAACAACTTTCTTTGTTACAAGTGGAGTTAGCTAAATGGGAAAAGTACATTGATCAGTTTCGAGCAAGGATGGTCCCTCTCTCTGAACATAGGAAGACTATCAAATAATTAAGGGAGAAGTGGGCAGAGGAATCAACTCTTCAAAAATCTCAATTGGAAGAGGTGCAAAAAGAATTCCAGGAGTTGAACGAATTCAAATCCATGCAAAAGGAAAAAGACCAAATGTATGCCCTCTCTCGAGAGTTGCTGAGTTCAAGAGCCTCGTCTCCTTCCTACCCGGTATTCTTGTATGAGAAAATGACCCTGTTCAAATTGAAAGATTTACAAGAGGGTAGACCTTATCAGTTGTTGATCCCTTCCTAGTTTCTAGAGACCTTTTTGTCAAGCAGTTTTCTTGAGTAGTACCTGTTGTGTGAATTGTATTTGCACAATATGGCATGTTTTGGTGATTCTTGCTCTAATCCTATTCCCTATGCAAGGGATGTTTAGTTGAGAGCCTTTTCCTCTTTTGTTAATAATCATGTGCAGTGGGAAGATGTCTTTCAGACAATCTCTAGGAATGAGTCCAGTGCCAATTTATGGATTAGGAGTGAAACCCAATCTCCTCGTGCTCTCATCATAAACCATGGAAGATGTTTCTTATATCCTCCAAAGACTCAAAATCTGAAGAAGATGCAAGAGAAAGTTATCTCTACCTATGTTGACCTGATCTCCAAACAACAACATCTTTCCTTAGAGGGTAGCAAGCACAGGTGGCATACTTCTTCTCCAACTTTGAAGCAAAAGGGATGCTTACTGCCTTAAGAATTTTAAAGAAGCTCTTCCCAGGGTAGCACGGTATGTCAATCGCATGAGAACGTGTGGGTTACACTGGTTGGGACTCAAGTCCAAATTTCCACTGATATGGTGGCCATGAGGGAAATATAGGGACAATTATACACTGACTAAGGCAGAAGAGAAGCAATGCTGGGAATATTGGGCTGCTTGCAATGGGTTTTTGGAAGCAAGCAAGGAAACTGACATTTCCTACAACTTTTCCTTTCAACATGAACGGGGACCATATTCAGACTCAGATTAGTTGGTTGTTGCATGAGGACATGCAATTGGATAGCTGGGGGGAGATGTTGGGCCCCAAAATAGCCCCTTTTTGCCTACACCTATCTACACATTTTTCTCTGTTTTGCCTCACTATTCCCTGATTTGGAATTAGGAGAAGATAATCATTCAAGACTACTTATGGCTATAACAGTTCCATTGTAAATCGATAGCCTGAAGATCGTAGATGTTCATGGCTGCCCGATAGTTTGTGAAACGAATTCATGTCATCGGGGTATAAATGTAAAGAGGCATTTTGAGCCTGGGGCTGGAGAATTTATAATTGTATAAGCTGAAATAGAGAGCTGTGACAGTGATTCATTATTTCTAACACAAGGAGCAGAGTTTCTTATATCTTGGTGTTTTAATTTGTGTTAGGACACGACATCTCTGTTAGAAGGCCAGGGCTCGCCTTCTCACATATATCGCCGAGTTAAGTATGTAGTTTAATTTCTTTCCTGTTGTGTGGTGTGGAATTGCATTAGATGTGTTACTGCAAGATGCAACAGTGAAATGATAATTGAATTCTTCTTTGGTAGTTTATGATTGCATCCTGAATGATTCATATCAATATAATGGACATATATCATGCTATTATGCTAATGATTCATATCAATATCAATATCATATATGTAATTTGAATTAATGTGCAAGAAGCAATACCAATGTCAAATGTGTGTTACTTGTTGAAAACTTATTAACTTAATAATAAATATATTAATATAATTATTAATTATAATTTAAACTTGAAAATTATATATATCTTCCGAATGGAAAATATCCATCACCCTAAATAAATAATGCGGACTTGTCGACCAACAAAATGGGTATAACTAAACAGTAATAGCAAGTAATATCAAACTGATTAAGAACAATAATCCTCTACTTATGAACTCAAGCTAATTCATCAGCTGCAAGGGAATGTGTCCTTTCATGCATTTGTTCAGTTATATCCCTTGCTTTTCATTCCATAAATTGCATCACTTGTATTGCTGAAACTCTAGTGGAAAATTATAGGTTGATTACAGTCACATTCAGAATTCATCCAATAAGAGTTCAATACTGGTTTTTTGGTCCGCTGATCCTTATTATGCACTCAATCGGTTTGCTTAAACTGTCATATGGTTTGTTTGGACTGTCAATGGGGTGTTTTCAAATGTGATTAGACTCTTTAACCAACTTCATATGTTCTTCATTAATTAATCCTAATGACCAAACTTGACATCCCATGTATGAAATATAGAATGGCATAATTACACATTTATGAGCCTACTCATCCATGAATCAACTCTTTCAAATTGGTGAAGAAAAGTGCATTAGAAAAATTAATAACATCAAGAAGAAACCCCGAAGAAGAAAAAAATACCTAAAAAAAAATCAACTTTTTAAAAGCAGAGACGGTACTTACAGTTACTTAAAACAAAAAAATACACTTATGACTTTGATATGGAAGAATAATCCTTTGCGAATACTAAACACCATTCCAAGAAGCCTTTTTTTTTGGGAAGTAAGGAGATTTTGCATTATATTAAAAGGAGGAATTACAAAAGGAGCAATCTGGCCGAAGCTCATAATTTTTCATCAAAACAAACCAACTTGGTTTTACCCATTGACACACACCCTCGTGGCACATCTGTCTGAACAAAACAGAACAAAACTACTACCCGAACAGGCAAAAAACCATAGAACCAAATGCTTTCTTCCCATAGGCTCGCAGGACAAAGAGCATAATGCTTCATAACCAGCTAGCCCCAGACCCCCCAAATAAACACCCACCCATACATCAGTGAACTATATAGGGAACTTCGGGAGAACTCCCAGGATGGCGAAAGCTGGAAGAAGAAGCAGTGCATGGAGGAGGTTGAAGCTCCATGGCAGACAGAAGGAAATCCAGCTTCCGGTGAATCGCGCAAGACTATTCAAAGAGAAGTTGTGCATTGTCATCTCTGAGAGGATTCCTATCGCGAATGACATAGCCAACCAAGTTTTTCATCATCCAGAACAACGCAACAGTGTGCTCATAAAGACTAACGGGCTCATCCGTGTTGCCGGGATCCAGGATCCAATTCTCCAACTTCTTACGCTCCCCCACCAAGGTTTCCCTACTCAGATAAGCCCACCATTGTTGTTCATAGTCATTGATGTCCCTCTCGATTTCCAAGGGGATGTTAAGAGTGAAGGAAGTTTCCTTTCTATGCGCCCGCTGAGAGGCATGAGACATACCACCACCCGGCTCCCCCGAAGAATCCTCACACCCTCTCTTCCTATTGCGACTGGAATTATCTCCAACCTCATGATGACAGTTAGTATCTTGTGGCTCCATAATCAACTAGATTACAAAAACTTGCATGCATGCAGAAAACCAGCAATGACGATCACGGTTTCCACCTTGAGCCTCCATATATTCTCGCCTGCCACTGACTGTTATGATGAATCAGGTACATATTAATAACTCTTAATAACTGAAGGAGGTAAAACGAGTGACACTTGCTCTGATTTATTCCATCATTTCCCCCATCGAAGAACTATGAAGGAGGATGAAAATACTGATCAAGAACTGCGAAGGAGGATGAAAACACAAGAGTTAAAGGTCAATGCGGACAACTGCAAAAGGCAAGAGTTAAAGGTTGAATATGCGGACAACTACAAAAGGCAAGAGTTATGTGTCCCGATTATCGTCAGTATGATGTCTTCTCGCACGAAAAACCATCATGTCTTGGTCCTGGATAACTCTATAGCTATCCCATATAACTACTTCCGTCAAATCGTCCCACATATAAGCGTAGGTAGCCATGTGAACAGATCAGCTTGACGTGGGAGAAGGAAAGTGCTACGCCCAACAAGGAATATAGAGCCTTCTAACCGTCACGACGACGCCACTTTGGAGCTTGATTTGCCACGATGCATTTCAGCAGCCATGTGGAGAATGATCTTGGAATCACCTTCCACGATTAGAAGGGTCCATCTTTTTTGACATGCAAGTAATATTCCTTGGTGAAGACCTTGATCTAGTCTGGCAACACTATTAGACTCTATCCCCAAAAAACCAATTTTGAACCCAAGCATGGGGTCCAAGTATCCCTGAGAGGATGCCCGGCACAAATTGTGTGTTGAAGAAAATTCCGGCAGCACATGGGGATATTGTAGGCTGCTATTTTGTCTACTCAACCATGGTCTCAGTTTGTCCAAAGAGATCACCCTGAAGAAGAATTTATGGACCTGCCAAAACAGTGGTTTAGGGAAATTAGACCAAGCCTAGGAGAATATAAAAAATCGTTTAGGGAAATTAGACCAAGCCTAGGAGAATATAAAAAATTGTCCAAGTATGGTAAAATATGCCTAATTGGAATTAGGGAAATGCCCGCCACAACTCATAGGATGATGATAAAAATATTCTGAGGGTGTGGATCTCCAAACCCCCCCCCAAAAGTCCAAAAGTCCAACAAGACTTTTGGGGGGTCTTTCCAAACCCCCCCCAAAAGTCCAAAAGTCCAACAGGACTTTTGGGGGGGTCTTTCCAAACCCCCCCCAAAAGTCCTATTGGACTTTTGGACTTTTGGGGGTGTTTTTTAAAAACCACCCTCAACAGTCAAACTCTAAGGATTTTTTAAGGGGGTTCTTAAGGAACGCCCCCAAAAGTCAAATTCTAAGGACTTTTGAGGGGGGTTCTTAAGGACCACCCCCAAAAGTCAAATTCTAAGGACTTTTGAGGGGGGTTTTTAAAAACCGCCACCAAATACCTTTAAAAAACGTTTTTTTGCGGGGGGGATTTAGCAAGACCGCCGCAAGCCACTTTTAGGGGGTCAAGACTTTTGGGGGGGGGTTTCCACAACCACCCCCAAAAGTATTGAAAATTGGAATTTCGGGGGGGGGGGGGGGGTTAACCAACTGCCCTTAAAAGTATGAAGAATTGGACTTGGGGGGGGGGGGGGCCTTTACAAAACCGCCCCAAAAAATCCTGATAATTGGACTTTTTAGGGGGGTTTTTTAAAAACCGCCCCCAAAAGTTCAATTTTTGGGACTTTTGAGGGGGGTTTTGAAGAACCGCCCCCAAAGACCTAAAAAAAATTTTGGGGGGATTTTTAGCAAAACTGCCGCCAAAAGGGTATTTTGTTGTAGTGTAAGCAGTGACCATATAGATTGAATCCTAAATAAAAGGAAAAGGTGAGGGAATATATCGATAGAATGCTTGATGCCAGAATCATTGAACCTGTTGAAGAGTCTAAATGGATTAGTCCGATGGTCATGCAAGATAAGAAGGTGAGTGAAGTGTGAATTTCTATAGAATTAAGAAAGTTGAATGAGGCTTTGTTAAGTGACCCATTCTTGAAACCATATACAGATGAAGTATTGGAGAGTGTGGGAGGATAGGAAGATTATTTATTAACAAACATATTTTTGGGGTATCATCAAATTAAGATTGCTAAGGAGGATTGACACAAGACCACATTCACGACTAAATGGGGTTGCTATTAGTAAACAGTGATGCCTTTTGGTCTTAAGAATGCACCAGCTATATTTTCCATAGTTGTGGTAGCAACTTTCAAAGAATTCATCCATAAATTCTTGAAGGTATATTTTGATGATTGAACAATTATGGGTTGTTAAAGAATCACATTGAGAATTTGAGATTGATGCTGGAACGTTATAGATCGTATTAGATTTCATTAAATTTGAATAAATGCATTTTATGTGCCCCATTCGGAATATTGCTTGGTCATGTAATATGCAAACAAGGTTTGCTGGTAGATTCTCCGAAGATTGCCATAAATTTTTATTTACCACCACCAACATCAGTGTGACAATTAATAACAACATTGGGACATACCAAATACTACCGAAATTTTATTAAAGGATATGCATAGACTACAACACCAATAGAGAAGTTGCTAAAGAAAGACACAAAGTTTCAGTGGAATGAAGAGTGCTAGTAGAGCCTTGACACATTGAAGAAAAAGATGGCAATTGCACCTATTCTGGTGTTCCCTGACTGGAAGAAGGAATTCATGTTCATGTTGTTGCATGATCCATTGCCTTGGGTGCATTTTTGGCTCAACCGGATGAGGGATCAATTGATCACCCCATTGCATTTACCAGTAAGAACGAGAAGGGTTAGCTATGGTCTATTCACTACAGAAGTTCAGGCACTATTTATTAGGGGGACACTTTAAGATGTTTACTGATCATTCTGCATTAAGGTACTTAGCTAAAAATCCAGTGTTGGGGATGAGAACCATCTGTCGAGGTTTGAAACATGGGAAGAACCAACTAATTTGGATGAAAACCTCGCAGATGCACAACTGTTCTCGCTCAATATGGTAGATGAATATTTTGAAGATAGTGTATCCTTTCTAGCAATTGGATTGACACATGTTGGTTTGTAATTTAATCAAAGGAAACACTTGGTTGTAAAAGCAACAGATTACCAGTTGATAACAGGCTAGTTATATAAGATGAGACTTGATGAAGTGTTGAGGCATTGTGTTATGAAACATGAGCGAACAGTGGTTTTGGCCAAAGATCATGAAGGGGTTGCAGGAGCTCACTACGTAGGAAAATCCACCGCCCATAAGATATTGCAAGCAATAATCTAGTGGCCTACACTTCATAAAGACACTAAGGAGTATTGTAGCACTTGTGATATTTTTCAAAGAATAGGGAAACCATCTAGAAGGGATGAGATTCCATTAGTACCACAGGTTAATTTGTTAGATTTTGAGAAATGGGCTATTGACTTTGTAGGATTGATTCATCCCCTTGCAAAGAGATCTGGAGCACACTATATTATTACTGCAACAAACTACTTGACTAGGTGGGATGAAGCTGAAAAAATGAAGGATTGTAGTGCTATAACTACTGTGAAGTTCTTATTTCATAATGTAGTTACCAGATTCGGTTGTCCATGAGTGTCTCTCAACGATCAAGGATCTCATTTTATTAACAAAATTATTGAAGCACTTACCCAAGATTTTTATATTCGTCACAGGAAAAGAAAATGGTAATGTTGAAGCATTCAACAAGATACCATAACATGCTTTGACGAATGTTTGCAATGTAAACCGCGATGATTGGGATTTAAGGATCCATGTAGTTTTATGGGCATACATGACAACGTGTAATAATTTAATGAGCCAAACACCATTCAAACTTGTGCATGGTCAGGAAGCTATTATCCCAATGGAATACATTGTGTCAATTTTAAGCGTTGTTGCATTCATGGGCATGTTGGACACCGAAGCTGTCGAAGAACGGTTGTTGCGGCTACTCCAGTTGGAGGAATACAAATTTGTCGTAGGTTTTCAACAAGAAGTCCAAAAATATCGGGAAAAGGCATGGCATGATCATAATATCACAAGGAAGCAGTTTTAGCAAGGAGATCTAGTGCTCCTCTATTAGTAATTTTCTCAAGCATCTAGGTAAGCCAAGAACACATTGGTTCAGCCGATATGTCATTAACTTTATCAGATAAGGAGTTGTTGTACAATTGCAGAATTTGCAGGGATAAATACTCAAGGGCTTGGTAAATTGAATCCGATTAAAACCTTATAGGGACGGTCATGCCTTCTTTCCATGAAAAAATTTGTACAGATTCTTGTATATAGATTTTTTTTAGGAAACCCCAAATTCTTTTACTGTCGAAGCCAAGTTTGCATTGAGGTCAAAATTTTAGGAAACCCCAAATTATTTCAGTGTCATAGTTGAATTAGTGTCGAAGTCATAGTTTAGAATTTTTTCGAGGTGTATATTGTCATAGTATGGGTTGTCGAAGTCAATTATGTTGAAGTTTCACTTGTCAAAGGTAATGGGAAATTGTACATAAGCCATATTTCTGTCGAGTTTGGGTTTGTGTCACAGATGCTCGCGTGATCAATAAATTCTATATTAATTATGAAAAATTTGGTGTCGTTAGTGGAGCATCTTGCATTAAATGAAGAAAAGACATGCTTCTGTGAACAAGATTTCCACCGGGAGTGGGTAATCATTGCAAGGATTTGGTCTGATCTACTCAAATTCTTGGGAAACGATACTGATAGGACAAATTGGATGACAGAATTAATAGCCGGAAAGAGTTGGAGGGTTGTTCTATTGTTCCCAAGCAATTGAGCATATTGAGAGAAATTGATAGCAAAAGACGAGAGCGTTAGATTGTTGGAGAAGATTGAAACTCACTCTCAATTAATGGAGGAACCTATGTCCGACATGAGTGTTGAGCATATTTAAATTCCATAGGTTGCTACTTGTGTGGTTGCACTAGTCCTGGAGGAGTGGCCTGAAATTGTATCTATTTATGTTCCAACAAAACCGTCGAAGAAGAAAATATCCTCTGCAAGGAAGGAAACCACTGAGATGATTTCAAAGAGAAGAAATTATCAGGAGGCATCTGAGTCTGGAGTTGGCTCAATGTCGTTGATTCCATTGTATGTAGCGCTGAGGAATCCATCTACAAGGCTAGTGAAGATTGGAAGGCATGTGAAGTACTATGTGGTGCTTCCTTCCCTTTCGAAGGGAATTATCATTAAGGGATATATGATGGGGAAGGTCAGAAAATTGTCAAATATTTGAAGCGAAAGTTTGCAGAATTTTAGGCGAAGTCCAAGACATCGATGGAACAATCTTGAAGTGGCTCAGGACGAGCCACATGTGAGTGTTGGGGACCTATTAGGCCATGTAAAGTTTTGAGGAAAAATTTTGTGAATTTTTTATGTGAAACGGACCAATTTAAAGTGGTTCGATGGGAACAGTCAACTCCGACAAAGCACCCGAAAATCCAGGAAACTAGGATTTTTAACATTGTCAAGGGCAGAGCTAAGTGAGTTAGCTAGAAACTTTTGTCCACTTACATTAATGAGTGGAGTAGTTATTTATTGGAGTAGTGGGAGAGGGGCAAGCTTTGTGCACCATATAAATATGTAATGGGTTGGGAATTTTGGGACTGTTAGTGAATTAAAAAGCTAGTCGATGTCTTTTGGAGAGCTATGTTTTGATGTCAAGAAGAGTCGCATGATCTACAGATTGTGTGCGCGGTTCTATTGTAATAGAAGAAAAAATATACAAGTCATGGCAGACATGAAGTGCTTATTTTTTACTATGACTCATCAATAAAAAATGCGCTTCTGTGGTTTTCTCCCGTTTAGGTTTCCATGTTACATCTGGTGTCTAATGTGCATGTTTTTTGTGATGATTGCATTTATTATTATGTTCTGCATATTACTAAATGATCAATGAAATATGTGTATGAATGGTATATGAATTAATATCTTCCCTGGTCAACTAAATACTAGATGTAAATAAATATGTGAAGTGTTAAGTAAAGTGATATGTCGATGTTAAGCATGTTGGTTTTCTAACACACCCCTTCACTACTGCAAAAACTTGGTTCTTGCAGCTCCCATAGATACTTCGGGTGAGACTTCATCTGCTTCACAGGTATTTCTAAAAGGGGTTAAGCCCTTTTGGGCCGGTATCATGGGGTTTTGTTGGTGTTTGTTTGTGTGTGAAACCTAGTCAAAGTAGAAGTGTGCCAACAAGCATTATGTGTAGGAATAGTTACAAGATAAATATGTGACAGGCTATAAAGCACTACCTAGTCTATCTGTGAGTTGGAATTGGTGGGCATGAAATCAAATTATTTTACAAGATAAAAATATTCCAGAAACCTTGGTGTCCCATCTTGTGTCCAAGACAGTACAAGAGCATCAAATGATCATGAAAGAAAAGAAGACAAGGTCCATTTTGATACCTAGACTAGACCTAGAAATTTGATGGGGCCAACAAGGGGCATCCAATTAATTGTGGGGTAGAAGAAATACTATTTCTTGATGTAAGTTCGAAACTTTTGAATTGAAGCAATGCATACATATTCTTAAGAAAAACAAATATTACATAATGGCACACTCACATTACATAGAGATTTACCTTGGAAACCCTTAATTGGAAAAAACTAGAAAAAATTATAGCCACACCTCTATATTTCTCATTGTGTTTATTAACCATTCAAAATACAATATTTAGGTATTCCACAACATCCAAAACCCTAATCCATCAACCCATATTAGATTTAGGCCCCAATCCCTTAACCAATATTAATTACATATTTTTGATAAAATAGCGAAAAAAATTGGATAGATCCGCACCTCTATCTTTTTCATCGTGCTTCTTAACCATTCATAATACAATATTTAGGTATTATATATGATCCAAAACCACAATCCATTAACCTAGATTGGATTTAGACCCCAATCCCTTAATTGATATTGATTACATATTTTATGTTAAAATAGAAACAACAAAAACTATCGAGTCATTACTCCAAGTCCACTTCATGGAGTAGGGGGGGGGCACTGGCGCCCTACCCCCCCCCCCCCCTGACTCCCCAAAGCCAACACCACTCCCTACACATGGTGTATACAATAAAGCACTAGATTTTTCTAGTTGTAGTTGATGCAACCCACATGCAAAGAATCTAACACATACACAACATTCTCCCACTTGTTTTTTTATTTGCAAGATAGTGGGCCACATACTAATTGGGTCACAAGTTCAGGGCATCAATGCCCATAGATTCTCTACACTAAGAGAAATTATAGATACCGATAGAATTCACCAATGAATATTCAACATTCTTCCAAGTGTCAATTGTTTCCAGCAGCACCTTCTTGTCTTCAACCATATCTCTCACAAAGTGGTACTACACATCAATATGTTTTATTTAAACATGATAAGCACAAAGTGGTACTACACATCAATATGTTTTTTTAGCATGATAAGAAGGGACCGTTACCAAACAAATTACACTTTGATTGTTGCAATCTAACCTTATAGATTTATGTACAAACCTAATACCGAAACACAATATTTGCAACCATACAATTACTTATTTACTTGCATGGGTGGATGCCATGTATTCAACTTCCATAGTTGAGAGTGCAACTACAACCTATCACTTTCTCATCCAACTGATATCTCTTCTAAATAATTTAAACACATAAGCACTTGTAGATATTGTGTGATCAATATCTCCATCCAAATCCACATCAACAAATCCAAGTACATATATTACTATGTCTAGTCCAGGTCTTCCTTGGCAGAATATTTCATAATTTGTGGTTCCATGTGAATATATGAAGACCCTCTTTATAGTTGGTCAATCATCATTTCCTGGTTTTGACATATATCTACTCAAAACTCCCACTGCATGAGCAATGTTCAATATGGTACATACCATTGCATACATCAAACCACCAACACCACTAGCAAAGGGAACTTGTGACATGTCTTCTTCCTCTGCTCGTGTCTTGGGAAACTATTCTACATATAAATTTACATCTACAAGAATAGGGACCTTGACCATCTTACTTTCCTGCATGCTAAATATATGTAGTATCATCTCAACATATATTATTTGATTCAACCAAAGTATCATGTTTGTGTGATCTCTTTTAATCGTTGTTTCCAGTATGAATTTTGCAACGCGAAGATCCTTCATGTCAAATTTGGAGGATAGCCGTGATTTCACCTCCCTTATGACATTGGTGTTGTTTCTAATCAACAACATGTCATCAACATACAATATTATGTTAATGAAGTGTGATCACCAACCTTCTTGGAATATACAAAGTGATTAACCTTGCTTCTCACAAAGCCCAATCCAAGGATGTATGTAACAAACTTTTGGTACCGCATTGTTGGATATTTATTTATACCATAAAGGGACTTATTTAGCTTGCATACTAGCTCTTTCCTTCCCTTTACTGTGAAACCTTCTATTTTTTTCATGTAGATTTCTACTTCAATATCCCCATGTAGTATCATGTCTTCACATCCATATGCTCTACTTCAAGATCAAAAGCGGCAATGGTAGAAATAAGGAATTTAATAGAAGTTAATTTAGAAACTAGAGAAAAAAATTCACCAAAATCAATTCCCTCTACCTGAGAATATCCCTTTGCTACTTAGTGGGATTTGTACTTCTCCACTTTACCTTCTACATTCAACTTCTTCTTAAACAACCATTTTCTACCAATAATTTTTCTTCCAGCTAGTAACTCAACTATATCCCAAGATTCTTTTTTATCCAAGGCATCCATTTCTTGAACCATGGCCCTCTTCCAAACATAACTAACCTATGAATCAACAACTTCCTTCACATTTCTAGAATCATCATCAGTAATAGATAAATTAAAACAAGACTAAAAATCAGGAGGGGAATACCTTTTTGGTCTCCTTTCTCGAGATGATCTCCTCAAAACTGGGGTATGAGGTTCTTCTTATTCTTATTCAACTTCTTATCTTGAGTCATATTCTTCATCCTCCAACTCAAACTCTATTATCTTTGGTTACTTTTCCATTGGAGTGAGTTCCTATTTGGTAATATCTTTAACCTCTTTAAAAAAAACATCTCGATTGTAAACAATTTTCTTAGTTACTGGGTTCCAAATTTTAAAACCTTTCACGCCATGTTTATAACCAATAAAGATACATTTTTCAACTTTATTACCCATCTTACTCCTTTTTTTTTCCTTTGGAACATGTACATAAGCATCACACCCAAAAAAAATTATATGTTTAATAGAGGGTTTCTTACCAATCCATATCTCATGCAGAGTTTTGTCAACCAATGTTGATGTGGGTGATCTATTTACTAAGTAACATGCAATATCCACTCCCTCTACCCATAATTATTGTCCTCTCCTTACACCATTGATAATGATCCTTTCCTTTTCCATTAGCGTCCTATTCATTCTTTCTGCAACTCCATTCTGTTGAGGTGTGTATGGAGTAATATTATGCCTTGTTATTTCGCACTTCTTACATATTTCCTCGAATTCATTCTCGTGGAACCCCCTTCCATTATATGTCCTCAACACCTTTATTTTATTCTTTGTCGGATTCTCTACAAGAGCCTTAAATTATTTAAATTTATCAAATACTTCATATTTCTTTCGCAGAAAATAAATCCATGTGTTCCTTGGGAAATCATCTATAAATGAAACATGATACACAGATCTACCTAATGATAGAACAAGCATAGGTCCAAACACATCACTATGTATTAAATCTAAAATTCCCTTTTCTCTTGTAGCACCAAATGCAAATCTTACCCGATTATGTTTTCCATATATGCAATTTTCACAAAAATTGAAAGCTAGTGTGCAGTCAAGCATACCTTCATCCATACCTTTACCCTATAATGCTTGAAGGCCCTTCTCTCCAATATTCCCCAATCTTTGATGATACAACGTTGTCTTTAATTTAGAGATAGTAGGGGTTACAACTTCTTTATCTCCTCCTTCGGGAACAACATAATTGTTGCACCCATTGGTGCTTGTGCTTCCCAACCATTTGTACAGAGTTCCATTTCGAACTCCCTTCATCATGACCATTGATCCTCAAACCATTTTGCATGTTTCTTTTGCCACTACAAGGATAACACCCTCTAGTAGAGTTTATAGCAAATGTATTTTAGTGTTACAAGATTGTTCGAAATTGTCAAAAAAATATCTGCTACAACCTTCATTTCTGGTATCAGATGTTTTAGCATAGGTTTTTACATAATTTTGTATGCCTACATAAAACTTGGTGATTGGAGGTTATAGCGGAGGTTTCAAAATCAATGCACAATATGGTAAAACACATCGGTGTGCTTTATGAAAAAATGCACCGACGCGTTACCAAGAAATACTGCACCGATGCTTACCAATTTATTAAAGCATCGATGGGTACTAAAACATAAAGCACTTGTGGTTTACGATTTACATGCACCGGTGGTATGGAACTAAAAATCACATTGATGCTTGTCAAAAATCAAGAGAGACGGTGCATTATACACATAAAATCCCTGGTGCTTTATAATACCACATCCACCCATGCATTATAGGTCTATCGCGCCGGTTCTATTTATCTTAATGAAAGCCTTGATGCTAAACTAGGTAACTATCACACCAAAAGAGTGGCTTTGGACGTGATAATATTAGCGCACCCATGCGGTATACTATAAAACACATCGGTGCATTCTTATTTAAAAAGAACAAGTGCGTGAATATAACAAAAAAGCACCATAGTGAGTATTCAGGGCGCTTTTCTCAAAAAGGCACCGGTATGACACATTAATGAGAATGCATCGGTGGTAATGCAATTTTTTTTCATTTTTTATAAGAAATTGACATTTTTCTTATAATAGTATTCATATAAATTGAATTTTGAATATTTCATTTGGATATGATATTTGGATTAATTTATTATATTATGAAATTATTTACCTCTTCATTATAATATTTAATCATCCATATATTTAATCATTGATGTATGTAATACCCCAATTTTGGCCCTTATGAAATATTGGTTTTTAACGTAAACATTGTATACATGCGGTGTATGTTCCCTAGCGTGGAGCTCAAGGCCAAGGCCCCGCTAGTGTATGCTCAGATTATTTAAAAAGGCAAGTATTTGATATTTTGCTACCCATGTGCTATTAAGCAATGGAATATTGTAAATTGATGTAAATATTTAATATTGCAATAAAATACCAAAACTGGCTATGGAAGCAACTAATGAGAATGGGCCATGTGTATCCACTAGGGAGTGGTGAGGGGGTTGTGGGATTGAACCATATGCTTCCAAATGTCATATTGTGAACCCATTTGACTTTTCTTACTGACATTTAATTCTGTTGTAAGGAAGTTGTTGAAGAATTCAGCCCATGGCTTCAATGGAGCATGGGCAGCCCAGAAATTCGTATGGCAGGTATGGGCTCTGTTTTTCTTGTACCACAAGTCACTCTACCTCATGGGAATGGGTCCTTCCTCATTCCCATTTCATTGTTGAATATCCCATCATCATTTTTCATCCATTACGAATTCCCAGCAGTGAGAAAAACTAGAAATCGCAACTTTGCAAGAATCCACGTTTTGAAGAGCCATAAACGCCCATAATTTGGTATTGACAGTAAAATCCAATGGGGGATCCATAGATATGAAACTTGGGGCGAATTTGAGAGCATTAGATACCCTGAAATCCATAGAAAAACCTTGTTCTTATAGCCCAAGAAATCCAGTGACGGGATTGAGTTAATTGATGACAGAATTGTGACAAGTCCAAGTGTGAATGACTGAGCAGAGGTTGGGTTTGCTTGATAAACCCAGTGAAGACTAGAATCTCAAGGAATTAGAAGCTAGACCTTTCTATGCCCACCCTGAAGAGCATTGGAGGGAAGGGACGCCTAAGGGACTGTGCAACAGAGAAGGGGACCTTCCTTGTGTTGGGTGTGGTAGGTATTGTGAGTTCCATGACTGTTGAATTCATTTGAGATGCATGTAGCTTTGTGGTTGAGCTCATTGGCTTATCATCCTCCTCATTTGTCTCTACATGCTTGATAAACCCAACTATGTGTTGGCTTAGCATGATTGTTTGTGCAAAACCATGGTTGTGAGTGAGCATGTTTAGTTCCTCCTTGGTGGATACACAACCCAACTCGGGGGTGATCTCTCAGCTGAAAGAATATAGGTTGGACAGAGATCTATGGTTGGGTGGAATGTTGCTCTCACATAACCAGTTGTTTGGACAACTCCATCTAAAAGATAAGTGTTCTCTGTGTTTAAATTATATGCATTCTGTGTTCTGCAATGTGTTAATTCGAAATGATAATTGTTCATGTTGATGAAATGAAAGGCATTCTGTTTAATGGGATAATTGATGACTGTTATATGCATGATGAAACTATGTGTATATATAGTGTTTAATTCCGTTGTGTTTGTTGAGTATGAATATGTATGCATAATTTTTTATTTATCCATGAATTTCTTAGTAATGTATGGGGCTGAGATTGTCAAATAAGCCTGGTATGTTTGGTCATGTTTCCTCCCTTGCATTGGATTGATGGAAGGGTACGTGACAATGTAACATTTCACAATGACATTGGACAATGCAATAGAATCCAATTTTTTTTTATTATATATGAATAAAAAACTCTTTGTCATACAGAGTGGGACAACATTAATGTCCACAATAATCAAAATGTCAATATTTAATTGTTACACTTATTGGTAACCCGTTGTCTTTCAGTTGGGACACTATGTCCATTACATTATACAAAATGTTTAATTTTCATAGACAATTATTTCAAAAGACACAACAAATTGCATTAACATCGAAATATATTGATGATCATCATTCTTTGTTGGAACTGTTGTCAATGCTCGAGCTACTTGCATGACTTGGTTTATTTGGTTGAATGTTTTGTTTATTGCCTCGATCGGGTTCCTCATCTTCAACTTCCATCTACAGACATAAAATAAAGTGTAATTAGTGTATCTACATTGGTAGACATAATGCAAACTAAAATATATAATATACATGATGATCATTATGTACATTTAAAAACGTACCAAGACAAGAATTGTGTCCTGAACGATACACATTCTTTTAAAACCAAATCTCATTCCTTCTTTTAACAATTGTTCTGTTGGATCCACTTCATACTTTGTTTCTTGCAAGTTTTATACCCCATCACAAATTCATATATTTAATATAAGAGATTTTTTTTGTTCTATTAATTAAAAAATGAGAGAAGTAAAACAACATGGATACTTATAAAGTACACAATTAATTTTTGATACGCCAACATATACTCACAACACATAGTTAACCCAATATCAATCAAATCTTTCGATGACTCTTATTTGTATGTTAAAACCTATTTGAAGACATCCAAGGATGGTAAGTGTAAAATAAACTATAATATAAAAATTATAGCAAATATGAAATCTTAAGTTGTTATAACGATATCATAATTACTCACAAAACTCACTTTCATCCATTTTCTTCCTTTTCGTCTTGTCTTACGTGTTGATTGGGTTGCATTTTCTTTTCTTTTCTAGAACAAAACAATTGAAAATTATTATTTAATGTTGAATTAGTTTTTTATATGTACATATGAGCTAGCGACCAATTCATCATCATTTACATCTTCCGTAATTTTTATTTTCCTAGGACAACACTCCCTTCCATTTTTGTCCCTGCAGAACATTAAACACATGTGAAATGGATTGTTTGAAACATGTTATCAAATATTCTTAAATATATTTTACTAAAAATTCAATAAAATAACTCATATTGATCAATATTAGTACCTTTTTATTCACCTGATTAATCATTATGCAAATTTTCCATCAAAGTTTTACGTTCTTCTACACTTAGATTGCAAATAATCTTATTGACACACATTAACCAATACATAAGTATTTAATATTCCTAGAAAAAAAAAATTATCTAAAAAATTAATGTTTGTAATAATGAATATGGGATTATGCATGGTCTAAAACTAAGAAAAAATGAAAAATAAATAAATTCCATGACATAAAATAAACCATGTATTTTGGAATAATATGGTGCGTTATGTCGATTTAAATGCACAGGTGCGTTATGTCGATTTAAATGCATCGGTGCGTCTTTACTTATTTCTCACACCAGTATTTATGCAATTAAAAAAAAATCTCGCAGTTAATTGCTGTGCTTAGAACTTAAAAGCACCAGTGCTTTATACTGAATAGTAACGCACCGAAAATGCCAAAAGCGTTTTTTTTAAATGGCAGGGCTAATGACAGGGCCGACAGGGTTTGGGACCCAATCATGCAATAAGTGGTCTCCTTGTATCACTTGCTAAAGGGATTAACTATAAAATCAAAAACCCATTAAATAAAAAATGCTTTAAAAGTCCTAAATGTGAAGTGATAGATGGAGATAAACCCTAAGCTGGAATTTTGCAGCCAAAATACAAATAGAAAAAATTTAAATCTTAATAGGAACACAAATAAATAGTAAAAAAATTATTGTTGGGACCAATAGTAAAATTCTAATTTTTTTCTTTGCATATTTTTATGTGATACACCATACCTCACAAATTATGATCCTCTAAATAATTTGGCTGCTCCACACTCTGCTCGACAAGTCTGTATTGCAAAACTCTTCCCTCTAAATTTTGGGAAAATAATGAAATAGGGATTAGGTTTTAAATATTTAAAACAATTTATGAAATTACTTTTTTGAAAAATAAATTCCCGCTCTTTTTTTAATTGTTAAAAATAAAAATAAAAGTAAATATTTTATTATTTTAATTTTCGGTTATTCGATGACATTGTATTTATATAGCACTAGTGCGTTAGAAATAGATAAGCGCACTGATCGAGCATAATACAAAATTAAACAATAAAAAGGATTTCCATGTAACTTTTGTTATTATTTCTCGTCATTGGTACATCAATTGTAAATAAAATCCCCGATGTGCTAAGTGATATGCCATGCACAATATATACAATACTAAAAAATGTATTTATAAATATCCGTTAACAAACTTAGCGGAAGATTTAGTTAGAGAATATTTTAGCGGAAGTTCATAGTCGGTGCGGTTTGTCTTCCGACACACCGGTGCGTTTTAAAATTACAAATGCACCAATGCGTCTTATGTTTAAAAGAGCACTGATATTCTGATGAAAAAAAAAAAAAAGAAAAAGAAGAAAAGAAAAGAAAAAGAAAAAGAAAAAGTTAAAATTTATCTTTGAATAGAAAAAGATGGAGTAAAATAGTTGCAATTTAACTAATTATTAATTAACTTGCAATTACTATTAAAGTAATATCTAACTCATTGTCTAGCACCAACTATTTCAGTTTAGAATCATGTTGTAAATAATAGCACATAAATCTTATAGATTTAGTTGTCTTGTAATTGTTTATAAAAAGATTTATTTCAATCGAATTTGAATTTGAAATTTAATATATATCTATATAAATATGTTTTACAATGTAGCTGATTTTTGGAGTCAACATGTAATTGGTTTTAAAACTTTTATATCTATATATATTTTTTTGGAGTTAGTTTTTGGAGCCAACATATATGCTACATCACCATGATAGACATTGGAGAGAGGTAACACCTTTCATTATAACAATAACTCCTTTCATGTAGAAGATAGGTAACACCTTGCGCAGAGGTAAAACATTTCTCAAATGTTGGAGACAGGTAAAACCAGAAGAAAACTTATTTTTTAATTTATAGTTGAGGTGTAGTCACCTTTGAGGACTTGTCATCGCCCACCATGATTGTATTTTCTTCTATAAAGATTGAATAGATGAATAACTAATTTAATAAAAAATAAAAACCTTTACATACTAACAATATAAAACATTAAAAAACGACACCACAGAAACACACATTGAGGTTGATTCACATTACAATAAACTTATCTAATTATTTTCAAGTTTCAATATAGTTCATAGAAGGAAAGTGTTTGTACATTTTCTAAAATCACTATTGAAATACTACCCATGACCAATGTTCAATAATGTGTCATGGAAAATGGCTACTTTGAAACACTCATAAGAATTACACACTTATAATGGTAGTTGCAGTACATGCATGCCTATCGAAGAAATAATTGAATGATAGTTTGTTTTTTTAAGCTTTCTAAATAATCCACCACACACGTTTCTGAGTACTTAGAATCCTTGAATTTAATTTTAATTGTTCATACTTTTGTCGAAAGATACACTAATGAGTTTAATTGAGGTTAAACCCAAATAAATTGCCTTACAATTTATAATTATTGGAAAGTTATTGGTCTTGTACATAATCCTATATATTTACTTGAATATAATATTTGTATTCTTCAAAGTGTTTATACTAATACATAATATTTTTTTTTGTTGTTAACAACAGGGATGGTTTATTAATAGATTTCATTAAAGTATGACATTGAAAGAAAAAAAAGATTATTGTTGTATATAATATATTGACCAATTTATTTTTAAGAATCTCAAGTAAAGTATTTCTAAATTTATATATATCTTTATGAAACTTATAAAATATTGATACTTATCATTATAATGAAATTTAGAGAATTTTTTAATGAAATATAGTAATTAAAATTTGAATTAAATTAAAAAGGCTTTTGCAATATATCAATGCATTGTGTGATGGTTGGTATTTATAAAAAAATCTTTATAGATATGTAATTATGAAATATTTTGCAATTGAATTGTAGATATGCATCAAATTACCAATACGAATTCAAAAAAATGAACAACATCCATTGTGCATCTAATAGTTGCATTAAAGGCTTAACTTGTTAAAAAAAAAAATCCAATAACACACAATAAATCAAAGTGTTGAACTATGTTTACATTGATCATGTGAAATTCTTTGATGAGGTTTCACCCCATTCTAGGAAATAATATCATTGAATTGAATTAAATCAGGGAATCCTATCGTTTATATGTTATTTGGTTTATAAATAATAAGAATTATTATCCCACATTTAGTGGCATTATGCATTATAAAAAAACAACTAAATAGATAAATGGACAAACTTGATTATTATTTCATCATGAGTTGTTTTAATACTAACTATTTTTTCAAACAAATCAATTTCTATGCTTTTTTGTTAATAGTTATTTTAGGAATTAAAATTACTAATTGTTATATGTATTTTTCGAAATTTGGATTTTTATTTTACTTTCCAATATTCCTATATATATATATATATATATTCAATATAAGTAATTTAGGAATTTTTCCATAAATGATGTTTTCCCCTTTTTTCATGCTTTAATTTTTTGTGTATCTTTTTAAAGATAAACATAAGAAATGTAAATATTTTTTTATAAATTGTACAAATAAAGTTATGAAATTAACCATGATATCAGTAATATCACTAATCTCATAACTGATTATTCAATTCATAATAAATATATTATTGGAAAAGTTTCTAGATTATTTATTACCCTTTTAAATTAGTGATTAGTGATTAATGATTAATTAGCGATATATATATATTATTACATTTATATTATACATTTAATTGTTTATAATAATATATTGCATCCACGTATTACTTTTAATTCATTATAATATCATGTTTTTTAAATAAAAAATATAATATAGTTTATGATGATGATATGATGGTGATGGTTAACATCATCTAACATACAATCATCACCATCATCGTCATCTTACAAACATAAACTCCATATAAAGTACACATCTAAAATTATATAACATCATCTAAAATGCACATTTATCATTAACTATCAAACATGATAATCATCATCATACATTCGCATAAACAATTAGTTAACATAATCATACATAAAGTACATGATCAATCACAATTAACATACACATAAAAAAAACACAACCATTACTTAACAACATCACATAACAATTAACACATTGAACATCACCTAACATTCATATCTAATATACACATCTAATATTGTCACCCACCATCATCTAAGATAAACATCTAAAATCACCTAACATCATCTAAAGTACCATCATCATGATCATCACCATCTAACAAACATAAACATTTTCTAAAATACACATCTAAAATTAGATAACATCATCTAAAATTAGATAACATAATCTAAAATACACATCTATCATCACCTATCAAATTTGATAAGCACCATTTAACATACACATAAACAAAAGAGCTAAAACATCTAACAATATATATAAATGGAATCTAGCATATAAAACTAAAAATTACATCTAACAAAACACAAGAATTGTCTAACATATTCATCTTCACACACATCTAACAAGTACTAATTAAGATACACATATAAAAAAACATATATTCTAACATGACCTAACAATATACACATCAACATCAACATATAAATAAAATACATCATCATCAACATGAAAAATGAATCTCTCTCTCTCTCTCTCTCTCTCTCACACACACACACACACACACACACATGAACAATAATGTCAAACTCATGATCATGGTGTCATATATATATATATATATATATATATATATATATATATATATACTAGAACATATCTAGTCAACATCCATAACTAGATGCATTAGTACCTATACCAATATAGGCAAATGCATGATCAGTACCTCCACCAGCCAGAGGCATCCTATCTAGAATAGTCGAGGTCATGTCTGTAGTAGACGATGATGGTGCCTTTTCAACTGTGTGAGGTGAAGGATGAGTTGGATCATGAGATGGTTCCTAGTCAACTCGGGGAGGTGGAGGAGGAGATGGATGAGATGGTGCCTCGTCAACTGATCAAGGAGGTGAAGGAGGAGGTGTAGGAGAAGGTAGATGATATGGTTCATGGTCAACCGATCGGTGAGGTGAGGGCAGAGGTGGAGAAGGAGCTAGATGGCATGGTGCCTAGTCAACCGATTGGTGAGGTGAAGGTGGAGGTGGAGAAGGAGTTGGATGAGATGGTTCCTATTCAACCAATCAGTGAGGTGAAGGCGAAGTTTTAGAAGGATCTATATGAGATGGTGCCTGGTTATCTTGGCGAGGTGAAGGAGGAGGTGGAGGAGAAGATAGATGAGATGGTTCTTGTTCAACCAATTAGTGAGGTGAAGGTGGAGGTGGAGAAGGATCTGGATGAGATGGTTCTTAGTCAAACAATTGGTGAGGTAAAGGCGGAGGTGGAGGTAGAGAAGGATTTGGATGAGATGGTTTCTGGTAAGATTGGTGAGGTGAAGGAGGAGGTGGAGGAGGTCAAAAGGTCAAGGAGATGGAGAAGGAGGATTCCCATCCCTTAAACCTACTTTAAGTCTAGAAGCTCTAATGATATGATGTGTAAGAAGCATCATATCTCCAGGAAGGTACCTCCACATATCCATGAGATTAGGGTCTCACATGATATCCCCAATGGGTGTAGGGGGCACTCCATGTCCATCCATATATGTAGACAAATGGTCAATGATACACTTCCTATCTCTAGCAGAAGGCCTGCATCACATATCGAGTCTTGGCAGATCTAGAACCTGACTAGCCGGTCCAAGCTCAACCATCCCAACGTCATCATGTTGGGGAGGAAAATCCCTGACAAAGGTACCAATATATGCAAAATATATAATACACAACAATAATTATACACAATTTCAATAAAAAAATTTAAAGAAAGTGTTCTAATTGATTTTATTTGCATTAAGTAAGACAACAAAATTAAGCTATATTAATTTAAACATAACAATAATATTACCTTGAGCATCTGGTGGCTCATCCGACATGAAGAATATGTTCAGACATCCTCGCCAATCCAACCCTGCATAAGGACAGGGCACCATGTCTAAACTGTGCTCATCCTCACTAGCAAGTAAGGCCACTATCTCGGATGTGATCCTGGCGAGGAACATCAGCTGGCCCCTCTTGGGAAACATATGGCCCCACATATGCTTTCGTGCCTCATTCATCGTCCCAAGAGGGAGACGATCAAATGAAGGCCTCGTGACTAGAAACCTCTAAAAAAATAAACAAAACAACTATGAACCGAAAGTGAAGTTGGACCTTCCCTCGAACTGTGCATGACATCTATCAAGACAAAAACATAACAGCCACAAAAAAATGGTAGACCCTCGAATGCATCTCGGCCTCTACAATAAAGAATCAACATAAAATAATAAAGGGTGACTAATTCACTGCCCATCATTGATGTAGTGTGCAATGGTCGTCACCAAGAATGAGAGGCACTTAAATTCCTCTCTATGAAAAGCATAAATGCATAGTTGTCCACTGGAAACTTGAAACTTCGATGTATGAAGGACATCATGACGAACATATCTCATATAGTAGGCAAGCTGAGTCTCTGGCTCTTCTAAATTGGCAAGGACATCATTGAAGTGAGGAAAATCCTCCCCTCTCCTACATATCCATGTGATAAAATATATATCCTCCTCAGTGGGCTCAAACCACTGATCGGGACCAATGCAGAAGGCCTATCTCCAATGATCCCACCGATGGATCAACTAGGCCAAAAATCCCAAGTTCACCTTCAGGGATATAACATCCTCATAGAACTTGAGGAGGCCTACTACCCTCAAGAGGGCATGTGTCTCTGTAGTAATGGGGAGAGGGTACAATTCCCTCTCCCTCTCTCTCGCCTCCCATGCCCATAAATTATCGTATGGGTCAACACCCTGTTACTGTTGTTGATGCTCATATGATATATAACTAAGTATATCCTTGAATATTTTATTGTACTCTTGTACAGATTCAAACGGAATTTGCATGATATCCTTGAGCTTCTTAGCTGCCAGATGCTTTATGTTTTGCATTCAGAAGAATGCAAGAAATTTTTGCTTGATTTTGTTCTTTGTTCTGGTTTGATTCTCAATGAATTTCATAAACCAAGTGAGTTCTCATTTTCAAAGAGAAGCAACAAACTGATCCATTTGTCTAGCTTCTTCAATGACAACATTGGCGTCCCATATGGTCTCACAGATAAACAAATTCCATTTGGGGTCTTCATCACCCTCATATAATGGGATGTAAATTGCATGGTGATAAGCCATTTTAAAAGAATTGTTCTTTTGATTTTGAGTATTTACTGAGGAAATACTAGACTGCAGTGTACTTACTTTTTTTGTTGAGCTTCATACCACATCAAGTGAGCTTCTTCGAGTTGTATTTCCTCATCATTATGATCAACCTATGGATTATGATCTTCAATCGATATTAGTGCTAGTAATGGGGGTGCTTCCATGAGATCTACATAGAAGGGGCAATATTTTTTTCCAAACTCGGGGGTAATGGTAACTCAATTTCTTTGTAATGGTCTCTGTATTATCATTTGATCCATTAGTTGTCCATAGTTATCTAGTTGACTCCATATGGTTTCTTGGCCAAGTTCAATATGCAAGTCATATTCGACAATTTTCCATATGGATGGCCCACGAGTCGGCAAGCTTGGAACCTTAGTGATTGCATGTACAAACTCATATTATTCTCAGGGACTATGATTTGTAGGGATCCTAAGCCTGCCTCTACCGACTACAGTTCTTCAACTAGTTTCAGAGCCTCATCCTCTTTGTTCCCTAGTCGAATTTCACTCAATGCAGGTAGGTCTTTTGGTTGTTCGACTTTATTTCCCAGTTCTTTTAAGTTTCTTTTGTTCCAAAGAGGACTTGTAATGTCTCGAATCTCTTCCCATCACTTTTGTCACTTTTCTTGTTCAATTATTTGAATTTCAATTATGTAGTTTTTACTGTCCATTTTATTCCATTGAAGTCGTGCTTGAATCTCCACTATATTTTATGCTCATTTCGTCATCAACTAGCACTACATATTCATTCTCGTCTCATGGTAAGAAACCCACCCATTTCCACCTCGACTTACTGTTGTTCGGTGATATTAGGCTCAGCAACCAGAATCATTTGTTGAGGAAATATTCTTACTTTCTTTCCTTAAGGAAAAACTCCCAATCCTTTTGTCATTGTTCCCAATTCATACAACCAGGATTCGATAGTAGCAGATGAGACTTGATTATGTAATCGACGCCTTTTTCAATTAAAAATTTATGGATCAAAACAAGAATTATACAGAAAAAATTGTTCAAGCATTGTTGCATAGATTTTGCATCAATAATGAATCTCTGTGATCTTCCATCCTAGTCATGTACAATTAATGAGGAGCCTTTTTATTTATCGAGGAACAACTTCTATAAATTTTACATGCGACTCACTAGAAAATTTAGTTCTGCCCTGCGCAAGTGTTAACTTGTTTTTTGTGGCATAATTTTGAATGTAAATTGCAATTTTTTTATCCCACCATTCACGAATTTCTTCCTCGGTCAACATTTATGCATAGATGCTCATCATTTGTCTCCATTCAATATTACTGACAACACAACCAATGTTGTAATCTATGGGATGACATTTGTTTACCAGTAATGCATCACAAACATATAATTGTACACAAGTGCATACATACATAAAGAGAGCAAAGAATAAAAGTATCTAGTGACTTAACTTCATCATACATGTCATTTTTGGAATTAGGGCGAGGAAATGAAAAAAACGTGATTTTGTAAATCTTCCATTAAGCGAGTTCTTTCAAAATAATTTCATAAAAAAGTATGACAATGCTCTAAATCCCATAGGTTTCATCTTCTCTTAGAATTCTAAGATTAGTTTTAGTAGTTGTAGAATCTTCTAGATGCATCACATTTAAATTGATTTTATCAATGTATCAAACCATACTAGTGTGGTACATCATCTAGATGAAAATGCCATATACTGAAGAGAAACAAACATGTTTATGTTAATCAATATGAATTAAAAATAATATAGAAAACAATGATAAAGAATATTGAAGGACAACCACCAATTTGTAGTAGGTATTTAATATAATTTTCTTAAAATAGAGTTAGAAAGTTGATTGATTTCAAATTGTTATAAATTTTTATTTAGAAAAAGATAATTTGTCTTCTTTAGGAGTAATGTTGAGCCCAAATATTTCCACTTCCACTTTGTGGTTGTACCTATGCAGGATTCCTTGTCACGATTCCCATATTTAAATTATCTTCTCTTTATCCTTTCGAACTTGAGGTTTTTAACAAATCTACATTTAGGCTTCTTCATCCCTAGATGTTTGTCAACTCAAGGTTTTATCAAGGATGAGTATTCACTAGCAGGGCCTTGGCCTTGAGCTCCACGCTACGAATCATACATCACATATGCACAATGTTTACATAAAATCCGATATATCCTAAGGGTCAAAATAGGGACATGACAATACTACTTTTGACAGTTCAAAGTTTGACATTTTCCATTTTAAGGTCATTGTTTTCTTTATGAATCTACTCAAACTTCTCTTTATATTCCCACATTTGTTTCTACATCTACTCATTTTTCTCTTAAACTACCAATAGTTTAGTTGTTTGTACATGCTTTGTTCTAGGGACTTGAAGCTTTTTCTTTAGTACCTAATTTTTTGTATCTTTTTCTTTTATCAAGGATTGAATAGGTGTAGGTTTGTGAGGATCTACACCCAATTCCACAACTTTGTGTTCAAGTTCAATAATCCTCAATTGCTTTGCTTTGTTAGTCACTTTCTCTTGTTTTAACTACTTTTCAATCTTGCGCACTATGGATTGAATCTTATTGGAGTTAACAATTGACTTTAACATAGATCCCTAAATATCATATCTTTTGTTTGTGTATCTCAATCAATCATTTCTATAGTATTGAGAGCATCTATATCTATAGTGAACAAGGTAGATTTATAGTCTGATGCGATCTTTGGCACGTATGTTGTTGTGGGATCCAAGACAACCATCATAAAAGTTACTTCTTTCATAGCCAAAGTAGAAAGTAACCTAGATTGTTCTCCACTTGAATTCCATGCCTTAGGATACATATCCCTCCTTACTTGAAAATTTTGATTCTTGATATGCATGTATTGGGAAAATAGGTTGGACTTTGCTTTTGAAGTTCTTTGTTCAGAAGATGATGCTCCTTATTAGGGAAAAGTTGTTGTAGATATTTTCTCAATAGTGAGAATAGTTCTACTAGATGTGTCCTCTTGCCCCTGGTGTTCAATTAGGGTTCCTTGTAACTCAACCTTGCTTTTATTGATGCTAGGTTGCTCTAGGATTTTCTCATCAATCTCCATATCTAAATTTATCTCTACCACTGATCTTTTCATCCCAATATACTACTTTTGTGGAGTTTAGATTACCTTTTCCTGATGTTTTTTTTTTCTAGTTGCAGAATCTTCTTAACCTCATCCCAAGTTTCTAGGTTCACAATTTTCGCTAGTTGCTTATTAGGCTGATGAATATACTACACTAGCTTAACCTTATACCTTTTGTCAAAGATTACTTTATGAGGATCACAGACCCATTTTCTTCCATTTGGGAGACTGATCCCCTTCAACATGTCTTTAGCAATTGCTTGTGTTGTTCTTGATTTGACAATAAATGGTCCCAGTTACTCTAGTAGCTTGAAAGTAATAGGGATTTTATTCTTAACCAAATAAATAAAATCGAAGTCAAATCTTTGTTTGATGTATTCCAAAGAAAATATTCTTGGGTTTAAGAAAGAAGGAAGTTGGTAGGGTTATAATTCAAAACCATAGACCCTGATTTCTATGTGATTTTCATATGCGAACCAATCCCCCACCCATGTGTCCTGACTCATCAATAGAAACCTCTTGTATTTTTAGAATATCCTTGGAGGAGAATTTCCATGCCAAGGAGTGTAACCAACAAAAATAACTTTGTTTAAAAATTCACTGAAACATTAATTGTTTAGCTTCCCTATGATCTTGTGGAACCATCCAATCACTAACTTCCATGGGAAATCAACTATCATTTGCAAATTTAGCTCTTTAAAAGAGTCAAATTAGTGGTATAATATTAGATACAATAGGTAGGACTGATACCTAAAATACTTTAAGGCGTGGAAATATGACAATCGGTCATGATGTCAGCTAGAAATTATGCATAGTCATATTTGGTAATATGACTTCCTACAGGGACAAATGGTAGACAAAAATCCTAACACAATGTCATCAACCACCCTATCATGATCATACCCTAGTGGTTGACATACCATGGCAATTTCTTTCATGGTAATGTCTGGAAAGATGTCAATTTTGTAAGGGGGTGGCCCCTTTAGAATCTCTACCTCTTGAGCTATGAAACCCTTGAGCATTAGGTTTTTCTCTTCTTGGATTAGAGACTGAAATTTACCCCCAAAAGAGTCTTCATATATCTAGGAATATCTCTGATATATATCCTTTTAGATGCCATATTTTTTCCAATGGAGTCGCCAAGTGAAACTTACACAACCAAGTATCTTATCCTCATTCACTTTCAAGGATCAATTCTAAACTTTGTCACACCCAGGGGAAAATAATTTTGTATATCCACCCCTACAAAAGACACAGTTTCCATGTTAGCCCCAAATATGTTCTTGGTTGTGACAGAACTGTTAGGATAATTAATACTCCATCCTTGTCTTATTTAGCATTATTTACCTTTTCCTAGTAGTTGATGATGTTATTTCCCCTTAGTGGTGTGCATATGTCATCTAGGACCCATTAGCCACCTAATGCGCCTTGCATGCATGATTTTAGTCCCACCATATTCAGTTGCCTACATTTTAGGAGCTAACTTTGTGTTCTAGTTTAGTCCACGTGAGTTCTTGAACTCTAGTGGGGGTTTGAGCTCCAATCGCCACTGATTGTGATCTAATGCGCCCTTTTCTGATTGATTTGCATGAAAAACTTACAATTTCACCCTCCTTGGTCATTTAATTGACATTAGCTTCAGTTAACTGAGTTTTGGTTGAGTTGAATTGAGTTTGGGACTTCTGGATCACTCCAGTGGTGGCAATTCCTATGCTCGAATGACATGGATTCGAATTATCCTAGGATAATCAAATTCTCTCCATTGTAACATATATGTTGACTACACTAATTAATGGATCATAACACATATTTCTATTTCTATCTGAGTTATGAAGCATGATTAATTTTACTGCTCATTTCACTGCAATTTTCACTGTAATTCATCTTTTTTTCTCATTCTTTTCATTGTGAGGTATTATCAGCTCTATTATCTGTTGTGTTCTATAATTTCACATGGTATCAGAGCTCATAGAGCTTAGGTTGAGTAGCTTCTTTCAGTAGTGCACCAGAAGCCTTTGGATTTCCACTGCAAATCTGGGTGCCATTGATGAATTCATTGGATAAATCCTTTGAGGTCTAGCTAGGTGTGAAGGATCCGGATAAAATTTCCTATTGTCCTAAAGCAGTTCTTAGTAGAAGTTTATCTCCAAAATTGAGATTTTTTTGCAGGATTTTGAAGGTTTTTCAGTGCAGCAGTAGCAGAAGTTTCAGTTTGTATTTACTCCAACAGTTTCACATGGAGAATTAGAATGTTCCTTTGTCTCCAAGGATCCTGACACCCTTCAATTATATTGATTAGAGGTTTGATATGCAGATGTTATTGCACAACAAGAGTCTGTACATGGTCACAATCGGAAAGGAGGTCAAACCTCAGGCAGTTATTGAGAAGGCTAAGTACCTGAACATATTAGATGAAGCATTTGTTTTCATGTGTATTCATATTTCCAAATATTTTCTCTTCCACCTTGAAGGATAGAAGACTCCAAGAGAGGTTTCGTTGAATATTTTGACTCTCTTGGACAAGCAAGATGAGTTGAGAGGCCATATTCTGGAGAATGAATTAATTTATCTTTAGGGCTAGCAGTTTCGAAACCATACAACATTTCTTTTCTAAATTCAAGTCCTTGGTTATGAAATGCAAACAATGTGGCATTAAGAAGAAGTGTGAGCAGTTGGTGCTATCCATCCTAAGAAATCTTGGTCCGAAATTTTCAATGTTTGTGTCTACCTTCCATTTAGGGAGATTTTCAATCCCCAATTGGAAAATGCCTTCTTTAGATGCATTCACTAAATCTCTCATCCAAGAACAAGACAAACTGATTCACATTGACGCCCTGCATGCCTCCAAAAATCAAGCTCTTGTGGATGGAGAGTCAAAAATTGTGAATGTTAAAGGGAGGTAGAAAGGAAGGGACAAGAAGCAATTTGAATCCAAACCATATGTGAAGCCTAATCCATCAGAAGGATCCTCCATCCCCAAGAATGATAATAAAAAGGGGTTTGAGAAGACCAAGTGCTCCCATTGCAAGAAAGGAAACCATCCAAAGAGATATTGCATGAAGAAGAAGACAGATCAAATGACCAAAATTCTTGAACAACACAACATTGCCCTCCCAGAAGGTGCAAGGGAGACTGATTATGGAAGTGATACAGATGATCATGAGAGATTCCATGCATTGAAGGCTAGATTCACACAATCACAATCCTTCCTCATAGATTCTGAAGCCTCCAACCACATGGTTGGCTCCAAAGAATCTTTATATTCTCTAGATATCAATTATTGTCATAGTATTCACATCGGAGATAATTCAAATATATCTGATGAAGGGAAGGGCACAATACAACTGGATCATGGAAAGTTAAAAAATGTTCTGTGTAATATCTCGATTTTGACCCTATTGCATTAAAGTTGTAAACGATGTAAATATTGTTATTAAATCATGGTGAGGAGCTCAAGGCCAAGGCCCCGCCATGGATTTATTATTTTATGTATCGGAAATTAAAAATCGATGCATATGGTTCTCGTACTAGCCATGCACAATAGAAATTAATACATCATGTAAATATGAATTTTAATGAAATACCCACAACTAGCTATGCAATGCAACAAGAGATGGGGGCATGATTTTTACAAGGAATAGGGAGGGAAAATATTCAAACCTTTGAGCCAATAGTGTTAAGCCAAATTCCAATGAGAGAACCCATAAACCATCAACTACCCATTTTGAATTATGCACCCAATCATTTAATTCTTCCAAGAGTTGGTTGAGGTAGTTAATGCATTGGGAATGTAGAGGTATGGCTGTCCAATTTCGTGTATGGGAAAGCCATCAATTTGAGAAATCATATTTTGGATTCCATGAAAAGAAAACAACCATGAAATTGTTCCCAAGGCCATTATTCACTCATGGTCTTTTCTCCCTCAGCAGTCTGAGCTATCTGGGGCATTTTCCTTCACATTTTCCATCTTTTTCCTTCATTTTCCATAGCTTGGAATTCATTTTTTTGTTGCAGACTAGATGGGAGGAAAAGATTCACTACTTGGGGATTTATAAAGGTCATTTCTGCCCCTTGAATTCCAAAAAAAAACGTGTGGTGAAGTCGATTTTTCTCTCCAAGGGTACCCACAATTTTGGAAAGTCATGGAAACCCCATTTTGAGGATCCCACAGTCAAAACGTTTTTATTCGTACCCAACGCTTGTGTTTTACTGTTATGTGCACCCCTATTTTGGTTTGAACTTGTGAGTAAGAAATTAGGAGTGGAAGAGGATTAGAATTGGCTTGATAAACCTAGTGAAGAGAGTAACCTCACAGAAAGATCAGAAGGGCCTTGGCTACTCTTCTATGCACACCCTAAAGAGCACTAGAATAGAGGGTATGGCCTGAGGGACTGCGTAGAAGTGAAGGGAATACTTCCTTGTGTTGGGTGTGTAGGTATTGTGGGTACCAATCTAGATAGTTCTTGTAGAGGTATCCATAGCTGTATGGTTGAGCTCACTAGATTAGCAATTCATTCCCTTCCATTGCCTTAGCATCCTGGTAAACCCAACTGTGGATTGTCATGGTTGATTTTGGTGTATATTTGGCTATGTGTGAGTTTGTTGTTCCCTTTTTCCTTGTATATATCATGCCCAGCTCAGGGGTGGCATTTGTGTTGAGAGATTGATGAGCACAAATGGCCTATGGTTGGGTGGAACGTTGCAGTTGCATAGCCAATTGCTCGGGACCACTTTGTTTCAAGATAAGTACTCTTTTCTGTTAATTATGCAATGTATTTATTTGATGACTATCATCAATATGTTGAATGCATGCTAGATGTGTAGTATAATTCTATTCCACTGTGTCAAATTTAATCATGCATGTACACACATATATCCATTATGTTTGTATGAATTTATACATTAAATCATGGGTTTGAGAAGCAAAAACAATCTAGTTTAGTGTCATGTCTTCTCCCTTGCATTGGATCGATGGGAGGGGACGTGATAGTCTGGTATCAGAGCCTCATGTTACAACATTGGGCCAAAATGGGATAATTTGAACAGTTACAGTGGTAAGACGGCTTCCTGATCACCACTGATCAGTAGGAAAGTTTCAAAAAAAGAAATAAAAAATTTCAACAAAAAAATTAAGTTTTTGAATTTTTGTTTAAGTCTGTGTCGGCGTAAAATCAGAAAGAGCGTCGAAACTATTGGAGAGGAATTGGGAAATTCGCAAATACTTTTCAGTGAGGAAGTGAGAAAATTGCCGAAAAGGCATTTCGGCGCAAAAGAGAAAAGTCCACTGAAACGGATCGGCGACAAAAGGCCAAGTCTGCCAAAACGGATCGACTATAAAAGCCCAAGTTCACCGAAACGGATCGGCGACAAAAGGCCAAGTCTGCTGAAACGGATCAACGAAAAAATCCCAAGTCCGCTGAAATGGATCGGCAAAAAAAGGCCAAGTCCGCCGAAACGGTCGACGCAAGATTGTAAGTTGCACTGAAACGGTCGGCGCAAGATTGTAAGTTGCGCCGAAACAGTCAGCTCAAGATTGTAAGTTGCACCGAAATGGTTGGCACAATATTGTAAGTTGCGTTGAAATGGTCAGCGCAAGATTGTAAGTTGCGTCGAAACAGTCTACGCAAGATTGTAAGTTGCGTCAAAACGGTCGACGCAAGATTGTAAGTTGCATCAATCAGCGACAAAAGGACAAGTCCGTTGAAACGGTCGGCGCAAGATTGTAAATTGCGCTAATCAGAAACAAAAGGCCAAGTCCGCTGAAACGGATCGACGACGAAATGCCAAGTCCGTCGAAACAGGTCGGCGTCAAATTGGAAGTGCGTTGATCGGAGACAAATGGATAAGTCTGGATAAATAGGGAATTTAAGCAGTTTTCCATGGAGATTTTCTTCATGTGCCAAAAATTGAAAAATGCCATGGAACTTATGCACCAGATTGTGTGAAATTGAACACAAGGGGGCAAGACCCCTTGACCCTCGTCGTCTTCCTGAAACAGTTGTTGATTCTGAGAAAATTATGAGATTTGACAAAATTGTCAATATGATATTTCCCCAAATGCATGAAAATAATTTATGAATTTATGAAAATAGAATGCAGCTAACAATTGTGTTTATGAACACATTTTGCATAATCATAGTCACATCAAAAGCAGTTAAATAATTCCACATAGTGCAGCTTGGAAAATTTGGTTTTGGTTGGCCCAAGAAGATCAACATCATGGATGATGCACAAGATCCCTATGATCCTAGGACAGATTCCATCGGGGAGAACATACAAGTTGAGAATGCTAAAACAAAATCCAATGGGAGAAGAAATCAAGAGACTCCCCCAGATATTGCAGCCACCATGAGGAGCCTACAGATGGAGTTGAAAACTTGTAGAGAATATTATAATGAAAGGATAATTAAATCTCAGGAAGAACAAAATCATTTGAATGCAGCCATGCTATAGAGTTTCACAGAAATCCAAAGGCAAATTAACTATGGGCATCAGTCGGAAAATCCAGAAAGGATTCGGAGTAGTTCAAGGAGAAATTCCCGCAAGAGGTCCAATAGCTCAAGAAGAGTTTCTAGAGACAGAACATATACCCCAAAAATCTCTTCTAGTGGATCATCTGACTCTGAAGAATCCATTGAGGGTTCAAGCTCTTCATCTCACAAGAGTAAGAGGAAGATGCATTACAAGAAAAATTCACATGGCGAATTTAAGAAGGAAAAACCTCCTACATTTGATGGAGAGGTAAATTATGGTCAAGAAGTTGAATCTTGGCTTCTTGGGATGAGAAAGTATTTCCAAGTCCAAGACTACTCTGTAAATATTAAGGCAAGGGTATCCATCTTCAACTTGAATGGAAGAGCATCTATATGGTGGGAGCACGTCAGGAAAGTGAAGAAGATCAATGAAAGAAAGATTGTGTGGAAGCAGTTCAAGAAATACTTCAAACAGAAGTACCTCTCTGATAGGTACTGTGATGATAAGATCAAAGAGTTCCATGAGCTAAAATTGGAACAATTGACCATGGAAGAATATGCAAACAAATTCTTGGAGTTGTTGAGGTATGTCAGGTATATTCGAGATGATAAGGTGAAAATTCAATGTTTTCTAAGTGGGATACCTCAGTCATATAAAGATATGATTGAATTTGATGAACCTCGAACTCTAGAGGGGGGAAGGCCAAGTATTGATATGATCAAAACAAAAGAAAACCTGATTTCCATAAGGCATGGAAGGAAAAGAAAAATGAGAAGTTTGACCAAAGGAGGAAGGGTTTCAAACCTCCTCATCTCATAAATCTGCAAGGAAGCCATCACATGTTGTGACTAAGCCAACTAGGAAGATGGGAGATAAGCCAAGAGATCCAAAGGATCCAAGAGAACCACTTCAATGTTGGGGATGTGGAGGGACCACATGGTTAGGAACTGTCCACATAGGAATGGGAATGTAAATCAAATTCACAACATCCAAGGAGCTGAAACTGTTGGTCAAGTGGCGAGGACCATCCCTAGAATCTATGCAGCACTAGAGGACCTCTAGGAAGACCATCAATCAACTATTGTTGAAGTTGAAGGTAAGATTGCTAAGAAATCTATTTCTATTTTGATTGATCCTGGATCTACTCACAGTTATATCACTCCTAAAATTGTTGAGATTTGTGATTTTAAGAAATTAAAATGATCATGGTAAGTTCAACTAGCCATTGGAACCAAGAGAAAAGTTAGTGAAATTGTAAAGAAATGTCCATTAGAGATGGATGGGCTATTCAGTTATGCAAATATGAATATTTTTCCACTTGGTTCCTATGATATTCTCATTGGAATGGATTGGTTAGAAGCACACAAGGTTAAACTTGACTGCTACAACAAGACATTTGAATGCATGGACGAAGAAGGAAACCCAAGGGTTGTAAAAGGAATTACAAAGGTGATTTCTGTTAGACATGTTTCATCTACACAACTGAAGAAGTTCCGTAGGAAGGGTTGTCAATTGTATGCAGCCCATGTTTTGGAGGCAACGAAAATGAAAATCCTAAGTTGGAGGACTATCATGTATTGCAAGAATTCAGGGATGTTTTTCCTGATGATATTATGGGACTTCTTCCAAAGAGAGACATTGATTTTACAATTGACCTTGTGCCGGGAGCTGCACCAGTGTCCAAGACACCCTACAGGATGAGTACACCAGAATTTCTAGAATTGAAAATGCAATTACAAGAATTATTGGAAAATAAATATATCATTCCAAGTGTGTCCCTTTGGGGAGCACTTGTTCTATTTGTGAAAAATAAAGATGGAACACTCATGTTATGTATTGACTACAGGAAGTTGAACAAAGTCGCTGTGAAGAACAAATACCCATTACCTCGAATTGATGAGCTTTTTTATCAAATGAGAGGAGCAAAGGTATTTTCAAATATTGACTTGAGGTATGGTTACCATCAGGTAAGGATAAAAGAGGAGGATATTCCTAAGACAGCCTTTAGAACAAGGTATGGGCACTATGAGTTTGTGGTGGTACCATTTGGTCTCACAAATGCACCAGCTACATTCATTTGCCTCATGAATAGTGTTTTTAGAAAATATTTGGACAAGTTTGTTCTTTTTTTTCTAGATGACATTCTTATATATTCTAAGAATGAAGAAGAGCATGAAGAACATTTGAGAATGACATTGCAATTGCTAAGGGAGCATAAGTTGTATACAAAGTTGAGCAAATGTGACTTTTATAAATATAATATTCATTATTTGGGTCATAGTATCTCAAACAAAGGAATATCCGTGGACCCTGGAAAGATTGAATCCATTATGAATTGGCCAACTCCAAGGAATGTGACAGATGTGAGATCCTTTATGGGAATTGTTGGGTACTATAGGAGGTTCATCGAAGGATTCTCCAAGGTCACACATTCAATCGCTTCTTTGCAAAATAAGGGGATAAAGTTTGAATGGACACCAAGATGTGAGGAAATATTCCAACGGTTGAAGAATATTATTACGAGTGCACTAATTTTGAAAATTGCAGACCCAGAAAAATATTGTGTGGTGTGTATCGATGCATGCAATCAAGGACTTGGAGGAGTTCTTATGCAAGACAACCACGTGGTATGTTATGAGTCAAGAAAATTGAAGGAGCATGAGAAGAACTATGATACTCATGATTTAGGACTTGCATCCATAGTACATGATTTAAATATGTGGAGGAATTACTTAATGGGAAGGAAATTTGAGCTAAGGATAGACCATTGTGGTTTGAAATACTTATTTTAGCAGTCAACTTTAAATGCTAGGAAAGCTAGATGGTTGGAATTTTTGTGTAAATTTGAATCAAACACATAAAAGGGAAATAAAAGAAGGTGGGTGATGCACTCAGCAGTAAAGTACATGAAATGCATGTGGCATCCCTTAGTACTTGCCAACCAGATTTGAGGTAGCAGATTGTTAACCATATGTGGATAAAGGACAAATTGCAACAACGAGACCTTGGAAAGAAGTATGAAGGATATCATTTGGAAGGAGACGGACTTCTTACTCTGGTCACCCATGATATCAAAAAAAAAAAATTGATACAGCAAGAAAACAATATTTATGGCCAGGGATGAAGAAGGACATCATTGAATACATTTCTAAGTGCATGAAATGTCAGCAGGTGAAGGTTGAACACCAACACTTAGTAGGTTTATTGCATCCATTGCCAATTCTGGAATGGAAATGGGAAGTAATTTCCATGGATTTTATTACAGGGTTTCCAATGACTATGAGACAACATGATTCCATCATGGTTGTGGTGGAAAAGTTAACAAATGAAACACATTTTATACCGGTTAAGTCCACATATAAATTCGATTCCATTGTAAATATTTTCATGAAAGAAATTTTCAGATTGCATGGATTTCCTAAGGAAATAATTTATGACAGGGATACCAAGTTCACTTCAAATTTTTGGAAAGGTATTTTCTCATATTTGGGTATGCAGTTGAACTTTAGTACGGTGTACCATCCTCAAATAGATGGGAAAACAGAAAGAGTAAATCAGGTGCTTGAATACATGATTCGCGTGTATGTAATGGACAAACCATCCAAGTGGGAGGACTATCGACTCTTAGTAGAGTTTGCATATAACAATGGGAAGCAAACATAATTGGGCATGAGTCCATATGAGGTTTTTTATGGTAGAAGGTGTGGGACACCAATGACTTGGGATAATGCAGTGAACAAAATTGTACTTGGTCCAGAATTACTTAAGGAAATGGAAGAAGAGGTTACAAAGATCGGGAAGAATTTAAAAGCAGCCCAAGATAGATAGAAAATCTATCCAGATAAGCATATATTGCATAGGGAATTCAGTGTTGGGGATTATTTTTATCTTATATTAAGGCCAAGGAAGAGTTCCTTGAAGATTGGGAGTTGTGCCAAACTATCACCTAGATATTGTGGTCCATTTGAAGTGCTTGAAAGAATAGGGCCAGTTGCATATAGACTTGCATTTCCTGCTAGGACTAGAGCTCATAATGTTTTTCATGTCTCTTTGCTTAATAAATATGTACATGATCCTAACCATGTGATTAATTGGGATGTGATCCAGGTGGAACCCGAGGGAGAGTTCCAAACTGAGCCATTGTGCATCCTAGACAAGAAGCTAACATTACTCTGGAACCGAGCCATCGGACAAGTAAAGGTGCAATGGAAGCACTACGGTCCCGATGAGGCTACATGGGAGCTGTAGGATGGCATGATACTGGCATATCCATTTTTGTTCAATTTTGAAGAGCATTGAGGACAGTGCTAATTTAAGGAGGAGGGGAATGTAATATCCTAATATTGACCCTATTGCATTAAAATTGTAAATGATGTAAATATAATTATTAAATCATGTTACACACAATGTATCACTGAGAGCGGGGGGTGAATCAATGAGCTTGCATTTAATTCCAATTTTCTAATTCTTCTAACCAATTTCAACTTCTTCTTCAAAACTTTAAACCTATATCATTTACAATTCCATTTTACCATTCATACAGAGATCATCATTCATACTGATCTATACATCAATAAACTTTAAGCAAATAATCCATATCATTGACACATCACAAGAGACAAGGGATAAGATTTGTAATCTTTTTATATTTGATTCAATCGGCTACAACAGGGGGGTCTCTCAGATTCAACTGAATCAGAAGCACCAACTTCCATTCCAAGACTCAGCTTGGTCTTTTTCTCATATCCAACTAAGAAAAATAGTACAAGTCCCATCTTGTATTACATAGACACATCTGTCACATTACATCTCATATATCATTGATCCATCATAAAAAACATTATACACGCATCATTTTTTTGTCTATAAACATGTCTTCAATCTGTCCATAGCAAATCATCATTGTCAACACTTCTTCACATTCTGCTCATATCATTATTATGTTTGCACACAATCAACTTGTCATTGTTCTGTCAATCATGTCCACTTCAATCATTGTCATCAAGCCGTCATATATCTGGGCTATCAATGTCTTCAAGCTGTCAATAGAAAGTCTTCATTCTGTCCACCAGCATATATCATGTCACCAATCTGTTCATGTCATCATTCAACATATGTACACATCTTCATTATGTCCATCATCGTTTATGTCACATGTCTTCTGTTGCATTAGTTTAACCCGGAATTCAAAGATAAAAAAAAACTTAATTCATTGTTGCTCTGAAAATCTTCAGACTTCTCCTAACCCCCAAGATGAGAGCTCCTTACTTCATACCCAAAATCACCACACAAATCTACACGTGAACATAAATATTTTTTCTTCTATTTATATTTTTGTTTTCCATAAACTATGGAGGCCGACATCTCCTTTTATTTTTATTTTTAACAAATAACATAATTTTTGTTTCCATATTATCCTCATCAAGTATATATATATATATATATATATATATATATATATATATATATATATATATATATATATATATATATATATTAGCCTTCTTGGCTACATCATCAAGTTGCCCTTAAATATACCTGCATGAGGCTTTTTTTTTCATGCCTACAATTATGCCCGCAGGCTCCATTTAGTATGCCCGCAATGACCTCACATAAGGCTTCATGAAGAATTCCTGCATGGGATTATTTATGCCCGCAGTGGCTCATGAAGAATGCCCACAGGATCCACTTAAAGATGCTCGCAGGGCCTTATTAAGATGCCCACATTGGCTATTATAAATTCCCGCAGGGGGGCATATTTAAGATGCCCGCATGGGCCATTATAAATTCCCGCAGGGGGGCATATTTCAGATTCCCGTAAGGGATCCTTCTTGTTATCCTTTTCATGCCCGCAACTGCATATATGAATGCCCACATGGCACTATAAAAATTCCCACATGGACCTTAACTTATGCACGTAAAGGCTTGATAGGATCCTGCATGGGGTGCATAAGAAATGCCCGCAGACTGCTAGCCTTGTCATCAATCCTCCATGTCATCTGCCATGTTCATGCTTGCTTGTCCATGCTTGTCCAAATAATTGTCCTTTTCAATTCCTCATCCAACTTGCATGCCATTTGTCATTTTCTTGTTCATTTCCATGCTTGCTTGCCATGTCCCCATGCTTACTTTTCATGTCACCATCCTTGTCATGCTTCTTTTGTCAAGTCATGTCAACACTTCAATGTTCTTTCCAAACCATTTGTGTTCTCCATGTCATCATTTATCTTGTGCCATGTCTTAACCTTTGCCACTTGTCATGCTATCAATGGTTGTCCTTTGTCATTAATGTATTGTCATCAATGACAACCATATTCATCAATATCCCCATTTGTCTTTGATGGAAACCAACCAAAAAATTTCTCCCCCTTTGACCAGGGTATTTTTTAAGGATTATAAAAGTATACTTAAGTATAGTATTTTAGGCAATTATTTTGGATTGAAAAAAACATATATATAGATTGGTAGGCGAATATTAAATATGAAACATACAATTTACTACTGAAACTTGTAAATTTTGGCGAATATTATGATAAAAAAACATATTTTCTGTAAATATATGCGATATTAGAGTCTAAAAATGACCAAATAGCGAACTTATTTTTTGAAAAAAAGTCCAAAAAATAGCCAATTGGCGAAATTTCGCCCCTAAAAATTTCCCTGCCTTTGACATTAATGAAAAAGGGCCAATTAGCCATTAAAGGCTTCACAATACCCAAAAAAAATATTGTATCTTTAAAAACTTCATGAAATCATACCATGTCAATTTTTTATTTGTTGATCTCCCCCTTTTTGTCTGAGCTTTTCATTTGCCATCTTCAATTGTTCATAAGTATGTTTACTCCTTCTTGTTGAGTTGTTTGCTCCCCTATCAAGTTTACTATTGTATCCTTTTTTGAACAAACTCTCCCTTCGGCTTCTTCCACATAATGTAATACTCAGGTGCTGCTCCTATTTTTTTTGGAATTCCAAAAATCAGAGTTCGAGTTTCATTCACAAATGATCACCATGTTTTACTTCATTTTGCTTCAACTACTCCCCCTATCATGTGGAATTATTCAATAGTTATGTCAAGGTGCTGCCAATATATTGCGAAATGCCACTATTGTTATATGTCAAGTCAAGACAAGTGAAAATGTTGTCCAATTTTACTCAAATTTCAAAGTGAACTTCTATCTCGTGGTTGTATCAACACTGAATTTTCTTCTCTACTTCAATCTGTTGTAGATTCAATATCATAGACCAACTTATACCAATTGATAAAAACATTTCCAGTTGTTCTAACATTATTCCCAATATAAATCATACAATCAGATGTTGGTAAATCATATCCAAAGCTTAGAGAATTATATCTAGTAAATTCATAAAGCATATTGCTTTACTTCATCATACTCCCCCTATCACTCAATGTTCTTTATGTGTGTGCCTGTGTCTCATTTGCATCAGTTCTGCTGCTTCAAGCTTCATCCTTCTTCTTTTAATTTTCATTCTTGCTCACCAAGCTAAGCCTTAACATGTATACCTCAGATTTGTTAAAACTTCTTCTCATATCTTGTACTAACCCTTGCCCAGAATTTGGCTTCTTCAAGAAGAGATCATAGGCTTGAATACATTTGGTCTTGTGAATAATATTTTGTTGCTTCCAACCTTCTATTCTCATACTATTGTTACCTTTGTGCCATCGAATACAGGACACATGTGGCTACCTTCCTGCTTCATGAGATTTGTACTTTTGAGTTCTTCTTCTCACAATTTCTTTGGTTGTTATTTTCCCTTTATTATTGTCACAGATAATTTAGATTGTCATCATCATCAAAATCCTCTTTAAATTGTACTCCTTCAGACATATTCCAAGTATAAACGTTGTCTTCACCTAGGATCATTTAGCCAATATTGCTATCAGATTCTTGTCTTTGTCCACAACAACTTCCAGCTTGTATGAGTTCACCAAAAATGTTGGACATATTATGCCTTTTGAGAACTCATGCTCCCCCTTTCAACTTTCCAATGTAGTCACAATCCTTTGCATTTATATCTAATTTTTTGAGATCACTAATGACTCCCCCCATCAAAGTTCATCGTCTTTGAGTCACATAAGACCAAATTGTATTACCCCATACTTTACATATTTCATCCCTGTTAGAAATTGGATCCTAGGACCTGCTTGGAGCATTCATCATTTACCAACTAAGTTCATCCTCCAATAATGAACTCAAGGTATACTTTAAGTCTTTAAAAGACTTCAAGTTTGGCTTGCTACATGGCAGACACCTTCTTTTGTGCAATGATCACCAACTTCACTCATATTCAACAAACCATTCCTTTTAATCCAAACCTGAGAGTGTCCTTCATTTTTGGTATTTGCCCTTTTTTCTTCAAATCTTTCTGTGTCATTCTTCTTCCAAGATTCATTGATTTTTCTTGCTAGAGTGTATGAAAAACTTCTCATTAATTGTCTTCTTGGACTTGCACATACTTGGGATTTATGACCAACACCACCATAAGTAAAGCATCTTAAAGTATAACAGTTAGCAGCAGAATGTCCAATTTGGACACATGTCCAACATCTCATTTGATCACCTTGACTTCCAGCAATTCTTCTTCCATGGAATGTAGAATCCATATCCTTGTAACCAAAACCATTACAAGAATAGCAATAACCATTAAAGTTTCTATCATACATGAGTGCTTGATTCCATCTTGGAGTTGTCTCTCCTTTTCTAAAGAATTTGCTTTGAGGAGTGGGAGAAAATTCTTGATGCATTTTTGAACTCCCAACTTCTTTGTTGTCATGTGCAAGTGCATGAGGAGATTTTCTTTCACCTTTGAAGGATGTGGATCCAACTTCGGGATTCTTAGGGGACCACATGTCTTCTTCATATTTGTTTTCTATCTTCTTGTACCCAAGACCAAATTTGTCAAAGGGAGATCTTTGACAATTCAAAATTGCTTCCAAGATGACTGAAATTTCATTGAACTTGTTATCGGACAATCTACTTGAGCGGACGTGAGCATGATCTCCCTGGTCCAGGAGGATCTAGAACAAATGGAAACAGAACATAACACTACTTTCCTAGATCAATTAGAGATCAAGTCAAATAGATGTCTTACCTTCAGATTTGTGGATATTTCTCCTCTTTATCGCTCCAAGCTTCGTGGTCGTTAGATCCATAGCTGCAAGACCTGTAAAAGCATATGGAGACAAAACGAGCAGTAAAAGTACATATAAACACTAACTGATCTAAGCAAATGGTTAAGGAAGTGAGCTATAAATACCATTAAACACAACAACATTTATGGAAAGAGATTATATTAATGTAAATAAAGTACGAAATACAAATAAGAGTGACGATTACAACCCAAGCCTTAACATTGCAATCCTCCTCCAACAAGCCAAGCCAATGCCTCCAAAGGAAATATATGCCTCCCAAGAGATGGATAGGGATATTCTAGTTTAATTCCACCAGCATGTAACTGCTATAGACTTCCTCCCTTTGGAATGGAGAGGAGCTTCATATTTATAATACCAAGTGGATAGAGTAGGTTTAAGAGAATGGGGAGAGGGTTAAGGGATCCTTCCTTGAGGTTAGGGAACCATAGGCCAGCTCACCTACAAGTTAGGGATAGAGATCCACCTCATACACCCTAGAGAATTCGCTCGAAGTCCACCTTTATCCACTTAAAATAAATCTGCCGCATGCTGCATGAAGGCAACTTGCACCTGAGAGGGACAGCGCAGGATGCACAAGGGAAATCTGAGCCATCGGTGCAGTCTGTCAGATGACAGTCTACGCCTGACCTAGTTGGGCGCTTATTGCTAGAAGGAAACATGCGTCATCCCAACTAGAACTTGTGGACAAAGGGAAACAACTTGCTCTAGTTAAATTTCTTGATCAATGAGACTTCATGGATCAAGGCACTGAGTTGGCATTGGTATCATGATGACAAAATTTAGGTGTAATAGAATTACCCCCAAAGCATGAAGCTGGTAAAATGATAGAGGTGAAATGATTTGAAATATAGATGGAAAGGACTTGTCGGCTGGAGGATGCTACATGTTGGAGGGGACCCTTTGGGATCATTAATTGTCATTAGTTACTTACGTAATAGTATAGTTAAAGAAGTCGTTGGAGCGGGTGCAACCGCTCCAACCACATGTAACATGTATAAATAATACCATCAAGATGAATATAACCAGTTGGATGCATTCAACTCATCTCTCTTGTCTTGATTATATCTCTATGTGTTCTTATCCTCTCTGCTTGAATACAACATCTGGTGCCGTTTCCATCCTCTTCTGGTCTAGGTGACAGCAACAGCAGAGGGAGTCGATTCGAACCTGCAAAAGATCGTGAGGAGAAGGAATCCCTGCAAGGATAGAAATGCTAATGTTGCTCGATTGTTGAGGCACTGTTGAAGACTTTCCTGAGAAAGAATATGATGAGAGCGATCAAGAATCTACAAGAAAGAATGCTCGGCAAAAGATTAAAGCAGTCGACCAATATGCTTAGCAGTCCGTCGACGAATAATTTTCAGCAACGACTGCTGGAAGAAATGTTGCAGATCCCATTGTCTATCACGTTGTGGACCAATGCACTCATTATTTCGATAAGAACCAGCTAGCTAATCAAATTTATGCCCATCGATGAATCAATTCGTAGGAACATCAACCATTTTTATACTTTTAATAATTGCTTCGGAAAGTGTGTCCATATTCTTGAAAGCTAGAGAATGATCTACGAGTTTAAAGGGGACGTAATGGTGGAAATGAGGAGGAAAGACTGCTCGTGAGATGAAGAAAACTACGAGGAATATGAAGGACTTCTCATGCGTATGCTATCATTATAAGAGGTTGGTCTACGGAGGCGTAATATTTCCCGTTGGCTGGAGCATATTTACATTTGTTTGGTCGGTCGATGGAGGCCTGATAGGCATGCTGAAATCTACTATTTCGTGAGAGATGGAAGGAAGATCATGACTTTTAGCACCTGCTTGCACCGGCTAGAAAAATTGATGGGTTCAAACCTGAAAAGAAGCCTAAAGTGAAGATTAAAGCATGTTCATACATACAGAATTGTCTACCACCGACTTATTGAATGCCCAACAGATTTTATAGGGAAATGTAGACTACCCCAGCCTTTTAATCGACGCGTTGGAAGATGCTGACTTAAATTTGAAATTAAAAACCCCTGCAAGAAAAAGATAATGCTTCTCAATCAACTATCTGTTCGGCTATGCACGGTTCCATTATATGGAGTGATACCGTCAAGGGCTGATGCAGTGAGCCCGTCTGCTCCAATGGTCGAGGAATAAAAGTTTGGTCGATAAGTTCGAGGTTAAAATATTCATCGACGCATCTGCTCTGTAAGTCCAATTATGTTATACAATGGTCCATATAATAAATTTTCAGTATTATGTATAAAGTGGGACAAAAGAAAACAGTGGTCGATACCAAACAATACATCGATCCTACTTTCTCTGGTCGATATAACTTTTATGAAATGCGGTGGAAGCTTTGAAAATTGTTAGTCGAAATAATTATAATCGATGTAAAAGATTGGTTGATGAGTTAGTCGATATAGGTCATATTATATTTGGTCGATGGTATTGGTATTGGTCAGTATGTCAAATAGTTCATTGAAGTGTGGCCCATATTAACATATGGTCTTTGGTCGAAACTCAAAAATAGTCGGTGTAAAAATATAGTCGGAAATCTTTATGGTCATTTTTTTATTTATAATAAGTTTGGTCGATATTGTAAGTGGATATTGTAAGTGGTCGAGTCTTTTTATGAAGTCAATGGTCAAGAGTCGACCTTTTATAATTTTGTAATTCAGTCGGTCTCTAGCCGACTTAATAAATCATGTCGAGTCAAGTAAGTCAGGTCGAGTTGAGTCAAGTCGACCAATATCAGTCGGTATCAACCACAAGCAGCAACGACACATTCAAAACTTGCAAGAAGCCTCACGACAGATAAGTCTATGAAAACCATGTATTCAAGCAGAAGACATCTATACCACACAGAGAAAGCACTTCACGTTAATAATGACAAAAGAACTGTCACATACCCTCCCATCCATCCAAGGAAAGGAAGGGAACATGGTGCCAAATTCTGGGCTTTTACATGATATCAGCCCAATTCATTAGATTCACAGCAATAAAATCAATGTGTGTAGATGTAAATTCAACAAACATGCACAACGGAAATAAAACATCATCCACACAAATTACTCATGCATACAACATATCAACAGTCATTAAATTAATACAGTACAAAAGTAAATACACATAAGAATATACTCATCTTCATTGTGCAATTGTCCCAAAAAATTAGCTATGTCGCTGCAACGTTCCACCCAACCATAGGCAAGTTGTGTTCATCAATATCTCAACACAACTGCCACCCCCGAGCTGGGCATGATTCTTACAAGGAAAAGGGGACATTCACTCTTTCACAGCCAATTAATCATTTCATCTGAGCCAAGCCAGTCCACAACTGGGTTTATCAGGCTACATTTGAACCCTGGAGGCTTACACTCAAACTCAAGCCAAAGCAATGGATTTACCAACAGGATGGCCATGGGTTTGGGCTTTCCCCAAATCGTTTCCATCCAAAAACGAATTGTGGGATAGGGAAAAACATTCACAGTGAGGAAAACGTTTTCTCCCCAACTCTCTCAGCAATTAACAGCAAAAACGGTCTCTATGGAACCCCAATTCCATTCCCCTTCTTCCCCTCTGGTATACAATACAAAAACACCCTTCTCAGCTAGGAGAATGAAGGAAAACACATCAAACATGGCTGGAAAACGCCCAAGTAGCTCTAAACTCATGAGGAAGAGAAAACTGGTTGATGGATCATGTCTTGGGGACTAATTCATGGCTCTTTTCTTTCCCAAGAAGCAAAACGTGATTCCCCATGCAGGGTGGCTTTCCCATACCCGAATTTGGACAGCCATACCTCTCATTCCCCAAGGCATTAACTACCTCAACCAACTCTTGGGAGAAATCAATGATTGGGCACAAAAGTCAACATGGGTAGTTGAGGATTTGGTGGGTTCCTCATTGACATTTAGCTTGACCTGATTGGCTCCAAGGGTTTGAATATTTCCCTCCCAATTCCTTGTAAAATCATGCCCCCATCTCTTTGTTGCATTGCATAGCTAGTTGTGGGTATTTTATTAAAATGTATATTTACATGATGTTGAAATTCCAATGTGCCTGGCTAGCACACAAACCGTATGCATCAATAAATCAATGGCGGGGCCTTGGCCTTGAGCTCCTCACCATGATTTTATAACAATATTACATCATTTACATTTTAATGCAATAGGGTCAAGATGGGGACGTGACAAGAACACTTAAATTGATCAAGCCCCCTGGTGCTGACACACATAAACATCTATTCAATGTCATTTCAGAATTTTTTCAGGCAGATGATGAGTTGGTACACTGGCAGAGCGTGGAAGATGAATCCGGCAGGAAGGTGAAAGGGGTGAGAAGCTTGATTGGCTACTATCCAACTGCTGACAGAGACTAAAGGAATCACAGTTCATGGTTGTTAATGTTTTCTTCGGGACGAAGAAATATTTTGAGGTGGGGGATATGTTGGAGGGGACCCTTCGGGATCCTTAATTGTCATTAGTTACTTATGTAATAGTATAGTTAAAGAATCCGTTGGAGCGGGTGCAACCGCTCCAACCACATGTAACATGTATAAATAATACCATCAAGATGAATATAACCAGTTGTATGCATTCGACTCATCTCTCTTGTCCTTATTATATCTTTGTGTGTGCTTATACTCTCTGCTTGAATACAACACTACTGCAATACAACTGACTATGAGATCTCAATCTCACATGACTCTCAACATGGTTGCCGACCAATACAATGCAGATCCGTGGTAGTAGGGACTGATTGGACACAATCATGGCTACTTATAGACACAATCGTAGATCCATGATAATATGATAACATAGCCACGACCAATACAAAGTGGATCTGTGTAACGTGACTCAAACAATCTCCATTGCAACCTGGGTAAGATATGTTTTTTCCTAGGGTCTTCAAGTCGAACCCGCAATGATACGAATCTATCCATGTGATTACAATATTTTGGAGTCGAACATGGTAGAAACCACTTGATTACTGGTCATTGATGTATACCATTAACAAGCGCGAGGGAAATCACCATTGATGTCAATGATTCCCAAGGTATCATAATACATACCATCGAGTGTGAATAAATGAGTTGAGGTCAAACACTCAACGGGATCTTTCAATCAGGATTCAATGATGTAAAATCATGTTGAAAGCGAGGTAACCTACCATTGAGGAATGTAGGCCCAAGGTACTTGAATGGTTTCTACATTCAATCCTCGGATGATGTGTTGAAGTCGACAAGGATGAATCCATCGAAGGAGGGCCATGGTGAATCCCCCATCATCGACACGAAACTCGATAATAGATGTTTGGGGTAGGTCGGACGGTAGAGTAATACGCAATACTGACTCAGGGTAGACCAACATGGTGGAAGGTGTACTGATTGCAAATGATGAGTAATGAACATCTCTCGAACATGGGCATGGCATAACTTGGCAGTATTGACATGACGAGAATGATACTAATTCCCAATGCAACTAATGATGGAAGCATTCTTTGGACAACTCAAAAGAGTGACAAGACTCATGAAATAAATAGGACTCTAAGACAAATGGATTACCCAAGTACTAAATGCAAATGAAAATGAGTGCCATGTTCAAGAGCGACTATGTACTATCGTAAATTATAGTGTAATACAAAATCTTTCCTTTTTCCCCATCATGATTGATGAGTGCCTCTTTTGTTTTTTAACAAGCTTGAGGAGGGTAAACTGATTCTCGGTATAGCTCATCCCATGGATAAGTCCGATCCTAAACATTTTATGAACCTAGGATAGGAGGGGTTCATCCCATGACAGTCCCTTCAATGTCAAATTTTAGCGAGTCCATAAAAGGTAAACTCGGCGTCATTTCATGTTTAGAGAGTCTAGAAAGAACTAAAGAAGACTCCAAATGTCCTTTATTCATAAAGTTAGTCTTTTACCCGAAAAGGGTGAAATAATGCGAAAGAGAACTCTTCCAGCCATTATTGGATGGAGTATTCATTTTTCGTAACTAGTGCCTCCTGGTCCGAAAAAGGGGTAAACTATCACCAGAAAGACGATTGTTCAAACACTTTCACAAGCGTGAATTCATCAAGTTCGCTTGGCGATCTTTTCGTATTTCGAGAGCCTGGAGACTCCAAGGGGTTCCTTTTTCGTGGAAGTTTAACAAGCCCGAAAAAAGTGATAAACTATAACTCGATGACTTATTCTCATCGTTTTACGAGAACCAGAAAGAACAAAGAGTTAGCTCGGCATCATTAATAATTGAATTTAATGAGAGAAATAATGACATAAAAAATTCTCAACGAGTTGTTCATACCTGATAACACATGCAAGATGACCACAATTGTGAAAAAATGGTATTAATAAGGTACCTAACTTCACCTGCAAGCTTCAAAACTACGTCAAAATGATTAACCGAGTGTTCAAATATAGAAATATTCCCAACTATAGCAAAATAACCCACAATGGAATAAATTAAAAAAGGAATATGCTCTTTTTGTTATAAAAAGGGGTAAATAGTAAAAATGAATTAATATTTTTTTTACCAAGTTGGAGAGGTGAAAAATACCATTTGGAGCTATTTTTCCAGTGTTGATTATGGGAGCTACGATCGACCATTTCAAGTGTCATCAGTGTCAGGTAACCCTAAACTTAGCCTTCTACCTTTCCAGTGGATTATATTTTTGTTTTTATTTCATTTTGTTGGGTTTTGGACTTGTTAAGTGGGGGGAATTGTGCTCACGGACCAATGCAATCCCTCCTTTCGGGAACTGGGCCGAGTATGCGCCGGCGCTAATCCCAAAAGAATGTTTTGTGATGGTGGCGTCCTATCCAAAAGGATGGTTTGCGCCAGTGCAAACCCACATAGCATGCTCAAAATCTAACCAAATAAAAAGGTTTTTGATGAGTTAGGAAGGTTCTAATAGTGTTTATTTTGGCTTTTGGACAGGGTTGCAATGATCAAAATGATCGAGTGGCACAAACGGTAACATGATCTTGATGATGCCCAAGCGGTAAATGATCCTCAATGCATGGATGCATTGAGGAATTGTGGACTACTGAAATACTTCTAGGTGTCGGGCATGAGGGCCCAAGTTACAATGTTGGAGTACCTGATCCAATGCTGGGATCCAGTGCAACAACATTTTCATATCGGTGTGCACACTCTTACCATAGATGTCGAGTTCATCTACTTCTTGACGAGGTTGTCCTAACGGGGGAATCCCATATCACTATCTAGATCACGAGGAGGTGGTCGGACTGTGGAGTATCTAATAGATCAGTGGTGCCATGATGGTACACAGATGGTGGGTGGTAAAACACCCATCAAAGAGGTTAGAGATCGACCTCTTCAGACTATCCTATTCACCATTGTGAGAGTGGGCGGCAGTAGATCACCACATCTGGCGAGAAAATACCAGATGACGTATGCCGAGGAGTGTATGTCCTCGACAATATTCAAATGGTGTGAGGGACTTCTCACCAATCTGTGAGATCAGTTGACCAAATTTCAGCGCGGGACGCTGAAGCAATTTGGTTATGGTTATGTGGTGGTCTCTTTCTTTCTGGAGCGGGTACCGCACTTACGTCCACATATTGAGGTAGATGATCGGGATGCACGAGACCCTCATATGATCCTATCGGCATAGGTGTTGGCCTTCCATGGTGTTGGGGGTCCCATTATCGGCTTCAGTAAAGGTTTATTCGTATGGTTGAGGGGTCAAATCCTCATGGTTGAGGATTTCCCCTATGACGGGACTAACTTTCGAGGATATCCTAACCTAGTGCTTCCTGAGGGAGCGTAGTGGGGTGATATTGGTAAGAACAAAAACTTGACTATGTTTTTCATTTTGTATATTTTAGATTTTTTTGTATTAGTACTGATATTTGACACATGTTTTATGCAGATGTGGGCCCATCGCGACCGGTTCGAGTCTCTCCGATGGCACGGAGGGGAGAAATGTGAGAGATAGATCTCGCAGTGCGAGATGCTATCGAGGAGATGAAGGAGGTGGAGGAGAACCTCCGCCAGCTGACACTAGACATTCCAGAGCCAGGATTCCATGACCTACCTCGCAACTATCAGCGACACATATTTGGTGTGTCCGGTCGTTTTGGCTCACTGCTTAGAAAAGTAGCGAGGGCAGTGATCTTCTACCACAAGCATCGTGGAGACTAGACTCGTGTATATGTATATGTATTGAAAGCCATGAGCTTCATATTTTGTATAGGAGATATTCACTGAAAGCTTTCATGCTTCAAATTTTTTACCAGCACTACTTTTTGTATTTTGTACCGACTTGATATATACAGACCCTATTGACGGATTTATATATATATATTGTGTTCAATGGATGAATGTGGGATCGTATCTATGTGTTTGTTTTTATGTATTATGTACATGTCGTTCCATTTTTATGATTTATGATTATGATTATGTATGTGCAATGTACCAATCCAAGATGAAATTGGCCATGGACTCCGCAACTACGTTGATGTCTCTTGAAATGTGCAGGTTCTGAACAAATTAGAAGGACCTCTCCAAGAGACATACTCATTGGAAAATATGGAGTAACATGGGATCGCGGATGGCGTAGACTCAGTTGAGATAGGAGACCACTAATTGTGATTCAAGATGGACAACAATGTGGTCCATACCCAGGGAAAGAGCGTCGGTTAAGACTCCAATCACTGCATGATACTCAGCGGTGTTGTTGGTTGCATACCCTAGACAACTCCCTCCCAAACTAATGAGCTCACCAGCAGGGGAATAGAGTACCCAAGTTGCCGAGGTGAGGCTGCGGGTATGTCGGCTAGTGCCGTCTGCGAATCCAAAGCAGGTTTTCATCTGCGCATGTAGGCAGGACATGATGTAAGCATAAAAAACTAAGATCCTAACACGCTTAAAGAAAAGCGTCACACCACACAAAACACACCTCATGTACAATATATACAAGGTACTTATGCATGAAAAAACTCAGGCATAGTATCTCTTCAGGTAGAGCCCATTGCGAGGATCCCCTAGAGATATTCCGTCATAATACTCAAGCTCGTAAGCTCCCTTCTCCGAGACACGTTTTACAACATATGGGCCATGCCACATGGACTCAAGCTTTCCCGCCCACAGCTTATCATGTTTATGTTCATATGTGAGGACCAGATCCCCCTCGTTAAAGATACAAGGTTGGACTGACTTATCGTACTGGGCCTTAATGCATTTCTTGTGTGTTTCGTTGGCAAGAGCGGTATCGTGGCAGGTTTCATCGAGTTTAGATAAGTGAAGGAAGCATTCTTCCTCGTCCGTGGTGTGTGGGAGAAGTTCAACTGCAAGTTTTAGTGACGGAATCTTGCACTCTATCGGTAAAACTGCCTCCAATCCATAAACTAGTTGGAAGGGTGTGAACCCAGTTGCAGTATTAATGGAGGTCTCCTATATGCATAAAGGGAAGAAAAGAGCATGTTGTTCCAGTTAGATTTGTGGGTACCCACCATGCGTTGAATCATGGTTTTCAAGACCTTATTGATGGCCTCTACTTGTCCATTGGACTGTGGGTAATATGGAGTTGATTTTTCATGGCAAAAACCCAATCTGGTGCTCAGTTCATCTACCATCTTATTTTGAAAGTGGGATACATGATCGGTAACGATGGCTTAACTCCGAATCGCGCAATGACATGGTTAAACATGAAGAGTATAGCAGTTTTGTCGTCCTCATTGTATGTAGGCATAGACTCAACCCATTTAGTGAAGTAATCGACAAATACTATGACGTAACCATGCCCCCCAGCCGAGGTAGGCTTACAGTGCATGAAATATATGCCCCATTTAGCAAAGGGGTTGATGGCAATAACCGGATGGAGAGGGGCTGGATGTGAGCACTACTTAAATTGAAAGTGTTGGCATGGAGGACACTTCTTAACGGCCCCAATACAATCCTTGAATATTGAAGGCCAGTAGTATCCTATGCGTAGTATTTTCTGGGCCATATCCATCCCATAAAGATGACCACCACAAGCCCTAGAGTGACATTCATTCAATACGTGTTCAACCTCCTCATGAGTTAAACAACGTCGGAGGATAGATTCTACGCCACGATGACACAAGGTATCACTGATGATCAAGTAATACTTGGCATGGTGGTGGATACAATGACGGTCGTCACGAGATAATTGGGGGTTGAACCGTTGGTTTGGAGATATAATGTAATATCGCCATACCATGGGTCAGATGTGCTGATAAGAAACAACGACTCGTCGGGAAGGGGGTCGATGGGCTCAATTCCCATATCAACACGAGGAAGATCACAAATGAGCTCCGCAAACACCAAATATTTATTTGACTTAGCTTTCTCGAAGAGGAGATAGAACTCCTGAAGTATCACGATACAACATGAATACTTTCCCCCGAGCACTTGACGTGTAAGAATGTGGTACATGGGGTTCGAGTTGGCGATAACAGTGGTGGTGCAGAGTAGGATATAATGATGAAACTTTTGGATGGAAATGACTGCTGTGAGAGCAAGTTTCTCAACATGTGAGTAATGGGTTTCAGAGTCAATAAGACCCTTACTGAGGTAATAGATCACATGTTCTTGGGTGTTGTTGTCTTCCTAGACCAAGACCATGGCGATCGTCGTGGCAGAAGAGGAAAGATAAAGGATGTAATCCTTATAGTAATTGGGTGGTTGGAGCACATGAGCGTGAGTAATGGCAGACTTTAAATTGTCAAAGGATTGTTGGGCTTGGTGGTCCCAGATGAAAGGGACATACTTCTTCAACAATCGCATATAGCCCTATGTCTTTTGAGCAAAATTACAGACAAAAATCCGTAGGTAAGTTTCCTTCCCTTGCAAACTTTGTAGTTCTGTAATGTCAGTAGGAGGTGGGAGAGCGACAATGGCTTCCACCTTCAAGGGATCAATGTGGATCCCATCCTTTGAAACGATAAAACCTAGGGGGAGTCCTGATTCGATGCAGAAAATACACTTGTGAGGATTCAGATGGATATTATACCGCCTGCATATGAGGAATACTGTTGTTAGATGATCGATGTCGAACTTGCGATGCTGCGAATGAGCAGGGAGATCGTCAAGATAGGGCTCCACAAAGTCCTTCACATCATGAAAAGCATACGATATGGACCATTGGAATGTAGCACCTACATTTTTAAGACCAAAGGGGAGTTTACGATAAGCAAACGTACCACAGGGGAAGATGAAATCGGTCTTGTGTTAGTCGGTCGGGTGGATCTCTATTTGATTATAACCGAAAAATCCATCCATAAATGAGAAGATGACGCTTCTGGCGCAATTGTCGATGATCTGATCGATGAAGGGAGTCGGGTAATTGTCCTTAGAACAAGCCTTGTTCAAATCCCTACAGTCGACACAGACCTGAATAGTACCTTGCTTCTTAGCCACAGGGACGACATTGGAGACCCATTCTGTTAAAGGAATATGATAGATAAAGTCGGCCTTCAAGAGCTTTTCAATCTCAGCTTTAATTGTCGCAGTTTTTTGAGGGTGTACTAGTCGTAATTTTTGCGAACGGGCTTGGCATTGGGATTAGTCTTGATGTCATGCAAGACAATAGCAGGATCGATCCCGGGCATTTCCTCATATGTCCATGCGAAAACATCGCAAAATTGTTGAAATAAGGTCGTGAATGTGGTGAGCTCTTCAGGAGAGTAGGTTTGGCCAATGCAGATATGTTCCACGATGTCGGGTGTAACCGAGATGTCAATCGGAATGGTGGGCGTAATGTTCTTCATGTTGCCTTTCGTAACCATATCGCAAGTGAGGATCAGAGACTGTGGGAAAGGATAGACATCCGGTGTAAAAATGGTGGTGATGGCGTTCTCCACAGAATATAATGAGGGTAGGAAAGATGATTGATGGTGAAGGTCTTCCCACATAGGTTCATCTATGCTCATAATCTCCATAATGGACTCATCAGAGTGAAAAGTCTGGAGCAGAGGGTCTGGCGAAGATGACATCCGTTGTAGAGAACATGATGTATAGGCCATGGCCAAGTGGTCCTTAGGTGCTGACTGGATAGCCTCATAAGTAGCTTCATCTGGTGATACAAGCATAGTATCTCCAATCAAATGCATGGTGGCCTCATCGGGCATGAACCATTGATAGGTAGAGTTGAAAAAAGATGGAATCATGGAGGATATCATGTTCACCAAGGAAACATGGTTAGGGGGATCCGGGGTTGAAAAGACGCCCATAAGAGATGAATATTTTATGAGGCTGACCCCCATGCTCTCATATAGCTGCAAAATTTTCCCTAACAAAGGGACATTATCGTCGGGATGAGTAGCGATGTCCGGTGTACAGAAGTCCAGCTGGTCGACAGTGACAATTTGGCCTTGATGGGGGAATTGCACAATGTGGAAGACAGAGAACGCACCATAGTCATCGCGTAAAACCAATTACGACCAAGCAATAGATTATAATCCAACGGGGCTGTGACTACTTCCACATTCATGGTTACAGTCTTACCCCCCAACTCTACTTCTAAGGCTTGTAAAATACATGGGGTTGAAAGCCACGACCGTTGAATGCTTTTAGGGTAGTAAAAGAACGATTTAACTCAGGAGAACCAATGGCTTTCCAACAAGATAACAACATGACCAAGGTAGAGGAACCTTCATCTAGTACAGTACGATGTATTGTCTTCCCATCAATTTTCGTGGCAATTTGGAAATCTAGTTGGTGGGAAAGCCTCTATTTAAAATACTCAAGTCTAAACATGATTGTATTCGAGGAATCTGGGTCTATCGCGCCAATGGCAGTGAGAAGAGTCTTACATTGATTAGGACAATTCTGCAAGACTTCTAGCATCGACATGGCACAAGGGGCTTGTTCCAAGTCCTCTACAATGTTATAGTTCTGATCTTCTTGAGCATTAGGATTGAAAACTTCTTGTTGAATCGTGCTCTTAGGCGGACGCAACACTGACTCTAAGGATTCTCGATGGTGAGAGAAGCTTGTGGCACGGTAATATCCGGCATAGAGGTAGAAGCTTTTTCAGTATTACTTCCAATGGGTTCCTTTAGAGGGACTGATTCGTATGAACGCAATCGTGTGTTCAGGTTAACTGTCTCACTAAGCATCATGAGAACATGCGAGGTGGATGATGTTTCTCCTTGAGAAGGAGAAGGTTGAGAAATCATTTGTTGATTTTGGGTGGGGAAGGGATCATTGAGAACTACGGGTGTGGGTTTTCCCTTAAGAAACTTCTTCACTTCATCTCGGTGGGGACACTCTTTGGATAAATGGTCACCACCACACAGTAAACAAGGATACTTGAGCTTCCGTTTCTATTTCGTGTCTTCAGGAGGGTTCTTGTGCTCCTGCTGGTTGGAATATTTCTTGGGGTTACATTTGTTTTTCTTCTTACCACTGGATTTCTGAGGCGAAGCTGACTTAACAGAATTCACCTCCTCGGTGGGAGCAGGAGTGGATGACTTGGTGGTGCTACTTCCAACCTGTTGATCCGGATCTTGGGGGATGAGACCCGGAAGACTTGAATGCCGAGAGAGGAGGAGAAGAGATAGCTTCAAAACTGAAGCAAACAATGAACCAACTGTGAGAAACACAAAGTAGTGATATCTGGGCTATGAATAACATAGATGGCCAAACATAAAATAAATATGCCACATGGAGGGGTGAGGCTCAAAGAGGGTTCTTTGAGCCTCACCTCTCAAACTATACTAAGAAAGACACTCAGAACCACTACCCCAATAATAACTCAATAAAATAAGAGAAATGTAGGATAGAAACCAAATGAGTAATGTGTTATCATGAGAAGGCTTGTTAGGCCTTTATATAGCATTATTACAATGTGTCTTGAGGCCATACCATGGGCCAAAACCATGTGCTACCAAATACCATGGATATGAGAGGGTAGCCTCTCCATTTAATTCTTTTATGATAAATGGGAGAGGGTGGCCTCTCCATTTAACCTTTTTATGATAAATGGGAGAGGGTGGCCTCTCCATTTAATGCTTTTATGGCTTATACATCCGAATTTAGACCATATTCCCCCTAAAATTTGGATCACCTGTGGCGAGGGTGGAGAAGGACCATGGTGATTCGATGATCCACTGGTTTGAGTAGGAGGCTGGGAGTGGACAGAACCAATAATGCCATCGACATGAGGTCCCTAAGGCAGTTTTGCAGGATCGTAGGTGGGACATGGGGCATCAGGAACAATTTCATATAACGTGCCGGGTTGAGCATAGACAAGGTCTAAGTAATGGGCACGGGCGATATCCTGTTCCTCGATGACAGCCCCTCCCATAGATACATCTCTAGCTACGGTGGGTAAAAGAGATTTTGTAAACCAGTCAGCTAGCAATTGGTCTGGAATAGGAGCCTTAATGAGACATCGTCTCCTCTGCCACTCATGGATATGATCAGATATATGAGTCGCAGTGGTCTGGCGGAGAGAATTCAGTAAGTCCGTACCAATTTCATAGTGGATGGGTAACTGGAAATGAGTCAAGAATGACATAGCTAAAGAACAAAAATCAAGGAATGAGTGTGGTGGTAGTTCAATATACCACTTGGCAGCTGGGTCGGTGAGGGTCCTTTGAAATAACCTTAGACAGATCGAGTCGTCCATTAAGGAATTGGATGAGTAGCATAAATGGTATGACATCACATGGTTTTTCGAGTCTTCACCAGGCTTGCCATCAAATTTAGGAATATCATAGGGTAGCTTAACCAAAATGAGTGGCCAATTATAACCGTGTAGGATGGGATCATTAGTCATACAAGACAGGTCAGGTAGGTCCAAAGTAGCCAAAAATGGAAGATGTTGGTTCAGTTGTGGATACTGATAGTATTGATATGGCATGTATGGACCAGTAGGACCTTGAATCGACTGATTGTAAGGTGTTCCCATAGGGAATTGGCCATAAGGGGGTGTGTCTCCTAGGCTGGGTGGTGGACCATATATAGGTCCGCCACCATAATAGGGTGGTCCGCCACCGAAAGGCGGGGGTCTACCGCCACCGTCGGTATAAGGTGGGCCCCCTCTGAAAGGTGGGGGTCCTCTGCCGCCGCTAGAATAAGGTGGCCCTCCTCCAGAAGGTGGGGGTTCTCCACCACCACCGGAATAAGGTGGTCCTTCACTGCCTCCGTCAGAATAGGGTGGCCCTCCACCAGAAGGTGGGGGTCCTCCACCACCAAAAGAATAAGGTGGTCCTCCAACTCCTCCTTTGGAATAGGGTGTCCCTCCACCAGAAGGTGGCGGTCCTCCACCACCGCCGAAATAAGGTGGTCCTCCATGCCTCCGCCGGAATAGGGTGGGCCTCCGCCAAAAGGTGGGGGCCCTCTGCCACCGGAATAAGGTGGTCTGCCGCCTCCAGAACAAGGAGGGCCTCCGCCCAAAGGTTGGGGTCCTCCGCAGCCAGAAGGGGGTTGGCCTCCACCTCCTCCACCAGAATGGGGTTGGCCTCCGCTGCCAGAATGGGGTGGGCCTCCGCTGGAAGGTGGAGGTATTCCCCCTCCAAAATGGGGTGGGGGCCCTTCGCCTCCAGAGGGAGGTGGAGGTGGACCAAATGGTGGTGGGGGTGGTGGGACTTGAGGGAAGGTTGGTGGGGGTCAATTTGGTATGACATTATGATATCCCCATGGAGTGTATTAGTTTCTGGGATAAGGTATCACGTAGAGTACGTTTCTAGGATTGAATTGTCCCCACACTAGGTTAAAATGACCTAGATATGCGTGACTCAATTGTGGTTGAGTTAATTTGGGTGGTCCCCCAGCATGAGATAATCTCATGGTGGATCCCACAACAGGTAAGGAGCTTCCAACGGAATGACCAATTGGAAGTCCTCCACTCGTATTATGGCTAGAGAATAGGGGTTTCCCCCCAGTAATAATGTCTTGACCACTTATGGATGGTTGAATCACAATAGGTTGATGACGACTTACTATCGGAGGAACACTACTTGTGATAAAATTAGGGGGTAAATAGTATCCTCCCCGTGAGTTTGGGGTGGGGGAGGGGTGGGTAATGTTCCAGTAGTAGTATTATGGGTGTTAGATTGTTTTCCTTCAACATGTTGAGTCACTTGGGGTATAGAATTGGTCTCCTGATTAAGAGGGGTACTTGTAGGAAATGAGGGTTGACCAGGTTCGTAAGTGGTCACGTTATGTATGGGTGTTTCCGATGAAGCAAAAGATAGTGAACGAATTGGGGTATGTTGAAATATGGTCGTTTCTGAGGTGTCTCTTCTCCGTGAGAGACTCTAGCACCAAAGTTCTTCGCCACGTTGGTGTAATTGGTCCATGAGTTCATAGACTGGATCCAAACACTGAGCATGAGGAGCCCAATGAAGAGGGGAAGGTTCAGCCTCCGAATGTAATTCCAGGTGGGGCCATTGTTTCCCAAGAGAGGTGTCCCAAAAGGATGCAGATTGACCAAATGCTGTGGACACAGAGTCATCCTGGGATGGATTTAACCAATCTATAGCCCTAGGTTCTCCTTCCAACGAACAGTGCAAGGATGTGTCTTGTGAAGTAGATGGTTCCGTGGTCACAGACCTTGGAGGATCGGTTATTAGTGGACTCAAAGTAAGTGAAAATTTCATTCCCGAATCCATGGTGGAGTCTTCTTCTTCAGGTGACAAGACAGTAACTTGTGGATCCATAGTTTCCCTTGAAATTACCTCCTGATTAAGGGGATATTCGGGTGGCAAGCTTAAAATTCTATGGGACCTTCTCAAAGGTTGTTTAGCCAGAATGACTGAAGTAGATTTTCTCCTAAGTATTTTTTATACAAAAGAAAAAGAAATCCATAAAAATCTACACAAACTAAATCCGCAAGAAAACTTATGTGATAGGTGTGGATTCAAAAGTATGGAACCTCACAGGATTGTCAAGGCTTCACAACTCGTGATATACCCCAGGGTCCAACAGTTATACTCAACACAATTTTGCAGAGCACTAACCAGGGAGGATTAGGACCGTACCCCTAACCGTATAACCCGAATACCTAGAAGCACATGCGTAGTAGCTCCCCGAGTGTTCTTCTCGATGCATTGCTCTGCCAAGACATCCAAATGGTTAGCTCGGTTGGTTTCAGGAATCCTAGGAGTGTCTCCCAATATACTCAAGGTACGTGGGAGCTCAAATCTGTAGTGGTGTTGTCTAATGCACAACCATACAACAAGAGCCTTCCGATATACTACCAAGTACGTGAAATTTTATCTGGACGGTTAGGTGAATGCATGAGGTGAGGACATAAATTTAAACATAATGCAACCCTAAATACATGAAAATGCACTTTTTCTTTTCATGAAATCTATGTAAGGGAAGGAGAAATTTTTTTCCAATGGTCTCACAAAATAGTAAATTTCAACAAGTTCCAAATCTACCAAAGATGATTAAAGCACTCTTCTCGTTGTCCAACAAAACACAAAAATGAATAAAACACCAAATCAAAATCTTTTTCTTTTTGTCTTTTCCAACTAGAATAAACTAAGTATGATGAAAAAGGAGAACTTCTATCTAAAAGGCACTATACTCTTAATTTTCGCAATAATGAACTAAACAAGCATAAAAATATCAAAAGTGCATAGAATGCTTCAACTTGGAACCACTTTGTAAAAGCTTGAATTCACTTGATTTTCAAAAGATGGATAATTCACAATTCAAGAAAAATACAATGAACCATTTTCCTTTTCAAAGATTGGTAAATAATGAATTCCAATGCGTGAAAACAATCCTACAACAATTTCCAAATGACTTTGAAAACAAAAGAATGAGACACTTTTGTTTTTTTCAATGTGTATATCAAAACAAGACTTGATAACAAATATGCTTTTCAAATGGATGTAAAGAGCAGAAAACAAGAGACTAATCGCAGCACCCTAGTAACTCATAAATTCTCAAAGAAAAATAGCAAGCACTCAAATGAAACCAAAGACACTCAAGTCACTCAAATTCAATCAAATGCACGCAAAACGAAATGGCTAAGCGTAAGAAGGGTTTGGAATCAGATCTAGCATGCTGAATAGATCTAGTAGGGTGATAAGGGAATGAAAGATTGAGCAGATGATCATGGGGGGTTGAAATTGCACGCCATCGCTGGATCTCTCTCTCGACCAAATGGAACCCAAAAATAGATCTGGTAGGGTGATAAGGGAATGCTAGATTGAGCGGATGATCGTGGGGGATTGAAATTGCACACCATCGCTGGATCTCTCTCTCGACCAAATGGAACCCAAAAATAAACACAAGCAATCCAAACATAATCAATGTTGAATGAACAAGTCTCTAACTGGAAAGTGCAGCACAGAGAAGTCTATTGATCAGACCAAAAATCAAAATTTGGAGAGAGGATAGACCAAGCACCAACCTTGAAAATACGGCGTAGCCTATGGTTAGGCTCAGAGTGCCCGGTGCAGACTGAATACCGGTGTTAAACCTCGGAGGGGCAAAATGTCCAAACGGGAAAAGCGTCGAAGGCGCAGGATGCTCAAAGGAAGTAAACGCCCGACAAGAAATAGCGCATTGGATACACTATCCAGGTGCGTTGAGTGCATAACCCAATGCAAAAGATGAAAAATATCCAAACAATCAACAAGCAAATGGTTTGATACTGACCCAAATAGGATCAGGGAAGGTCAACAAACTCTTCAAGAAGAAAATATGATGGTGAAAAAGAGGCTCGGGAGGCAAAGAAATGGCTTATAAATAAATCAATGAACAACACATTCAAATCTAAATCAAAACAAAGTATTCCTCAGTATGGTCTCCAGATTTGTTATCAGACAATATACTCGAGCGGACGTGAGCATGATCTCCCTAGTCCAGGCGGATCTAGAACAAATGGAAACAAAACATAACACTACTTTCCTAGATCAATTAGAGATCAAGTCAAATAGATTTCTTACCTTCAGATTTGTGGATCTTTCTCCTCTTTATTGCTCCAAGCTTTGTGGTCGTCAGATCCGTAGATACAAGACCTTTCAAAGCATATAGAGACAAAATGAGCAGTAAAAGTACATCTAAACACTAACTGATCCAAGCAAGCGGTTAAGGAAGTGAGCTATAAATATCATTAAACACAACAACATTTATGGAAATAGATTATATTACTGTAAATAAAGTAGGAAATACAAAGAAGAGTGACGATTACAACCCAAGCTTTAACACTGCAATCCTCCTCCAATAAGCCAAGCCAATGCCTCCAAAGGAAATGTGTTCCTCCCAAGAGATGGATAGGGATCTTCTAAGTTAATTCCACCAGCATGTAAGTGCTATAGACTTCCTCCCTTTGGAATGGATAGGAGCTTCATATTTATAAGACCAAGTGGATAGAGTAGGTTGAATATTATGGGGAGAGGGTTAAAGGATCCTTCCTTGAGGTTAGGGAACTGTAGTCCAGCTCACCTACAAGTTAGGTATAGAGATCCACTTCATCCACCTTCGATAATTCGCTCGAAGACCACCTTTATCCACTTAAACTAACTTCGATGCATGTTGCATGAAGGAAACTTGCACCTGAGAGGGAAAGCACTGGCTGCACAAGGGAAACCTGAACCACCGGCGCAGTCTGTCAGATGATAGTATGCGCCTGACCTAGTCAGGTGCTTATTTCTAGAAGGAAACTTATGCCGGCGCAACTAGAACTTATGGACAAAGGGAAACAACTTGCTCTAGTTAACTTTCTTGATCAAGGCGACTGTAGGGATCAAGGCACTGAGTTGACATTGGTCTCATGATGATGAGATTTAGGTGTAACAGAACTTCACATAAGCTTTTAACTTTTCAATTTTATTTCTAAGATCAACAATTTCCATCTCAAGCTTTTGATTTGTCTTATCTTTTTCTTCTAGTTGGAGCTTCATAATTTCTTCTATTCTTTTAGCTTCCTCCAAATGGATTTTTAGATCAATATTAGCCCATCTAGTCTCCTCAAGTTCTGTAGGATCTTTACAAGTCTCTTCTTGTTCTTTTTCTAACTCAATATTCAATCTACTAACTTCTTCATTTTGATCTTCTAGCTCATCTTGTAAAACTATGTTCTTGAGTTTCAATCTCATGAGCAATGCCTTTGTCTTCTTTTTGTATTTTTCAAATGACCCCAAAATCTTCTTCTTAAGCCTTGGGTTAAATTTGAGATCAACATCCAATAGGGTGCATGCAAATGCATTATTGGTTTTAAACAAATCTTCTTATTCATCTTCTGTAAGTGGAATTTCAACATCATCATATTCAGAATTATCATCAATTGAAGAGTTCTTACCTTCACTTACATTTGAAATTTGTATCTCCTTTTTTTTTGTCTTGACTCCTCCTTTGGTACTCTTCTTCCAGCTTGAACCAAAGATCTTTGGCAGAGGTGTATTCTTTTACACTTTCTTGGATAGGGCTTGAGAGTCCATCCATCAAAAACTTCAAGGAAATATTATTGTCTTTTTCAACTGCTATATTTATCTTCTTGTTAGGACAGACTTGTGGGTTAACCACAATTTCCCAAACACCAAATTTCTCCAAGTAATCCTTCATTATGCTTCTCCAACCAAAATAATATGACTTTTCAAAAACAGTAACTTCATTGTGAAGGAGTTTTGCTAGTACTTCCATTTTGGTGTCCACTGATCCTTTCAAGCTAGTTAGGATTGTTATGAAGGACAAGCTCTGATACCAGTTGTTAGACACAATGGCTCACTGAGAGGGGGGAGTGAATCAGGGAGCTTTCATTTAATTCCAATTTTCTAATTCTTCTAACCAATTTCAACTTATTCTTCAAAAATTTAAACCTATATCATTTACAATTCCATTTTACCATTTATACAGAAATCTTCATACTGATCTATACATCAATAAACTTTAAGCAAATAATCCATATCATTGACACATCATAAGAGACACAGAATAAGCTTTGTAATATTTTTATATTTGATTCAATCGGCTACAACAGGGGGGTCTATCAACTTCAACTGAATCAGAAGCACCAACTTCCATTCCAATACTCAGCTTGGTCTTTTTCTCATATCCAACTAAGAAAATTAGTACAAGTCCCAGCTTGTATTACATAGACACATCTATCACATTACATCTCATATATCATTGATCCATCATAAAAAAACATTATACACACATCATCTTTATGTCTATAAACATGTCTTCAATCTATCCACAGAAAATCATCATTGTCATCACTTCTTCACATTCTGCTCATATCATTATTTTGTTTGTAAGCATATAATCAACTTGTCACTGTTATGTCAAGCCTATCCACTTCAATATCTGTCATCAAGCCGTCATATATTTGGGTTGTCAATGTCTTCAAGCTGTCAACACCAAGTATTCATTATGTCCACCAACATATATCATGTCACCAATATGTTCATGTCATCATTCAACCTATATACACATCTTCAGTATGTCCATCATCATTAATGCCACATGTCTTCTACTGCATTAGTTTAACTCGGAATTCAAAGATACTAAAACTTAATTCATTTCTTCTCCAAAAATATGCAAACTTCTCCTAACCCCCGAGATCAAAGCTCCTTACTTCATACCCAAAATCACCACACAAATCTACACGTGAACATAAATATTTTTTCTTCTATTTATATTTGTGTTTTCCATAAAATATGGAGGCCGACATCTCCTTTTATTTTTATTTTTAACAAATAATATAATTTTTGTTTCCATATTATCCTCATCAAGTGTATAGGTATATATATATTTGTTTGTTTTTTTGTTAGCCTTCTTGGCCACATCATCAAGCTGCCCTTAAATATACCTGCATGAAGCTTTTTTTTCATGCCTACAATTATGCCCGCAAGCTCCACTTAGTATGCCTGCAAGGGCCTCACATAAGGCTTCATGAAGAATTCCCACATGGGCTTATTTATGCCCGTAGTGGCTCATGAAGAATTCCTGCAGGATCCACTTAAAGATGCTCGCAGGGACTTATCAAGATGCCTGCATGGGCTATTATAAATGCCCGCAGGGGGGCATATTTAAGATGCCCGCATGGGCCATTATAAATTCCTGTGGGGGGGCATATTTAATATGCCCACAAGGGCTCCTTCTTGTTATCCTTGTCATTTCGGAAAGGGTATATAAAAATTCCCGCAGGGAACTATAAAAATGCCCGCAAGGACCTTAACTTATGCCTGCAAGGGCTTGATAGGATGCCCGCATGGGGTGCATAAGAAATTCCCATGGACTGCTAGCCTTGTCATCAATCCTCCGTGTCATCTGCCATGTTCATGCTTTCTTGTCCATGCTTGTCCAAATCATTGTCCTTTTCAAGTCCTCATCCAACTTGCATGCCATTTGTCATCATCTTGTTCATTGCCATGCTTGCTTTCCATGTCCTCATGCTTACTTGTCATGTCACCATCCTTGTCATGCTTCTTTTGTCAAGTCATTTCAACACTTCAATGTTCTTTCCAAACCATGTGTGTTCTCCATGTCATCATTATCTTGTGACATGTCTTAACCTTTGCCACTTGTCATGTTATCAATGGTTGTCCTTTGTCATTAATGTAGTGTCATCAATGACAACCATATTCATCAAATCATGGTGAGGAGCTCAAGGCCAAGGCCCCGCCATCAATGCCATCAATTTAGCATTTTATGTATCGAAAACTAAAAATTGATGCATATGGTTCTCATGCTAGCCACGCATAATAGAAATTAAGACATCATGTAAATATTAATTTTAATGAAATACCCACAAATATCTATGCAATGCAACAAGAGATGGGGGCATGATTTTTACAAGGAATAGGGAGGGAAAATATTCAAACCTTTGAGCCATTACTGTTAATCCAAATGTCAATGAGAGAACCCATAAACCATCAACTAACCATTTTTATTTATGCACCCAATCATTTAATTCTTCCGAGATTTGGTTCAGGTAGTTAATGCATTGGGAATGGAGAGGTATGGCTGTCCAATTTCGTGTATAGGAAAGCCATCGATTTGGGAAAATGTATTTTGGATTCCATGACAAGAAAAAACCCACGAAATTGTGTCCAAGGCCATTATTCACCCATGGTATTTTCTCCCTCACATAGTTTGAGCTAGTTGGGGTGTTTTCCTTCACGTTTTCCATCTTTTTCCTTCATTTTCCATAACTGGGAATTCATTTTTGTGTTGCAGACTAGCTGGGAGGAAAATATTCACTATTTGGGGGTTTATAGAGGTCGTTTCTTCCCCTTGAATGCAAAAAAAAAGGTTTGGTGAAATTTATTTTGCTCTCCAAGGGCTTACTCCCCCTCTAACATTCCATTTTTGGGTGCCCACGATTTTGGAAACTCATGGAAACCCCATTTTGAGCATCCCACAGTAAAAACATTTTTCTTCATACCCAACACTTGTGTGTTTGTTGTTATGTGCATCCATGTTTTGGTTTGAACTTGTGAGTAATAAATTAGGAGTGGAAGAGGATTAGAATTGGCTTGATAAACCTAGTGAAGAGAGTAACCTCACAGAAAGATCAAAAGGGCCTTGGCTACTCTTCTATGCACACCCTGGAGAGCACTAGAATGGAGGGTATGGCTTGAGGGACTGTGTAGCAGTGAAGGGAATACTACCTTGTGTTGGGTGTGGAGGTATTGTGGGTACCAATATAGATAGATCTTGTAGAGGTATCCATAGCTCTATGGTTGAGCTCACTAGCTTAGAAATTCATTATATTCCATTTCCTTAATAGCCTAATAAAACCAACTGTGGATTGGATTAGCTTATTTTGGTGTATATTTGGCTATGTGTGAGTCTATTGTTCCATTTTTCCTTGTAGAAATCATGCCCAACTCGGGGGTGGAAGTTGTGTTGAGAGATTGATAAGCACAATTGGCATATGGTTGGGTGGAACATTGCAGTTGCATATCCAGTTGCTTAGGACTACTTTGTTTCAAGATAAGCATTCTTTTGTGTTAATTCTGCAATGTCTTTATTTGATGACTATCATCAATATGTTGAATACATGTTATATGTGTAGTATAATTCTATTCTGATGTGTCAAATTTAATCATGCATCTACACACATATATGCATTATGTTTGTATGAATTTATACATTAAATCATGGGTGTGAGAAGCAGAAATAGTCCAGTTTAGTGTCATGTCTTCTCCCTTGCGTTGGATCGATGGGAGGGGACGTGACATTCTGTATGTGCCTTCTTTGACAGCAAACTTGTTATCTGTTTATCAGGTGACACACACAAGTTCACCAAAGAAAGTTATTTTTGGACCTAACACAGTTGAGATTGCATAGATCTCATATGGGAATGCAATAACGAAAGAGGTTGCAAACCATGCCTCCAAGGCATATGAATTCTCTCACTTTTTTCCATACTCTCTTCCTACTCCATTTGAATCTAATGAAGATTAGAATGATGTCTCTTCTAATAATCCAGTTTCATATGCTGAAGATGAGGACCAAGATATTGATGTTGATTATGAAGTTCAAGCAGATCCAAATCCATATCTAGCACCTGGTCTTAATCCATGGCCAAGGAAAATATGGGATCACAAAGTCCTTGAAGTTGCTGGGAACATAGATGGGGATCCATCTGACCATACAAGAACTAAATCTCAGTATCAAGATGCAAACCTTGCACTATGGCATACATATCCACTTTTCTCAGAGAGGTGATACATGATGGTGGGGTCTGATCCACAATCCTTCAAATAGACTTTCCATGATGGATCTACAACCAAGTACAAAGCTCAGTTGGTTGAAAAAGGGTACTCAAAGGTTCATGGTTTGGACTATAATGAGTCATTCTCCCCAGTAGCAAGAATGTTTTCTAAAAGACTTGTTTTGGAAAATGCAGCTTTGAAACAGTGGGAGGTACATCAGAGGATCAGATCCAGATCCAGATCTGGATCCAACACCTGCATTACTATCCTACATAGGAGTAGATTGCCTACCTTTTTACAAATTCTTTTACCTTCTCTACTTGGTGTGAAGTTTGTTTGAGTTTCGTGTTGTTCATTTTGAGGGTGGGTATTTTTCCCATGAGGTTTTCGCCATTTCCTTAGTTCCATGAACAATTATTTTTTATCATTTATTTGATTGTATGGGTGAAATTTGGTCTTAGTAACCAAGGCCAAGGATGTCCAAGTTTGTATTAAGGGGGGGTGTTAGGATAATTAATACTCCATCCTTGTCCTACTTAGCATTGTTTAACTTTTCCTAGTAGTTGATGATGTTATTTTCCCCCTAGTGGTGTGAAGATGTCATCTAGGATCCATTATCCACCTAATGTGCCCTACGTGCATTATTTTAGTCCCACTAGAGTCAGTTCCCTGCATTTTAGGAGCTAACTTTGTGTTATAGTTCAGTCCACCTGATTTCTTGAACTCTAGTGTGAGTTTGAGCTCCGATCACCACTGATTGTGATCTAATGCACCCTTTTCTAATTGATTTGAATGAAAAACTCACAATTGTGCCCTCCTCGGTTAGTTAACTGGCAGTAGCTTTAGTTAACTGAGTTTTGGTTGATCTGAGTTGAGTTTAGGACTTCTGTAGCACTCCAGTGGTGACAATTCCTATGCTAGACTGACATGGATTTGAATTCTCCTAGGATAATCTAATTCTCTCCATTGTAACATATCTGTTGACTATAATGATTAATGGATCATAACACACATTTTTGTTTCTATCTGAGTTCCAATGCATGATTAATTTTACTGCTCATTTCATTGTAATTCATCTTTTCTGCTCATTCTTTTCACTGTGAGGTATTCTCAATTGTATGATATGTTGTGTTCTAGAATTTCACAAGAACCATGTCAAGGCACAATATACTAAAATCTTGATTTGGTTTTTTTGCAGAATTTTGTATTTTTAAGGAACAACAACCTATGGTACCTTTTTTGGTTATTTCAATAAATCAGGATCAAGAATTATTTTAATATCAACAACTCATTAGGCATTCCTTATATGGAATCATACAGATCTAGTATTTGGTTAAAAGATGGAATATATTTTGAAATAAGCAAGGTATTTAGGATAAATAATTCTTGCTTTCCCATATAATAGAAAACATACCAAGCAGATTTGAATTTGGTAGTCAACACAAAATGTAATTGAGTATAAAAAACACATCACATAAGGCAAGTAGATTTAACATAATAAACATATCATGAATATTTCATAGTATATTCATACACAAATATCATTCATCACATAAATCATGTGTCACAATTTATGACATAAAAGTTGCCTCAAGGATTGTATTGTTGCCTCAAGGATTGTATTACTTAGAAACCTCAATTACATTGCTTTGAGAGAGATTTGGAATCACAGAAGAAGTTACATAAATTGGATAATTTACAAATCGATGGCCATAAGAAGGTCTAAATCTAAATAGCCTTACAACATAAAATATATTTCTATTGAATACTGACAAGAACCCTTTGATCTTTAACCCTCAGAAAAGTTATACTTTGCTTGAAAAATTGTTGACACCTTTGATTATCACCCTCTCTCCCATTTTATGTGTTTCTTATTATTGAAAGTAACAATATCTTGTTGTTGAAAATATATTGTTGTTGAAAATAACCTCGTAGTGAACTATTATTTTAATCCTGTAGAACTAAATAAAAGGAGGATGCACCTGGTGCTCTAGATGTTCCCCATCTTGCTTGTGTTGTTGATGATAGAACTACATACTGTGCAATAGCCTTCCATGTATTTCCCATCGTTTAATCATGGATCCTCGTTTTCCTCACTGCCATGTGTAAGTCTGTATAACGGGAATGCGTGGGGGAGGCATATTTTTTAATATAACCTTCAAATGTGCAAGTAACTCAAATTCATTAGCTAACTTTTCCATTATCATGTGTCCATTCAGGACTCCTTCCATCTCAGTGAAATTTGTATCATTATTTATGCATTATGTTATCATGTTATCAAACTGATATTTGGGGTATAGGTCCCCATTTCCATCCTAAGGAGAAGGTAAACCTTGGTTTAGTATATCTATAAAGATAGCTTTAAATGAGGCCACATCCCTTGATAATTGATTAGTCTTTTGCCTGGTATTTTTGCACTAAATTCTTATTTTTGATGACCTTGGTTGCTTCCATAATAGTCCTTGTCCTGTCTCTTACTCGTAAGGTTTCTAATTCTTCATTGGTCTTGACATTTAGAATATTTATCACTACATTTTTAATATCGAGTTTCTTTTCTAATTCATTCCAAGTTATTTTCATATCTTGCATTGAAGCAGTATCTAGCACATATTCATCTTGAAAAATAACAAAGTAGCTCCAATACTTTGTCACGTTTACAACAATCTGATCCCATAACTGGTGTTTATACCCCTTTAGGGAATCCATTCCTACTATCCCCTTTACAGCCCAATCTTCTTACTTTTGCAAATTTGTATTGACATTTTACAGTTATGTAGTGATGTCTTCTCTTTTATTTACTACATCATCCAGGACTAGGATTTCCTCATCTTTATTCTAGATTTTTTTCCTTTAGAGTGCCCAGTTCTACATCCTTTAGATTCATGTTTGGCATGACTTTGGATAGATCATCTATGGGGTCAACTGGTGCAGTCTGCAATGTACTACTTGTGGAATGTGACAGTTTGTGATTTTCCATTCTAAGGTCACTATTTTCTTCTAAATCTGCTCAAACTTCTCTTTATATTCCTGCATTTCTTTGTGCATCTAATCTTTTTCCTCCCGAACTACCAGTAGTTCAATTGTTTGTACATGTTTCGTTCTAGGGAATCTAATCTTTTTCTTTAGTGCCTAAATTTATGTATCTTTTTCTTTATCGAGGATTGAATAGGTCTAGGGTTGCTAGTATATGCACCCAATTCCACAACTTTTTGTTCAAGTTCAATAATCCTCAACTGCTTTGATGTGTTATCCACTTTCTCTTGTTTTAGCTACTTTTCAATCTTGCTCACTATGGCTTGAATCTTACTGGAGTTAAAAATTGAATTTAACACATACCTTAATATCATCTCTCATGTTTGTCTATGCCAATCAATATTATCTTTAGGATTGAGAGTATCTATATCTACAATGAAATAAGTAGCTTTGTAGTCTATTGTATCCCTTGGCACTTACATTTTTGTGTGCTCCAAGGAAACCATCTTAAAATTCCTTCTTTCATATCCAAAGAAGAAATCAACCTGGATTGTTCTCCACTTGAAGCCCATCCCTTAGGATACAAATCCCTCCTTGCTTGAAAATGTTGATTGATCATGAACTACATTTATTGGGAAAATAGGCCAAATTTTGCTTTTGGATTGTTCTCCACTTGAAGCCAATTCCTTAGGGTACAAATCCCTCCTTACTTGAAAATGTTGATTGATCTTGAACTACATTTATTGGGAAAATAGGCCAGATTTTGCTTTTGAAGTGCTTTGTTCAGAAGATGATGCTCCTAATTCTAAGGGAAGAGTTGATGTAGACATTTGTTCAATAGTGAGAAAAGGTCTACTAGAGGTTGCCTCTTTCTCCTAGTGTTAAATTAGGGTTACTTGTAAATCAACCTTGTTTTTCTTGTTGCTAGGTTGGTCTAGGAATTTCTCATCAATCTCCATATCTGAATGTATCTCTACCACTAATATTTTCAACCCAATCTCTTGCTTTTGTAGATTCTTGATGGCATGTTGCGAATGTTTGTTTTCTGGTTATGGAATCTTCTTAACCTCATCCCAAGCTTCTAGGTTAGCAATTTTTCTAATTACTCCACCGACTATACCTTATTCATTTTGTTAGAGATGGCCTTATGAGGATCATACACCCATTTTTTGCCTTTGGGAGACTAATCCCCTTCAACATGTATTTAATAATTGATTGTGTTGTTCTTGATTTGACAATAAATCGCCCCACTTCCTTTGGTAGCTTGAAAGTAACATGGATTTGTTTTTTAAACAAATGAATCAAATATGAGTCAAATATGTGTTTGATGTATTCCAAAGCAAATATCATTGGGGTTAATAAAGTAGGCAGTTGGTAGGGTTCTAATTCAAAACCACAGACCTTGATTTATGTGTGATTTTCATATAGGAACCAATCCTCCACCCATGTGTCTCTACTCATCTAAAAAACCTCTTGTATTATGAGAATATCCTTGGAGGAGAAATTCCATGCAACGGAGTGTAAACAACAAACATAACCTTGTTTACAAAATCACTAAAACTTGTATTGTTTGGCTTCCCTTTGAACTTGTGGATCCATCCAATCACTAACTTCCATGGGAAATCATCTATCATTTGAATATTTAGCTCTTGAAAAGAGTTAGATTAATGGTATAATATTAGATATAATAGGTAGGACTGATACCTAAAATACTTCAAGGCAAGGATATTTGACAATTGGTCATGGATCGTGTTAGCTAGAAACTATGCATAGTCATATTTTATAATCTTAATTCCTATAGGGTTACAAATGGCATACAACAATGCTAAAACAGTTTCATCAACCACCTTATCATGACCATACCCTATTAGTTGACATACAATGGCAATTTATTTCCTGGTAATCTCTAGAAGGATGTCAATTCTGTAAGGGAGCGGCCCCTTTGGAATCTTTGTCTCTTCATGTAGGAAACACTTGAGTAGTAGGTTTTTCTCTTCTTGGCTTAGGGAATGAAATGTATTCCCAAAAAAGTCTTCATCTATCTTTTGCAGGTTTGGGATGACAGACATATCCAACATTTGATCAATTGATGACATGAATATTACTATGGTTTGATTCAAATTCATAATTACCTTCTTTTCAAGTGCATAATTTCGAACACACCATGTGACAAATTCAAGGAATGGATAGGTCAGTGGCACTTCAACTAGGGCTAGGTTTGATTCCAATAGATGTAGGAAATTGTGGGAATCTTTGAATCGAGTTTAAGCATCAAAGAAGGTTGTGTGAAAATTGGGAATTGAGAGAATATGGTCAAACAGGTTACCCTGGGTATCCATCAGGTGTTCACCGTTAGGGTTCATATTTTTGTTTGTTTCATACACAGTTGGGTGTTGGATAGTAGCCATATTTAGTTGCAAAAGGAAAATTCAGTAAAATAATCAACTATTCGATACAAAATTACCAACTTGTAGATAGTTGGCTTGAAATATTTTGGCTTTGGGTCTTTCTATATCACCGATAGCTTCACTTGAACAATGGTGTTCTTCATTGTTTAGGTGATAAGTTTAAAAATTTAATTATTTGTGCATTAAATTTTGGGACACGTGGTGCCTTCTTATTGGATTTTCAATAGTGGCCTAGATCCCATTTAACTATGAAATATTGGACTATCCATGTGTTTGTCCTTCTTTGGTCCATGTGATGCTTCTCTAGTGCTCAATCACTTCTAGTTATGACCTTATCACATGGTGGTTTTGGGATCGTGAGGAAACCGGTTTGGGTAAACATCCTTTGGGAGCATGAATCCACGATTTTGTTTACATCATTTGAGCAGTTTACAATTTGAGGAGCGTGGGAATTTGTTTATATATTGTAGATTTTCACAAGCCCATATAAATGCCCCCATTAATCTTGGAATCCTCCACTCAATCATGTTTCCATCGATATTATCCCCTTACGCTTCGCTCTTGGTTCTAGTGCTTGATCACGTGATCCATCAAGTTGAGCACTCAGGTGCTAAGTTTCAATAAGCCATTGGGATAGGTTCTAGCGCTAAGGTACTAACCCCTTTATCAGTTAGATTATATTTAGTGCTCAAGCACTAATTCCATTAGTGTTAAAATTTGAATTGCAGCCCTCGATCACCTGTTTAAGCCCTTATGATCATGAAAATCATACATTGCACTAACACAGCTAGTAGATTGGAAAATACAATCCCCTGTCAGGCTTGTGAATTTTTATTTTGAAATATATCTTAATTGTGATAGGGAAACAACCAAGGATATGTTCACTATATTTTCATTTTTTCTTACCACACTAATGTGTTTTAATGTTAACATGGATGTGTTCCAAGATTCATATATGGCTTACATAAATACATGCAAATAAACAAAAGTAATTCACAAAATTAGTTTAGATGGAGAAAAATTTGAATAGACAAAGGGAGATAATGGGGGCAATGTGGGACCAGTCTATGGTGATACACTATGTAAAATCAATAAAAAAAACCAGTTATTAGTGGGGGGAATATATAAAATTTTCAAGGAAGAGACATACCTCTAGCTTCCACCACCCAAAGCAAATAAAAATCCAAATGTAGGAGTATACCAAGCTATAAGGAGATCCAATCTCCATAGAGCAGAATATAGATCAATTGTTCTTCCATGTGTTTAAGATTTATCTTGGTCAACCTGGAATACATATATTGACAATAGAATGATCAAAGAAAAGATGGGAAATTCCATCATTTCTTTCCACCTTGAAATCTAGAGGTGTATTATAAGTTTCATGATCCACAAGTTGAAACAAACATAATTATAATAATGATAATAACAACAACCATATTAATAAATATTAAATAAATTAGTGACATGTCAAAGGGTACATACCCCTTCGCCCCGTGACCAATAAATGCATATAAGTACTCCATCACAAGGCTCATTGTAAGCAAATCATTCTATCAATTATGTATTATTCAATGTATACATATACATTGCAAAAATTTTCTATCATTTTAATTGTGAACATGTATTTTCCACTTAATTTGGTATAAGAACCATTGATTTGGACAAGTTTTTTTAATCCCACAAAACCCATCAATTGTTGTTTTGTACACCTACATATGCATATTACTATTCCATACATTATGTAGTCTATTTTTTATTGTATTTATTATGTTTTCATCCAATTCACTATCATATCCACCTCCATATATTGTCAATCTGCAATTAATTCCTTACCATTCACTAGTCATCATTACTTTATGTTGTGATTTATGTACTCCTACATATAATCTATTAGGGAATACACATTTCCATATGTACACAAAATCACCAATTAAATCATTTTTACTACCATGCATCATACTTCCCACATCCATCAAATTATATAACCACCAATTCAGTTGATGTACAACAACGTTGGAATTTGATGGGAAAATTTCCCACCATGGGCCATTTTTCCCGTCAAATATTGTTAAATGTTTTTTAGAATTGTCTTCTTACATAGTCATATTTTTTCCCAAAATGTATTTTTGACGGCTAGTGCATTTTCCAAAATGTCATTAAATTTTCTTAGGTATTAATATGTATATAGTGGAATAATTTCGACTTGAAGTGGGAGAAGTTCCACATCAAAAATTCGTTTGGAAGATTAGTTGTACATCAAAAAATCGCAAGGAACTTGTAATTGAACTTGGGCCTACATTTTACAACTCACCATTCTAATTTCCTTTCTTATGGTCATTGATTTGTTCAAGAAGACAACACAAACAACTTGACACTTAAATAGCAACTTCCGAATTGTTGGGAGTCAGTATGAAAAAAAAATGTTTCAACTTGTGATAAGTCTCAAATTACTCATCCATTTTCATATTCAAACGTTCAACCCTATTTTTCATGCACCTAACCAGTGTGCCTTCCCATGCATACTTGGTGCATATGTGTAACGAAAGGTACACATTCTCTATTTCTTTTGTTTAAATTTTCTCATAACTGAGCGTTTGATTTCAAATTCTATGTTGTTAAATACTTTTATTTCCTATGTAAATGTGAAGTTTTAACAATTTCTTCATCCAAAATATATATTTTTAATCAAAAAATTACTATTATGATGAAGGGAAAAATTAGACCAAAACGTCTTTGGACTTGGAATATATATGCTCAAAACATCAAAAAAATTTGTTCGATGATTAAAATTAAAACCAAATTCCAACCCTGGTGTACAACTGCCATTGCAACATTGTATGGTCACAATAGTTATTAAAAATCCATACATCAGTAATATGTAATTATGTGCATGCATAATTTCGTACACCCATGCATAAGTAATCAATAATTATGTGAATCAATAATAGGGTATTAATCATATAGGGGAGGCAGGTGTGGGAGGGATCATCTATGATCTGGGAGGAAATAAAGTCACCTCCTTTGCATGGGGTTTAGGAAAGAAAGCAAACAACGAAGCAGAATGGATAGCCTTGCTCCACTAATTGGAAATAATAGCGACCCTCAATGTCGGAAAACTCAAAATCTTTGGGGATTCGAGGCATGTCATTCAAAGAATGAGAACTAGGATCAGAAGAAGAGGATCAAAAAGCTTCAGAATCCAAAGAAGAATCGATCTCCTTTCTCTCCCTCAAGAAACACTTTACTACCACATCCTTGGGGGAACAATGTTGAAGCCGATGAAGCCACTAATAGGGGTGCCACCTTAGCTTTAGGACAAATCTTATATAGCAATGAAAACAATGAAAAATAGGATTTCCACTTCATCCCCTAATTCCATTCAAAAAATTTGTTTCAACCACTTTGGATTTTTCGAATTCTCTTTGGATATGTCCCTCCTTTTTGTTTTGTTGAAGGCATGTGGGCCTTCACATGGCCTTCCCCTCTCCCGTCAGCTCCCACACTCCGGCCTTAAATCCTCCCTCCCCTCCTTGTGGTTTATCCTCCACTGACGCTATGGATTTTCCTCCCCGCTCCACTGCTATCCTGCTCTCGGGAAATTTGGGAACCCTCTACCTCTCCGACCCTCTGGAATCCCTCCCTCCTTCAGGCTTCATTCCTCCCATTTCTCGTCCTCATGAGCCCTTCTCCCTTCCCGTTTCCAGCTGCAGCACCATGGCCCTCATGGCGGATGGGGTCACGGCACTGAAAGTTTCCATCGTCGACTTCAAGGAACACCTCCACAGGGTCTTCAAGGTAGTATGCACAGGAATCAAGCAGAACAGCGAGATGGCCTATGACATCAAGTACAATTCTCAACCACTCTCATTCCAGGATTCCAAGATTGATGACTTAGAGAGAAATCTTTTCAAATTAATGGAAAAAGTTGATATCATCAAGGATGAAGTCTCAAACATGGCCAGAATGACCCAATGCAGCCACTGCCATGAATCCCCCACAGTGAACAAGGAAATTACAGATGTTGCTTCTGTGCAGCAACAAAATTATGGATAGTTTTTCCTCTTTTCAGTAGGGTTCTTCTCCTAGTTTCAAGTTTTGAATATTTTTTGTGTACTGCTAAACTCTCAGTTTGTTAAGGTTTATCCCTTCTCTACAACAGAAAGAAATGGGAAGCAACAAAAAATGAAAATCATAGCTAATCTGGGCATGCTTACATGTCCTATTTTGCTTTCCCTCTCTGACTTAAGACTCTATTTCTTGTATTGAGTGGCTATGCACATCCTTTTTTCAAATATATATGCATACTCTTTTTATGTTAAAAAAAATAGGGTATTAATCATACATACTCTTTTTGTACATTGGTGTCATATGTTCCATATATAACTAACATTTACGTTCAATTCTTATGTATGATCCAATTTGTATTTCATCATATGGTCTACCCTATAATTTCATCATACCTTTCTTTTAATGCCATCATTCCTGTGTCTTAGGATTAAAAAAGAGCATAGGTGAAATCCATACACCCTTTAATCAATAGTCACACCCCTCCCTTCATCATTCTAATTTTTTTTTATCTTGGCATTTTTTTCATAAGTCGTCTTTGGTTATAAAGTGTCTTTTGTCATAATTTCAAGTTATAAAGAACAAAATATATATATATATATATATATATTCTTTGAAAAGAAAAAAAATTACATTTTCAAGAAAGAAATTTAAAGTGCGTTGTACAAAGAAAAAAGAAAACCCCAAGAATGAAATCAATGAATAATTACATAACAAGTTTAACTGTTGTAGAGTGAAGTTAATAGTGTAAGAAAGTATCTCGGTTATGTCAAAAAAGAATTAAAAAATTTAGGATATGGACAAAGAGAATTAAGGGGGGATTGATAAATTAATAGAATATATGTCTAAATCATTCAGGGATAATCTTAGGAAGATAATGGAAGAGTTTGAGACTCGATGGAAAACACTATTAAGAATAATAAATAATGATAGGGAAGAAACAATAAGGATACTTAATGATCATAGTGAAAGGATTGACCAGCGAACTTAAAGGTTAGAGGCATTATTCGTACAACCCTTAGTCCACCAAAGACCTACACCAAGAACAAAAATTCCCAACACAAATTACCATAGATATCCAAATAACATGGGTATCTAAATAAAATCAAAACTAAGATACCTAAATATGTTGGATTCAATGATCTAAGGGATATCATGTGGGTTAGTAAAATCAAGGGAATTGTTTCTATGAACCCAACTTCTAGTCAATTAGAGAATATAGCATTGGTATTTTTATATTTAGAAGGTGATTCTTATGTCTGGCTCCCATGGTGGTCCAAAAAAACTAGTGCTTTCTCAATTAACTAGAAAATATTCATAGATGATCTCCTTAAGAGGTTTCATGATGATGAATAAAATGAAACCTATACCAAGTTTTCCTACTTACAGCAAATAGGGACAGTGAATTAATATGCCCATGAATGGGAAGTTCTTACAAGTCAATTTCCCAATCTTACAAATGACTAATTATTGAAAATGTACATTTACGAGTTAAAACCCATTATCTGCATTGAGCTAAGGTTATTAAAACCTAAGAACTTGGTTGAAGCTATAAATATATATGAAAAAAACATCAAGAGGAAGTCGATAGTCAAGTTTTTTTTTATTCTCCAAAATAAGAAACTAATTACAATGATAATAAATATCACCATTTAAAAAGGGATAAAAAGAAGGAAACAACTGCTGCCAATATGGTAATAATTGGATTCCATGGCATAGATATTAAGACATGTCTCTACACTACTATAAACTAGTGGAATGAAAGAAAGTAGAAGTCTCAAACCCAGAAAAGGAAATCACTATAGCATAAAACTCATATTTTGAACATGATGGAACACCACCAAAAGTATCACTGGCATCAATCTCATGCACAATACCAAATAATAATGAGAATGATGTGTATCAAAAAGTAACATTCTCAAAAAGAACAAACACAAGAACCACCTATAAAGTATGTTCCACCTCATCTCAGGAAGATTGACAAGGTCCAAAATCCGATAAAGGGGGGGGACAAGCCTATTTATTATGCTTTGAGGACAAATCATTCCTTGAGAGGGTGGAAATGTAACAAACATAATGATAATAACAATAATAATAATAATAATAAATATTATATACATTAATGAAAATTAAAAGGGTACTTAACACTTTGCATCATGACCATTCAATGCATATAAGTATATCGTCATGAGGCTCATTGTAAGCATATCATTCTATCTGTTAATAACCAAAATTTGCTCATTTTCCTTGTCATCAATTTCATCATTTTTATACATCATCATCGGTAGTATAAACACCATTTTTTCATTGCATTCCATCCATATGACCTAAGGAAGTGATAAAATACCCAAAACTTTGAAATTCAAACCCTAAGTTGACCATATTTTTAGGGTCATTGATTTTCCTTTGAAAAGCATGACCTTGCTCGCTACTATTTCCTAAAAAGGTGCAACCTAGTCCCAAAATTGATTTTTAAGTTAAATATTTTCATTTTCCACTTCCCTAATGAAGTAGGGGCCAAAAGTGGACACAACCCTTGACGTGGTCGAAACCAATAACATATATAGCTTCTAAAACCCTAATTTTTCTAGTAAGCAATCAAGGTGATGGAGAGCATACACATTGGATCTAGATATTTCTATTAACCACTCTTTTGCCTATAAAAATCCTTCAGGGTCACCATTCCATTAAAAAATCCAATTTCAAAAACACGCCATCAATTTGTCGATTTTTCTCCATAAATAGAAGGATACCATACTATACTTTTTATTTTTCCGTAAAGGAGATTCATCTGTAACATTTGGCTAGAGATTGAAGGTCACAAAGGATATGCATGAACCTTCCCTTAGACAAGCTGTGGGGTTTCCATATCGTCTACAATCTTACTAAGGTGTGAATCTATAAACATTATTTGTGGTATTAATGAAAACACATTCTTTCTCTATATGCATTATATCTTGGTGATCTATGTTTGCATCTTGGTTTAAGAGTATGAATCGATAGTTTAATTTTGTTTTTTGTTGTTTTATTTTCGATTTTGAATCTTCTATCGAGGATTATACAACCCCTTCATGGGGCCAAATGAATTTTTTAGTTAGGTTAGGACTTTGGGGATAGGCATCCAAACAACTAACCCTAGTCACTATACATTTGAGACATGGTGGTTTACTTTTTAAGGAACCAAAATCGTATATTATTGGATGCGGTCATATCTAGTATGTCAACAAGCCCGTCCTTTTAGGGTGGTACGTGTCGAGATTAGAATCGGAGGGTTGATTGGGGAACCTTTCCCTTTCAGATTCTAAATATCATCTGGATTGTGTCTTTTAGCCGAAGGTGCAGGAAACTTGTTGGATGTGTCGAAGAATGAGGTAGCCTAGTAAGCATTGTATTAGGTATCTGTTACAACTGCAACCAACCTCCCAAGTATTTTATTTTGAAATATTGAAGCCCCTCCTTCTTTTGGCCTTACTTCTCTATATTACTTGAATTCTTCTTAGACTAAGCCAAGTATGGCATGAGGTTGGCTTGTTCACAAAAAAGAGAAAATATTTAGCCAAATTTTGAGTTTTCTTTGGTAGGCCTTTTTCTATAAGTTTTCACGTTTCGCACGTTTTCTTGAGTTTGTCGAAATGTCAGCAAAACTTCTAATAAGTCGCTGAAACGTCGAATATGATTTTTATTTCTCGTCGAAACTTCGGCTAAGTACTGGATTTCTCGCCAAAACATTGGTGAAACTTCAGATAAGATGCTGAAACATTGACCAAGATTTTTTTCTCGCTGAAACGTAGGCGTAGTTTGGGATTTATCGTAGAAGTGTCGAAGTAACTTAAATTTTGTCGCCCAAAAATTTTAAATTTTTTTAAGAAATCCACCGATTTGTTGCTAAAACTCCTGAATACTCGTCGAAATAGATCAGGGTCTTTTCCATTTCGTGTCGATACAACTTAACTTTCGGTGCCAAGAAGTAATATCGGTGGACCTGTTGATTTTGAGTTGAAACATATCGGCGTGATTGGTATCTTTCCACATATACAATCGCATCAACTCATCTCTTCCCACCGAAACTCAATATCGACGAACTTGTTAATTTTACGCCGAGACCGTATCGGTAGGACTTATGATTTTCTATCGACACAGTACCATTAACTCGGCCTGTTTCGTCAAAACCAGCATCGCAGAAAGTTTAAATTTTTGTGTCGATATGCGTGAAGGAACTTCTCCCTTTCACACCAAAATGACTCATTAAATTTACAAAAGCATTCCAACTCCTCCTTTTAAGGCCCCGTTTGGGGACTTAGGGTTTTAAACGACCTTTTTAATACAAGAAACATTGTTTCTTCCTATCATTACCACCACGTAAATATGTTCAATCCCGCACCACTTGGATGCGATTCCTTGCTCAGTACGCTTAGCATCAACTAACAATAATTCTAGCACACATGTCATCCATTGTCCAGGTAAGTACACTTTTTCCCTGGTTTGTTGGTCTCAAACTAATTAATCTACACTTGGCAATTTGTGGTTGGAGGGAAATGGCCCATGATTGGTTTTATCAGTCTCATGCTTGACCATTTTCCTTCTTTTTATTTGATTCTATTGGTTGGATTTTCTTTTTTTTGGGCGCAAGGGTTTCAAGCCACCTCACTTGTATTGAATGTCTTATGCCCTAGAGCTCAGTTTGCGCCTCTTTTGCCTAAATAAGCAGTCTCTTGGAGTTTTCTCTCGCTTATGTTTGAACCCTACCTTAACCCCTAGCTTTGAGAACATGTTGAGTTTCTCCAACCCTATCTTGACTGCCACAAGCCACTACATTTTCCCTTTTGCAAGTTAGAAAATGCGTCGATGCAGACCCTAATGAATAAACTAGGAAGTTTCTAGATTTAGTTAATGAACAATTCAATTTATTCATATGAAAAAAAATTGTTTATTTCTTGCAAATCTTTGTAGTTTTTGTTTTTATTTTATTTTTTAAATTACATCTCATTTCATGGTTTTAATGGATTCTTCCCAATATAATAATGTTTCCACTGTCATGCATGATTCAAAAATGTCGATAAGGGGCTCTAAATGCTCATCCAACACTATATTGGATATAGCATCAGATGATGAATTATTTTAGGAAGCATCTTTGGAGGCTCAGTTCGACGATACACGACATATCATGGGAATTGCTCCTGAATTGAAATGGGGTGAGATATACCATTTGATTAGATACTAGAATGTCCTGAAATAAACCATCGAAGAAGACTTGATCTATCATAACATCAAAAATTCAGGCATTTACAACGCTGCAGGATTTCCTGAATTGTTTCCTTGTGCTGAAGTGATAGGGTGTGTCCTTCCCCATATTAATACTAAATCTCATATCATTACAAGCGCTACAGGGAAAAAAAATTCTTCATTCCCTCCTGTGCATATCGAGAACGCATATAGACTTCTAGATCCAATATCATTTCTGACAGAAGAATGGCTCACAAGCCTAAAACTTGACTATGTTGAATGTGCTAAGATGATGCTTCTACCAGGAAAGCAGTTGCGCCAAAGGGACAGTGGGGAGTATGAAACTAAATTTTTAAAGACCCGTTTTAGGATTGTTGCTAGTCTTATATGCAGGCTCTATGGGATTCCCAACTCAACTCATTGCAAGCTCAGTTGGCTTCCCTTGATTTATCATATTAGCATGCATGGCAATGTTTTCAATTGAGAAGACATTTCAAGTACAGGGAATGGTGTCCAAACTCAGGAAAATATCCGAGACAACCACCACCACTCATCAGAAATTAGGGGATATTCACGAAAAAATGAAGTTAAATTCATGGAGGAAGAAAGTGAAGGAGATCCCTCCTCACCTGCCTAAGAGGTCTATAGATGAACTGAGAGTGGATTTTTCAACTCTGGATAGTTTCCAAAAGGATAAGCAGAAATTGCAAAATGAAGCAGCTGCCTCTATTTCAAGGTGTGAAGGAATACATCAGAATATAGTCAAAGCTTTTGAAAAGTGCCATTTTCCTTCTCCTAACCTGTTTGAAAACCTGGTACCGAAAGAGTAGAGATCGATTGAATTAAGAACTATTAAGGATGAAGATATAGCTGCCATTCATAATATGGAAAATGTCACTCCAGAGGACCTACATGAACGTATTGGACAAGCAACATTGAAAACTCGGCATTTGGCTACTGGGAATAGTACAACAAACAAAGGAACTAATGCACTGGTCAAAGACTTATATTTTCATGAAGTGGCTTTACGGTTGTTAGAGCCACAACATTTAAATGTTATATCTTATGAAAGTGGCCTTTGGCCTGAATATATACAAACTCAAGAGGCAACCCCACCCTCATGATGTAATAATTTTATTTTCTTTTTTGTATTTTTGTTCCCTTTATTTAAGTTGTAGCTGAAATATGAAAAAGGTCTCGGAAGACTAAGGGTTGTAACTGAATGAAGGTGAACTAAAAAGTCACCTAGGGGTGCTGGGTAGAAAGGATAAAAAGAGGAAAAGAGGGAAAGAAAGGGGCTTTTTCTTTTTTATAAAATTTTGTTGAACTCATATGTAATAACTATTTCTGATAATGAACAAGGTGATTTTCTTCGTGGAATATTACATTGGAGACTGTGTCAATATTTGTAGATGAATGCATGGAATTGGTTCCCTCCCTTTGTCTATTAAAATGCAGTAAGATTGTTCTTGGTTCTGTTGGATTATTCTAATAGTTTCTAGACTATTTGGTGCATATGCAAATGAACACACTTTTTTTTCTTTCTACTAGCAATGGATGTGATGAATGTGATGGATGTGTTAACTTTATCTGGTAATTGTTAAATGTGTTTCATATTTAGTAGTTATCTCATGTAGAAGTGAATCATGCAATTGCCTTACATTTATCCCTTCTGATCTCGCTCCTTGCAAGGATAGTTTAGTTTAATAGAATATTGCATTTAATTAGGGCATTCGCTTGGGTGACTAAAAGTAAGAGAAGTGATAAGATGGGAGGTAAGAACCTGTGCATTACTGTGTGAATTTTATTTCTATCGGTTAAACAAGTTTGTTTTAGGGAGAATAAACTTTTTCATTTAGGTTTAATAGTTTGTGTTTCATTTAACATCAATCAAAATCCTAAACCGTGGGTCAGGCCGCATCCGACAAATTTATTCCAAGCCCATCATGAACGGTAGCTGAACCATATGCCGGAAGGATTCCCTACTCCAAACAATGAAGGGCCTAATTGGTACCTTTCATTGGGGATAACCCCTACTTTCAACGCAAGGAATTTTCCAAGCGTCAACAGTATATTACCTAGACGTAGCACTTGGAAGAAGGAGGGAACATGGGGTATATAGATGCAATTCAGCTATATTTTCCCCCAGTGACTTTATCTATAAGTGGCATATTCGCACCTTCACTCATTGGCTTGGCAGGATTGATGCCCCTATCTGATTTTAGTGTTAGGAAGGCCCTTGCTCAATTTTCTAATTCTTTTTTGGTAGTGGACTTGGGAACTCTCTATTTAAAAAATATTTGAGATCTTTTCATTTTACCTTGATGTTGTAGTTCTCCTTATAAATCTAGCATGTCTTTTCTCTCTATAGGGTGTTCTTTTCATTTTCATTCTTTGTCTAGATTAGATCACTTGAGGCACCCACATTGCACTTGTTGTTCGATTTAGCACCATTTTCAGAGTTGATGTCATTGATTGGATCATCTTTTACATTACCCTTGTTTTAAAATTACATTGTTGGATCAGTGGTCATTGACCTTATCACCATAACTCCACTGAGGTAATCTCGTAGACTTTAATGGCATCCCCCTCTATATATTATCTTCGATGACACCATTAGTTTATCTCAACAAGTGCTATATGGACAACCTTCAACCCCTTATGATTCCTCATGAAATTCATCGGATTTAGGCTCCTCATAGCCCGGATTTCCATATATGGAATTTATGGCTCTTTTATGTTTCACATTACACATTCACGATCCCATCACTTCATCCATATTGTAAAAGTTATATTATTTTTCCTCCATTCATCATCCCCCAAGGAGATTATCGTCAATGTCCTACCCTTGATCTCTTCCATATGATATCATTCCATCAATTGGTTCACTTGGTCATACATTGGACACTTATCTCCTTACCTCCTCTTATCCTCTCTCTTAGGTTTCAATGCACTCGAGAAACCATTACAACTTCAGTTCTCTTCAGCACTCCTACAGACTGTATATGATCTTATTGTGGAAACATCCCTAGTCACCTTTATTCATAGCATCCTACGATGGGTCACCCATGGAGTCTTACTGGTGCCCACCTCTCCTAGAGTCGGCCTTAATTCCATCTTCCCCTCCGTTAGTCCCCCCATTGCAGTTATGTCCCTTGGTTCCCATAGTTGTGTTCCTCCCCTAATATTATCACGACTTTCACATATACTTCTAAGTCAACCATGCCTTCATGCTTTGAATAAAGGAAGTTTGAGTCCCCCACTCAATGACCCTTGTATCTCCCATTGGTGTCTATGTCCCCTAGTTCTCTTCATTATCTAGTCATATCCCTCATGCTTCCAACAAGGAAACCCCATTTCCTTGTTGTTATCAAGTCTCCCTTTGTCCACATCAACACCTCTATTCCAAAGGATATACTTAGAGGCACCTTGCTGTTAACGCTTAAATTTTGCACACATGTGACATTTCAGCTAATATTGCATAAAGACATCATCAACATACAACATGGTGCTCATAGAAGACATCCTAATCATATCCACAAGGGAAATTGAGTCTGAGAATGAAAAATTAATTCATTCTGGACAACTCTGTGACCATTGCATCAAAACCCGCACTAATAGTGTGACTTTGCATTAATAAATTCACACATAATCGTGTGACTTTTCCTTCAAAATTTTCATGACTATGAAAATGGCAGGACCACCTACTTTTTGTTGTGCATTCAAGGCTCATAACATCTCCCTTGGCTTCAAAATTTAAATTGTACTACTCACATTCTTGGGAGCATTCAATAGCCCCCTACATGTACTTGGAGAACCAATTCACAATCAAGGGTGTTCACATTGGGATCTATATGTTTCTTGGCCTCCATTTGGCCTATAAAAGGAATGCATGGGAATTAATTCTATAGATAGAATTAATAGAAAATTTATGTTGCAAGAATTGTATTGAGAGATCAACTTTCAATCCATTTCTTACCATTATTTGGCATGCCAATATCCCTTGCTTTCTTCCAATAAGAAGAAATATTTTCCTCCAGTGTTGTAAGTGTGTTATCTTGCATTTTTGTGGACAAATGGGACCCTCCCTAAGTGTAACGTCCCCTTCCATCAACAAATGCAGGGAAGGAAAACATTAACAACACACCGGGATTTTGGCAGACTTAACCCCAATATTTCAATTACTTCAAAAATTCATGACAATTAAAAACTTCTGTGTGCAGATTCGAGCTTCAATATAAGCACAGCGGAATTAAAACACATTTGCACGCACACCAACAGCAATGCTTCAACACATCTAGCACAAACAGAAGATGATTCCATATGCAGGAATTCAATCCCATTCTTATGCTATGCACAGACTTCATTTCAATTTCAACCTCATGAATAAATAACATTTAGATTTAGCACTTTACAGAACTCAGAATGTATATAAATTAATTCACAAGAATACTTATCTTTTAACACAAATGTCCAATGACTGGCTACGTGAGAGCAACGTTCCACCCAACCATAGATCTCTGTCCAGCCTATATTCTTTCAGTTGAGAGATCACCCCCGAGCTGGGCTGTGTATCCACTAAGGAAGAACTAGCTGGGATCACTCACAGCCATGGTTTCGGTCATCAGCTATGCTAAGCCAACACACCGTTGGGTTTATCAAGCATACGGATGACAAATGAGGAGGATGCTAAGCCAGTGAGCTCAACCACAAAGCTACAGGCATTTCAAATGATCTCAGCAGTCATGGCACCCACAATACCTACCGCACCCGACACAAGGAAGGTCCCCTTCTCTGCTGCACAGCCCCTCAGGCGTCCCTTCCCTCCAGTGCTCTTCAGGGTGGGCATAGAAAGGTCCAGCTGCTAATTCCTTGAGATTCTAGCCTTCACTGGATTTATCAAGCAAACCAAACCTCTGCTCAGTCATTCACACTTGGATTTCTCACAATTCTGTTATCCAATAACTCAATCCCGTCACTTCATTTCTGGGCTGTAAAAACTGGGTTTTCCAATGGATTTCGGGATAGCTAATGCTCCCAAATTTGCCCCAAGGTTCATACCAATGGATCCCCCATTGGATTTCACTGTCTGATGCCAAATCTGGGCGTTTTTGGCTCGTCAAAACGCGGGTTCTTTCAAAGTCGCGATTTCTGGTTTTTCTCTCTGCTGGCAATTCGTTTTTGGGTGCAAAATGGTGCTGGTTCCTTCCATCATGGAATGGGGATGAGGAAGAAGCAACCTCCCATGAGTTTGAGTGACTTGTGGTACAAGAAAACAGAGCCCATACTCTGCCATACGAATTTCTGGGCTGCCCATGCTCCATTGAAGCCATGGACTGACTTCCTCAACCACTTCCTTACAACATAATAAATGTCAGCAAGGTAAGTCAAATGGGTTCTCAAGGTGACATATGGCAGCCTATGGTTCAATCCCATAGCCCCCTTACCACTCCCTAGTGGATACACGTGGCCCCTTCTCATTCGTTGCCTCCGTAGCCAGTTTTGGTATTTTATATTGCATGATGTTTATTTACATCATTTTTACAATTTCCATGGCTTAAGAGCACATGGGCATCAAAATATCAATGCTTGCCTTTTAATCAAAATTCAGGTTTTCACTAGCGAGGCCTTGGCCTTGAGCTCCACGCTAGGAAAACATACATCACATGTACACATTATTTACATGAAAGCCAATATTTCCTAAGGGTCAAAATTGGGGTATTACACTAAGGGATATTTTTGGCTTCCCTTTGAATCCTTCACCTCCTAGGTCACATTATTGAAACGGGCTTTACCGTTGGGAAATCAACATTTGGTTTAGCACACTCTTTCTCTTTTATTTTGCTTAGCACTTGTCCATTTTATTTTATTTATTCCTTGAGTTTGCTTTTCCCTTGGATGTATGGAATACTAACTCTCATATACATATTGTGTCCTTGTTGCAACATACAAGTATCCTCAAAGTGGGAAGAGCACTTACCCTTGTGACTATTTTCCCACAACAATATTATGGTGACTCCACTGTTATTTTTGTTCATTTCATTATAAATAGGTTTCCATTAGTGGGATAACTTATTTGGTGAGTATTGCAAGTTCAGGAGCTTGTTGTTCATCCCCTCAACATTTGCATTCTCACATCCCAATTTCATCAAAATCTGAGTAGTGCATTTCCTAACATTTTTGGAACACTGTCCCGCACAACTTTTCCTTCGAGAGACACACTAATGTGTGAACTCTACATTTTTTACTCACATATTAATTACATGTGTCATGTGTAACAGTATACCCATGCTACCTCATGTTTGTGGGACGAAAACCTGCACTGTTGCGCAAAACAAATGTTTTTTCAGCTTAGTTTTCATCACAAATGTAGTTTCAACAATTGCTCAATGAACCAGGAATTAATTAACAACTCACAGGCTATTATGTTTCTTTAGTAACTAAACCACTTATCTCAAAATAGGACTAAAAATTCATTTTTACAAGTTATTTAGGCTAACAGGATTTGAGGTTTTCAAGGGACCTCTTAGTTCTCACTAGGAGTTGAACTAAATCATTTCATGCTTATTATTCATAGAGATTGTTAGTCTAGGAAATTTGATAACTTCCATTAATTTACATCTTATTTTTCTTTCCTATTTATTTGATATCAAGGAAGTTAGTTTATCCCTCACATTCACACAAACAAGGGACCTAAAGACTTTTCTTGCTCCAAGTATGCTATTTTCCTTGCACCCTTAGTGATCTTAGAAAATCATAAAGGAGTGAAAGGATTGAAATACCTCCCTGTGCACATTTACTTCATTTTATTTTCATAAAGCTTGTATTAGTTTTCATTTGAAAACAAGTCATTCACACTTAGAGTTTAATTAAGCGGAGTAAAGAACCATCAATGTTCACATTACTTTTCTTTATTATGCTCTTTAGTTAATTGCAAATTTCACTTCTATTTTGCTTCAAATGCATTGGTGAAACTCCCACTTGAATCACACACCCAAAGACCGAAAGACTCTTCCTAATTGAGTATGACCTTCATCTTGCACCCATGAGTGATATGGATGAATCAGAAAGATAAGGAAGTTTGAAATACCTATATTTCCACACCCTAACTCAAATTTGGACCATTTTAAGTCAGTGTCGCATTATAATACTCAATCAACTAAAATCCTCCATCAGCGAGGTCACAAAACAAAATTTTACTTAGATTATAATTAATTAGGCTAGGTATCCAAGTAATGCCCACCAATCTTATACATCTTTGAAATGATATTATTTTTTACTATTAGGGGACTTATAAAATCCTGCTACCAGCAAGCGCGATCAAACCCAGATAAGGAAGCGTAGTGTCCAAGGATGCAAAAGACAAGGTATAGTTGTTTCTATTCGCCACATCAGTCCACCTAGCTCTTTTTTGAGGTGGCTATTTACCGCTTGAGATCAAACCCCTTATCCACACTTGACACGGGTATCTTAATGGCCAAAACTTTAGATATCACCTAGTGGCATTTGTGGGATGCATTTTCATCTTAATCAAATTTCATTGGATATTGGAAATTTTTCCACTCCTTCTGGAACATAGCCCTAATACCCCTCGTTATAACTGACTCGTTCATACCTTGACTATACATATTCGGTGGGTTCATAACCACCAACAAGAGAGATATTGGAAGTCCCATTGACTATTTGAGAGTAAGGACGTTAAGTCAATCAGTGAGCATATATTCTTTTTTTATTATTACACAATATCACCTAATGTAATTAAAAATAACCAACTTGAAAGATCATTTGTACAAAAACTTGACACATACCCCCTCTCTTAAACCATGTTACATTTGTTATCGTAGTTATCCTATTTTTACATCTATTCAATTGTGTTTAATTTCCTTCATCCTCACTCTAATTGGATCACACAACCATAACCATTTTAGAACAAAGATCCTCTAAGCAATCTCTCAAGATCCAAGGACTTCCTCCTATCATGGGAGGATTTCCCACATTACCTCCCTGTATACAACGAGGGATACCATCATGCTGGGGGAAAACTTGGGAAACCATGATAGTGTCAAATTTTCTTATACATACCTTTCTTTAACCACCCCCATGATCACCTATTCCCCCACCACCACCACCACCACCACCTCCACCTCCACCTCTTGAAGGAGGTAACACACAAAATAAAATGATAGGATCATCACTTCCATTTATGGAAAGTCTAAATATCCCATATTTATCCAAGCTAATAAATGACCCCATTTTACATGATGTATCTTGGCCAAACGCTCCCCCAAGCTTCCCTTGGACATTCCAAAATTTGAGGGAAAACAAGGTGAGGATCCAGTAAACCGTTTGATGTCATTTCACCTCTGGTGCTCATCCAAAGGTGTCGTCAAGGACATCATTTTCCTTCAACTATTTCAGAGAACCCTTACAGTCATGACAGTCAAATGTATGCCGATTTACCATTTGTGACTTATTCCACATTTCAGTCCATTTCCACTACCTTTCTCACATATTTTCAATTACCCATACGCCATGATCTATGACTAGAGATTCTAACAGAATTTTGACAAAACACCTCTACACAAATTGTATATCACATCCACAAGTGGCATAGGTGCAAAACCATGTGCAAAATCAAAATTCTTATTTGATTGATTCCTTAAATCATTCTTCCCTATGATCATCAAGGATGTAGCAACCACTATGCCCAAAATAAAAGAAGATCTCATTCTCGAGGCACAACACTTCAATTTGATATATGCTATGTCCAGTTATTTGTATATAGTCATCCCCAATGTCCTTCAGCATCGTTCTTTGAACCAAGATCCTCCAGGCACATCACACTCAGCTAATGGGATTATTAGATCTATTTCCCATCAAGGAAACCCTCTCCGACAACAAACCTCTCTACCATACAATGAGGATCAGAAGTACCCACCTGTACCTCCAGCATCGATGGCCCCTCAAACCATCCCAAATCCTCCATTTGGACAACTAGTGTATGGAACATATAGTCCTACGTATCCCAATGCAAGTCAGACGCAACTTGCTCCACCAACTCAAATGGCACCATAAGCTCCTACATCAACATCATATGGATCTCCCAACTCATATATGCGTGTACCATCTACAATACACATTTCTCATTTCCTAGTCCACTTGGTTGTCACCCCATGCCTCATGTTAGGTTCAATCTAGTACAACCTTATCCTACACAACAAGCACATTAGTTAAATCAGTTGAACACAGGAAATCCCCCTAATCCACATAATTAGGGGAAGAAGAAAGGAAATAATAGGAAAAACTAGCAACCGGGGCAAGGGGGAAATCCCCCTCCCCGAGAAAACCATAACCTAGTAAATCCAAATGAGGGGACTAACAATCCCCCCAAATAAGGAAAGAATGCTAATAACACATATTTCATTAAATTTGGAATTAAACAATGGATCTAGAATTCTAATGAAATATGTGTTTAATCTAAGAACCAAATTACCTTGCACTATGTGTAGTGATTATGAGAATTACACTCATCATTTCTCGTCGATACCAAAGTGTCAACGACTGATTGAGGCATGGAAAAAATCTAGTGTTAATCCTCCTCATCCACCAAATGCACCACAACCCCAAAAGGTTGTCTTACAACAACCATTCACCGACCAGGGAATAATGTCTCATCAGTAGGACCCTTGCCCCTTGGGTAATGTAATATACCAAAACATCTACTTGAATATGGTTGATATAAATCTTCAGACCCGTAGTAAGGGTTATGGAACTCTTAACTCTCCATAGAGGGAGTAAGTCCCTATTATATCTAATGTCCCTTTGTAGATACCTTGTCCTAGCAATTACCAAATCCCTTAGATCCCAAATCCGTCGCTTCGACAAACTTCCCATAAACCCCATAAGAAAGCTTCTCAGTATTACAACAATGTAGATGACTTGGCCCAGTCCCCCTCCACCATGTCAACTTTCAAATTCTCCAATATTGACCTTCTCAGAAGAAGGAACTACTATCCGCATTAGCCACAATCAACCCCTCAAACTCTCTCTTTATGACCTTCAACCTTGAAAACGGAAATCCACGACTACCCTCATCAGTGGCCTTCCAAATCCCCATCATCATTCATAGATGAAGGACCTTCAACTTGTGCGATGTCAACACATGTTTGGAAACACCTAGGCTCACCCGAGTTGGTCCCCTCATCTATTTCTCTTCATGCTTATGATGGGATACCATCAAAACCATAGGGCTTATACCAAAATGTCCCCATTGAGTTGGGGAGGGGGGAATGGTACTCTTAAATATTGAAGTAGTCAATGCTTAGCTCGACTACAATATTCTCTTCAAACATAGCTATATGTACTCCATGAAGGAAATTACTTCATTAGTATTTCACACCATGATGTTCCCCCATAATGGGAAAATTGTCACTCTAGACCAACTTAAATACTATGAACCTCGCTCTAACTCAAGCCCTGAGAATATCTTACCCACTGAAGGCTTAGATAATCACTCATCATATCAAGACATGGATATGGGAATTTACAAAGACTCCATATTATAGGGGGCATATTCTATCCCTCCACCAGTTATCCCAACATCCATAGATGGTATTATGTGTACAATCTTCACCTATGAAGACAAGATTCAAGCCCCTTATCTACCCATATCTAGATCTGAAACCAGCACCAAACAAGTTATCACTCCATCAGTGCCACCATTGTTTCATATCTCTTTCTTGTTTCCCTATATGGGGGTGCAAGGAACCCTGGTGATCGTTCAAATTACATTACTTGGGCTTACTTTGGGCCTACTAGTGTGGTACCTAACACCACCATATCCCGAAATGGTACCAAAACCAATAACCCAATATAATTTCATTTTGGTTTCACCTACATATGTACCATTAGTAACACTCATAGGACCAGTGCCACCAATGACAAATTCACCACAAGCCATAACCAAACCCAATGATGGGGGCATCGTACTACCAAAGTTGAAATCCCCACTTCATAAGTACTTGACCCTACCTCCAAAGTAAACAAACCATGTGCTTTATGTTGTAGGATGGGGCATGCCACAAACCTGTGCCCCACATTGTCGGAGGTCCGGAATTTTCTCAACACGCTCGTTAGTGTTACTCATAATGTTATATATTCAATAAGGGACACGCTAACCACTCATCTGTGACCAATACCAAAACTAATACCAATACATTGTGCATTAATCACACATGCACAATTTGTTCGTAGTTTGGTCACTATACACATCACTATCCTGAACTCCCTCAATTTCAAGATGCATCGGTAACCATTCACCTCACACACCCTATGGTTGAAAGACCTCAACTAGTTCCAAAAGAGACTACTTCCATTAATGTTGTCACTACATCAGATCCAATGAACGAGGAGTACATGTGTTTATCATGTAGGCATCACACTCATATGATCCCACCTACCATAGCCATGGCTTCATCTAACCATGTCATGAAGACACTAAGCCCGACCCATACACGTAATCGTTTGTGTGCTACTCATCCATGTGGGTCATGCGGGTTGTTAAATCATTACTCATTTCAGTTCCCCATCCTACATGTAGAACAATCCATCCACCTAGAATAAATACAAATGCGAGATAATATTTCTCCCTTTTAGGAAAACCCACCATATTTTCCAAACGAAGAGATATTATCCCCATACACAATACAACCAACCATTGTGATGTCATCAACATGTCATATAGTAGCCTACAAAATATTGACCTTAATAAACATGTCATATACGCAACCCCTGATCTTGACCTTAATATAGTAGCCTACAAAATCTTACAATAGTTATTAGCTACCCAGATGGGTCATAATCATCTCAAGTCCCCACATGGATGTCCCAAGGTGATTTGAACTTAGTGGTATAAATGCATGACTTATGGAAGCACCCATAACATATTTTTTCTAATTTTGATCCTAAAAAGTCATGTGTTCCCTAATATCACATTAAGAATTTGTATCTTGTTGTTTAATTAATAAATGTGGAGAATGGGGGTGTTATTTTTAGGTTGTTTCCATACACATTTGAAAACAAGGAATCCACTTGGTACTTCAACCTACATATAGGATTTATTACAAACTGAAACGATTTTGAAAGAACATTCATTAATGAATTTGGTGAAAAGAGGCCTATTCTACACTTTTAGAAGAATTGATCATTGTTGAAATAGACAAGAAAGAATGCATTTAAGAATTCAACCAATGATGTACTAACATCCTTAATAAATTCATGCTAACTCTCAACCAACTAACAAAGTCATAGTTGAATATTACTCATTTTCTTTTCCATATATCTGTATGTTTGTTAGGAGGGATGGAAAGACCACTCTAGAAAAAAAAATTGAAGAATCCAAGAATGTTTAGAAAGAGATATCCAATCTAGTGGCGAATATGGGATCTAAGGACACCAAAGCCACTAACACAGCTAAGAAACCTCTTTTATTAACTAAACTTGTAGAGAAAGAACCCACAGATTTGGAGGGTGTGCTTAAATTGGTAAAATATTGTCCAATGATGTTGTGAATTTAAACAATAACTTGGGTGACGGAACCTCTAATCAAAAATATTTTAAGCTCTTTCATTGAAATCTATCGGAACCTCAAAACCCCTAAAACCTTCCCATCTTAAGTTGCATCTAGAGAAATTTGGAATAGATCATTTATGCAGTACTTTTCTCCAAGCCAGTCATTCTGAGAATATATGCCCTCTTTGGACCAATTCCATGACATTAGTGATTAATCAACTCCTTGATCAGCAATCTCAACTTGATAAAGCTACCCATTAGAATGAAACTTAAGATATTGTTGGAGAGGAGGAAGCAATTGGGGAATAAATCATGTTTCTTTGGGAATGGTCATTGGACTTAATGGAAAAAATAAAGAGGAGATGAAAATGGGAGGAATACACACAACTTGATCCAAAATGGATCAATATATATTTTTTAAGCTACTTGAAGTTTTCAAGGTCAAAATATTGGGCGAATTGGCTTATAGATCCCATCTTATGGGTAGGACTCATTTTGCAGATTTGGGGTCTGGAACCTTCTAGGGACTATTTGAGGGTCTAAATGACATTTTTGGGGTAAAACAACCCATATATATCACTGTGGGTTATGAGGTGATTCTACACTTCAATAAATTCCCAAAGGTCTAAATATTTCCTCAGTCAGAGTCTGTATGCAAAAGTTATGCCTCCCACAATTTAACCTATGCAATTGACCACCATGGTACCGAGTGGATTTCACGTCAACTCTCATTTTTCACACATGTGGAGATATTCATGTGTGGACCTTCAAGAACGTTCTCGAAGGACCAAAACCCTAACCCTAATCGATATTTGAGGTATGCAAAAACCCTGAAATTAACCCTATATGACTATCAAGCTATGTTAAATACCAGGGTTATAGAAGAAGGGGAGTCAATATTTTGATGTATTGTATTGTTCCAAAGTTGAGAAAAAACATGAGTGGATGTTAGAGTAGAACATAGGATATAGGATATAGTATAGTATCCATTATAGCTGCAGAGTCATAGGTAACTCCATAGAGAGTATCATTTCCTTTGTATTTGTATTTTGATATGAAGAGCAAGGAATAGTCCTCATTTGTGGGTCGGTTTTTCCCCATAATGGATTTTCCTAGGGCATATATTTTGTTATTGTGTGGATTGTGTTACTTATTTTCTCTAGTTTCTCTTTCAATTCCATTGTATTCAATATTTTATGAAATTAAATTAACACAATGAATTAAGTTGTAGGATCCATTGTGATGAACTAACCAAGTGGAATATCCATGGAATTTTACAGATCATATTGGTATCTGAACAGTTTTCATTTGGGTTTTGTGGGTAATTGCAGGATCCAATAGTTGGTGAAAAAAAAGAATCTCCAAACCCTAGCCATGGTGGACGAGTCTATTGAAGGAACGATGGATGATAATGAGCAGTGATTTTCAAAACTGGAAATGCAAGTCATGAAATTATCAAGCAACATGTCAATCCTTGTGGTGGTTCTAGAGAGCAAGTTCAGAATTTTTGGGGATTTGGGAGGCTCTAACTCATATTTCGGATCTAAGGTGAAATCAGAAGAAAACAATGGCCTGGAAAAGGCACTGACGAAAGATCCCGAGAGAGAGAAGCCAAGTTCCAGTACCAATATTTCTTCCCAGACTCTCTTCAATATGGAAGCGAAAGTCAACATCAAGCCATATCATGGTGATATCGATGATCTAAAACTGAATCATTGGCTGCAGTAGTTGGATTTTTATATCAGTATCCATTTTTTCAAATAATTGAGGATCAAAAGATCTCATTTTCCTGACTAAAGTTGAGGGCCATGCATTAGCTTGGTGGGAAAGCCACACGGAAGCACTTAGGTTGGAGGGTGATCCACGAGTAACTAATTATGAGGACTTTAAAACCTCATGAAGTCTTATTTCTACCCTATCGGGTATGTAGAGGATAAATGGATTCATTGGCATTACTTTAGGAAAATGCACAGGAAAAATGTGCAAGAATACACCATCGAGTTCAGGAAGATGGTGATCATGTTGAGTATCTCACCCAAGAACACATATGTACTCCTCAAGTATATGGGGGGGTTACATAGTCACATATGAATGGAGGTGATTTTCTTCAATCCCAAGTCATTGATGAATCCCATGTACAAGGACAATACCTAGAAAACATAATCTAGAAGAAAGGACAACCAAGTGGTTCAAAACATAAAGAGAACCAAGATGATACCAAGGAGGGTAAGAAGAAGTAGAATGGAAAGGAGAATAAGACTAAAGCTATGGAACAACAATGCAAGGATCTAAAAACCCATTGTAAGCATTGTAATATTGATGGTCACACCGAAGAAAAGTCTTGGAAGCTACATCCAGCGGCTGAACCGCAAGAAGGATGCAAAGAAGAAGAAATTTCTAGCCATGGATTCAAGCAAGGAGTTAGAAAGTAGCTCGGATGTGGATGAAAATATTATGTGTACCACATTACAAAAGGAGGTGAATTTTAGTAGCCTTCACCTTAAGGAAGAGAAAGAGATGACGAAACTCTTCCACATCAAGATCCAGGTTAAGAAGACCAAGATCGATGCTCTATTCAATTCTGGTTCACAGGAAAACCTCATAGAATAGGATCTGGTACATAATCTTGGATTGAAAGTACATGATCATCCCAATCCCTACCCATTTGGATGGGTAAATAAGGATGCAGAACTCAGAGTTAGGAAACAGTGCAATAATCAGTTTTCTAGAAGTGCAAAGTATGTTGATGAAGTGGAGGTAGACGTAGTACCCCTGGGTGTTTGTGGTGTAGTGTTCAAAATGCCCTACATGTATATGAGGGATGTGATCTTCATGAGGAGAGCCAACCAATACCACTTGATCAAGGATGAGAAATAATTCATCATTAGCGCGCACAAAGGTAAAACAAAGATCTTTGTGATAAGTGTCAGCCAAGCAAAAATGTTGATCACTTCAAGTAGGAAGTTTGTATTTCTTTACATAAGACGGAATCAACAAGAAGGTGAATCGATAAAAGTGAAGGAATCCCTAGAGGTATGCCCAAAGAGTAGAAACAACAGTTGGAGATCCTTTTGTAGGAATACAAAGAAGTGTTCCAAGAGACTAAGGAGCTACCTCCTAAGAGGGAGGTGGAGAACAAGATACAATTATTGTTGGATTCTCCATTGTCAAATATCAGATTGTATAAATGGTTTGTCATAGAAGCATATGAAGTGAAAAAGAAATTGTAACAATTGTTGGGGCAGGGTGTGATCCGACAAAGCACCTTACCTTGTGGTTCACCTATCATCACAGTACCCAAGAAGGATGGGACTTGGAGGATGTGAATCAACTACAGATCCTTGAACGAGATCACACTCAAGAATCGGTACCCTCTACCAAGGATCGATAATCTGTTGGACCAATTGCAGCATGTCAAGTACTTCACCGAGTTGGATCTCAAATCAGGATACCACCATGTACGAGTGAATGAAGAAGACACCTGGAAGACCACCTTTAAGTCTAGGAAAGGTCTATATGAATGGTTAGTAATGTCATTTGATTTATGCAATCCACTAGCTACATTTATTTATTTGATGAATGATATATTATGCCCTTTCTTATATTCATTTGTTATAATATATCTAGATGAAATATTGGTTTATAATGCTACCTGGGAAAAGCACATCTCACATCTTAAGAAGGTGCTAGAGACTCTGAAAAAGCACTAATTGTTGGCTAATTTGAAGAAATGTGAGTTCGCTCAGCAACCCTTGGTGTATTTGGGGTATGTGATTGGTCGAGGAGAACTCAAGATTGATTCTACAAAGATGGAGGTCATCACTAAGTGGCCTACTCCTATAAATTTGATTGAAGTTAAGAGATTTTGAGGGGCAACACAATACCTTCAGAATTTCATAGCTTCTTTTTCAGCTTTGGTTGCACCCCTTCATTCCATAACATCCAACGGAAAGGGGTTTCAGTGGGGGAAGAATCAACAGAAATCATTTGAACAATTCAAGCAAAATGGGTTCTAGTGCCACCACATATCTGTTGTAATATAGTTCAAAAATATATTATTTATGTTGGAGGGTAGAATATTTAACAAAGAAAAAGGGGAGAGTTCGTGAGTTTGAGCCCGGGCCTCCCGTCCAACAAACAACATTGCATATATTTTATAGAACATCCGAAAACCATGTTGTTACAACATTATAATGGATTCCACCATATAGGGAGGTTGGACCCCCCGAACCAATGTTTTATACATATATTGATCTGCAAATCTCAAGATCTTTTTAACCAATAAATTTGTATGTGAAATTTGCATGAAAACATTCATAAAATTGCCTTAAAATATTATTTAAAAATGCTTCAAATCAACACATAAGCACATAAATAACAGATGCAAACCAGAAAAATAACACAACAGCTGATAACGGAGTTCACCCCTCCTAGGCTACGTCTCCTGGCCACTTCCAATGAGAAGGCCAATCTTGTTAAGTCTTCAAAAATTACAAATTGGGCGTTCTGGAAAACACCTATGTTTTCTGTCAGTCGGAAGCCGAAATAAACAGCACCATTGAATTCCTTGCGAAATTCTGAGCAAAATGAGTATAACGTTGACCCTGTTTTCCTAAGGCCTCCTCTGGCATGCAATTTGAGACAACCAATCTGCACAAAAAGACAAAAATACTAAATGCTCTGTACTTTGTCTCGAGAACTGTGCCCGTACTCCACCTCGGAATCTGTACAAAGCTCTGTACTCTGAATCCCGACTTCTGAACCTGTCGTGGCTTGATTTTTCGTGGCTCTGTAGTCCAATGGTAAAGCATAACTCTGATGGTGTAGAGTTCCCGGTGTCAAACCCATGGGCCTCTCCTTCCTCCACGTTTTGTTTTACTATGTGGCGCATTATGAAATATACCACATAATAATATTGTTATAATATGGTTGTGATTGAGCGGATATTAAAAACCCACGTTGCAACTTGCATGATGTTTGTTCCATATGGTAGGCGCTATAATATGGATTTGGTCCCATATGTTTTAACCCATGGCATATGATATATTTTAAAGTTTAGGATCCATATTATTTAATGGAGAAGGTTCCACGTGAAGGTATATTGTAGTGGTTTAATATTATAACATAATACATAATATTTTAACCTTTCCACATTTTTAACATAACCTTCTTCTTTTTTTTACCATATTTTAATGTGACCCTTTGTACCATGTTTTGTTTCATGGAACATGGATCTTTTGGTGGCCTTAGTGAAGGTCTTGGGTTCCAATCCCATAGCTCCAACCATAACTTCTTTAACCATACTTTTCAACAATTTTAACTAATATTGACGAAACTTCAATCACTAACAACTTCTTCATTCAGAGGCCGTTTCATGCGAAACGAATGTTGACGGAAAGTTGTCAACGAGCCCTTTGACATGGTAACCTTTGTACTAATTTTTGAAGACTTTTAAACCTAATCGACTTTAGAAAGATCCACTCAAATCATATATTTATATATTGGTTGAAACAAACACCCAAAAGGGGGAGCCCGCAGTTTTGACCCTGAGTCTCCCTCCTGTTGATGTATTTGTAACTTCAGAAGATATCCACTTGTATATTGTATGTATTACATTTGTACTTTATGGAGATGTATTATTCCTCCGATTGGAAGTGTCGTAATTTGTATTTGCAAGTGTCGCAAGTTACATTGTAAGTGTCGTAACTTATATTTGATGAGTTATTAGACCACCTTGGTGGGGTCGGCCCTGTATGAGTTAAAGGGTTATTATACCACCCTAGTGGGGTCGGCCCAGTGACAAGTGGTAATGGTTTATTAGACTCTCCTAAGGGAGGTCGGCCCAGTTAGAGTAAAAGGCAAGTAAAGGTAAAGTATAAATAGAGTGGAGCACCTCTATATTTATCCATTCTCACACTCACTCACTTCGCATTAGTGATAAAGAGTAGGAGTGTGCACAAGTGGAGGAGGAGAATATGCTAAGAGACTATCTCTTGTTTTGGGGTTTGATCTTTGTATTGGTGCTCATTCTATCTCTGAGGAAGTTGCGGGTTTTTTTACCTTCTTGGTTTTCCCGGTGAAATGCTTTGTGTCCCTTGTCTCTTATGTTTTACATGTTGTACATGTTGTTCTCTCAGTTAAGATCCTAGATAATATTGAATTAAATGATGAAAAACTAACATGGTATCAGATCTAGCCTGAAGGAATGCATTGTATGGCATTTACGACACTTGTTGCACTTGCGACAAATTGGAAGCTACGGCTTAGTATAGTAAAACTAGCCATCGTGGTACTTTTGCTATAAATCCGTTTTGGTGAAAGTTCAGGGTCTGAATTTTTTACAGGCCGAATATCAGACACGGATGTACCCTGTGTAAAACTTTCAGCCTCATTTTCGTTGTACTTTGTGAGATATGATCCGTACAAGTTAGGGTTTCTTCCTCTTCCAGAATGCATCCCTAAACAGGGGACCTAGGCACAGAGTTCATATCTCGGGATAGGAAGCTCCAAATGGAATTCCATAAAAAAAGTGTCAGTTAGGGCATGGACTGTAGTTTCATAGGTCCAAGTTTCAGAGGCCGAAGTTGAAACAGTGACACATGGCACTCCATACAATTCCATTATGTTGTTTCATCCCATAAACAAGTCATGTTGCGACACTTAGCATATCTCTCTCATGGAGAATCCATTGAAGCTCAGATCTATGGGTTTGGAAAGATGACAGGTCAGTCTACCACAGGCCGAATTTCAGACCCTGAGGATCTGAAATTTCATAAATACGTGAGAAACAATATGGCATATATTTCTGTCAAAACAGAATTGGATTCTGAGCACTTTCATTTTTGGCTTGTCACTGCTGTGGGAAATAAGGGCTTTTGACAAAAGTGGAATTTTGGAGCGATCTCAGCACAGAATTGCTCTCCTCAGAAAAATCAAAATTTAGAGACGAAGATCGAATTTTTTGGTTGGGTAGAACCCCAGGATCTATCAAACCCTAGTTCGGGTTTTGGACCAGAAAACTAGATTTTGACAGAAGTTACAGATCTGAAATTCGCTGGTCAATTTTTGGAGTTTTCAAAATCTGAGCACACCAGCTTGCTCGTATCAATCAAATGCATCTCCCTGTCCAAACAAAATTTTGAAATTCCAAGTTTGGATTTTTAGAGTTTCTTTGTCAAACCCTAGCCAACTCCAGATCCAGTTTCAGCAAATCAAAGTGGATTGGGTTAATCCTAGAAGAGGATGAATTGGACACCTACATAAGTGAAGAGATTCCGGTTCCAGAGGGAGATGAGGCTAAGGCCTTACATAAGAAGACTACAAGCAATCCCGACAGGTATGACTTGAGGAGATACAGGTATGTTTTGAAATATGTTCATGATTAAGTTTGTCTTCATATTATTGAGGTTAGTACAATCTTGATTAATTTTAGACTTGTCTTATCACCTTAGTAAAAGTATGAATGCATGTGAATGATAGAAGACATTCATTCATTAGGGGTTATGTCACTTATTATTGTACTAATGCAATGTGGTGTTGTATGAGGATGATGTGGTCCGCTAACATGAAAGGTACATCAAGAAAGACAAATCAAGTTCTAGATCAAGAACATATGACCATGGTGACATGAAGACAAAGACTCATCCATAGCCATTGATCACATAGAATCTCTACTTACGAGGTATGTATAATTTGGTTCTACAATGCTTAACTTATGAGATATGCAAGTTACTAGCACAAGGTCTCTAAATCATTGAAGAGAACAAAGAAGACATTGTTTGGGTATGTTAGACATAACTCGCAAACATGATAATCCAAGTATGTTTTTCCTATATCAAGTTAAAATCCTACCTTGTGTTAGGATCTCATATAAGTATACTTTTGTATGATTGATAATGATTATTCATGAAGTTATAAGTTTGAGTAATCATGGGCTTATGCATATTATGCTTCTTACTTTGAATAATGATATGAAAAACCATAAGAGTCCGATGGTCAAATAATAATATGCATGAGTAAAAGAAGTCCTCCCTGAAATCTTGAAATACTAACGCTTGTGATAAATTACCTGTGTATGAAATGACCATGACCATACATGTTTAAGATTATTTAGAATCATAATGTTTTGATAGTATTGAGATTATACTAATGAATGTATGATTATGTATGAGATCTTGAGGACAATACAATGATGACACTAGTGCACACTTAAGCATGCATAGTGGCCCAGGATGGATATAAGTTCAAGGACAGGTAATCCAGGAAGCAAATATCAAGATGGAGCACACTCCAGTAGTTCCTGCAAGGAAGAAAAGATTAAGAGGGAGTCCACCCAACAACTAAACAAAGATAAGTATTTGAATTATCATTTATTGTATATATGATTACTTAAATGATGTTGTTAAGTCATGTACATACTTATGTTCCTAGATTTAGGATGTATATTATGCATTTTAGAAAAGTTGCATTAATGAACAAGATACTACTAATATGCAAGTAATGGGTAAGTGACCTATGGTACTGTACAACATTCCATTGCTACTTATCTAGAATGAAACCTCTTTGCTGACATGTTGGGAGTAGTGCACACTCTTAACAATGTTCTGCTAGAGATGGAAGGAATCTAGAAAGTTACTGTATAATTGCATGACTGTATGACATATTTCTTTATGTGTAAGAATTTGTTCTGAAAACTATGAGATATTTCTCTTCATGCAATTGAATCTCACTTGTAGGAAAGATCGTGTAAAATCACCTAAAAAAGAAGGACAACAACATGTGTTCCAGCGACGAAGTTCAAGAAAACTACCTATTGAAGATATTGAAGAATTTGAAGTTCCCAGGATCAGGGATGCAGTAATGGAAGGATGTCGTGATCGAGGAGTACCAGTCGATCATGAAGAATGATGTTTGGGATGTGGTCCCAAGACTAGAAGGGAAGTCTGTTGTGACTTCCAAGTGGATCTACAAGATCAAGCATGATGCAGATGGTAGCATAGAGAAATACAAGGCAAGGTTTGTGGCTCGTGGCTTCTCCCAGAAAGAAGGGATAGATTATGAAGAAACTTGTGCACCTATAGCCAGATACACTTCCATCAGAACAGTACTTGCTTTGGCTGCAGTGATGAAGTGGAAAATACACCAAATGGGTGTCAATACAGCTTTCTTGAATGGTGTAGTCGAAGAGGAAGTGTGTGTGGAGAAGCCACTCGGATTTGAGACACATGACAGGGAGTCACATGTGTGCAAATTGAATAAATCCTTGTATAGTTTGAAACAAGCACCCAAGACATGGTACGGAAAGATTGACAGCTTCCTGACTAGTTTTGTATTTACCAAGAGTAAAGCAAATTCCAACCTTTACTACAAGGTTGAGGATGGCAATCCAGTGATACTCCTATTGTATGTAGATGATTTGTTTGTAATAGGTGAGATTGGGTTGATTGCTGATATGAAGAGGAATCTTGCTGCCGAGTTCGAGATGAAGGAATTGTGTATGATGCATTACTTTCTAGGTATGGAGGTGTGGCAGAGTGCAGATGGAATCTTCTTAGGACAAGGGAAGTATGCAGTACAGATCCTGAAGTGGTTTGGGATGATGGACTGCAAGGTTGTGGCCACACCTATGGAATCGAACCTGAAGCTATTGAGTGATGCTTCATCAGAGTCGGTTGATGCCACGATGTATCGTCAGATTATTGGGTCCTTGATGTACCTAACAAACACAAGACCAGATATTTTCTTTATGGTGAACACCTTGATCCAGTTCCTAACGAATCTTAGACATGTTCACTTGATTGTTGTAAAGCATATTCTGAGGTACCTGAAGGGTACGGTTTATTATGGGCTCAAGTATGATGCAAATAAAAAGATTAAACTGAAGGGTTATGTTGATTTAGATTGGGCAGGCAGTGCTGTAGATAGGAAGAGCACTTCGGGGTGTTGCTTCAGTATGGGATCTGGGGTGATCTCTTGGTTTAGCAAGAAGCAATCCTGCGTAGCACTGAGTACAGTCTAAGCAGAGTATGTCGCAGCTTGTTTGGCCAGTTGTGAGGCAGTATGGCTTAGGAAGCTACTGTCTGATTTATTTGATCTCCAGTTGGATGCTAATTGTATCTTCTGTGACAACCGGAGTTGTGTGAATATGTCCGAGAACCCGGTGTTCCATGACAAGTCGAAGCATGTCGAGATCAAATATCACTATATCCAGGATATGGTTCAAAGAGGAGCAGTGAATCTCTTGTATGTTGCGACGGATGAGCAGATAGCAAATGTGTTGACCAAGCCACTAGCCAGAGTGAAGTTCGAGTACTTCAGAGAAAGGCTTGGTGTCCTGTAGATTCAGGATACTTCCAGGAGGAAGTGATGAGACACAGATGCTGGAGCCATTCCTATCATGGTGGCAGGAGGGTCCTCCCATGGCTGAGGATATAAGTGTTGCATGATGAACATCCGTACGATGTTCCAGATGATGATGATCCATATGACCATGAGTAGCGGTGATCCGTATGATCATGAGCATTTGGATGATGCTCCGTGGTCATGAATATGTTGCAGGTTGTGCTAGTTAGACATGTAATGGATCCTGAGAGATCCCATACGTTGTGTTGGGCACGTAATAAGTCCTAGGATGCTCTTGCGAGGTCTTGTCTGTAGGAATGTAATCAGTTATGGAGATCCCATAGGTTGTGATGGGCACATAATGAGTCCTGGGATGCTCTTTAGAGATCTTGTCAGTCGCAAGATGCTCTTTTAAGGTTTTGCATGTTCACATGTAATTAGTCATGGAGATCCTATAGGTTGTGATGGGCACATAATGAGTCCTGGGATGCTCTTTAGATATCTTGTCGATCGTGTTGGGCACGTAAAGAATCCTGAGATTCTCTTTCAAGGTTTTGTGAGTTTGCATATAATCATTCCTGGGAGATCTTGTCGGTCATGCTGGGCACATAAAGGATCCTGGGATGCTCTTGTCAGGTTTTGCAAAGATGCACATAATCAGTCCTGAGATTCCACCGGTTGCCACGCGCAGAGATGATGAAGACCTACGTGGAGGCTAGGCCTACATCCAACATGAAAAAGGGTTGGCTCTGTAGAACTTCCTATGACCAGAATAATTGAGAGATAGCACTAGTGATCGAGATGACGAGTACAACAACAGTGCCGATGAAGCTCCATGATCCAGTGATGATGATCTAGCTCAAGTATTGAAGACTTGTGCTTACATGTATTGATGACCTGTGTCAAGAGAATACCTTCCTAGTTAAGAGGGAGTGTTGATGTATTTGTAACTTCGGAAGATATTCACTTGTATATTGTATGTATTACATTTGTACTTTATTGTATCCCCAACGGAGATGTATTATTCCTCTGATTGGAAGTGTCGTCATTTTTATTTGCAAGTGTCGCAAGTTACATTGTAAGTGTCGTAACTTATATTTGATGGGTTATTAGACCACCTTGGTGGGGTCGGCCCCGTATGAGTTAAAGGGTTATTAGACCACCCTAGTGGGGTCGGCCTAGTGACAAGTGGTAATGGGTTATTAGACTCTCCTAAGGGAGGTCGGACCAGTTAGAGTAAAATGCAAGTAAAGGTAATGTATAAATAGAGAGGAGAACCTCTCTATTTATCCACTCTCACACTCACTCACTTCGCATTAGTGAGAAAGAGGAGAAGTGCACACAAGTGGAGGAGGAGAAGCTACTAGGAGACTATCTCTTGTTTTGGGGTTTGATCTTTGTGATCTTTGTATTGGTGCTCATTCTATCTCTAAGGAAGTTGTGGGGTTTTTCACCTTCTTAGTTTTCCCGGTGAAATGCTTTGTGTCTCTTGTCTCTTATGTTTGATATGTTGTAGATGTTGTTCTCTCAGTTAAGATCCTAGATAATATTGAATTAAATGATGAAAAACAAACACCTCTTAACGATCATAACCACTTGCTAATACACCAAATGGGATGCCTTGTTAGATCTTCCCACCCTTTCTTATTTAATACCATTACATTCCATTGCAAAGGAGGAGAATCCACATGCCTATGAGCAAAAACTATAGGCTAAGCCTGCATTAAATTGAAAATAGGGGAATCCACATGCCATGGGCATGAAGCCTGCATTATTTTGCAGAGATATGGAGATCCATATGCCTATGGGAACAACCTCTCTACAAATCCTGCATTTATGTGAAGAGAGAGAAGGGATATTGTTGTGGCTTGGTTGGCCTTGAGGAGAAGGTGGTAGAAGTATATAGTCATTATTCACGGATTTTTTAAGATGGAGTCACTAGTGAAGTTAGAATTTGGATCCGAGTAGCATATTTCCTCCATCGCCATAATTGAGGTATTGCCATGAATTTTGTTGAGATAATATAAAGGCCTCTCCACTGATAAGTAGGCCCCTAGACGTAGTCCATTTTGGGACAAACTATGGTATCAAGCATGTGTGCAATTGTGTTCTCTTGTCTTCATGTGTATGCCTTTATTTTATACTTCTTCATTCATGTTGCACATGATTTTTCTCCATGCTCTTTAATGAAATTCATATGGTAGTCATCAAATAAAATATCATGGATCATGTTGGTATTAGAGCGGTATTCTTTGACTTGAATAATGAGTGTTTATGCTTGTAAAATTAGTCAAAGTAGATCTAATGAACAAGTAAATCAATCACAATAGATGAAACTCAGAAAAATGGTGTAAAACTATGCAAAACATGCATCAGTGCTCAATATCCCAATGAGGGTGAATAATTACAATACAATACAGTAACAATGACTGAGCAATTCGAATTGACTAAGAAGGTCATTCGAATTACTGAATGGTGTAGCTTGGCTCCAACTAGGATTCCTCATCATCAATCAGTGGTGGTCATCAATGCACAAGAGCCAGTCATCCAGGTGTCAATCTGAGTCTAACTGAGTGTAACAAGTGTAACTGAAGTGTGTAGCACTGATATAGGGAACGAGGCTCAATGGAGGGCGCATGGGAGGCTTAACTGAAGTCAGAATAAGTCATCTAGTCAATCTGGAGGTCCAACGGAGTGAAACAGTCAGTCGGGAGTGAAACTAGCCTCAAATCAGGGAGAATCGGAGCTAACTGAGTGTAACTTAAGTGGAACTGAAGTGGTAGGTGAAGAAGTGCACCCTTCTCTGGCAGTAGGTGAGAATTGGGTGCCTTCCTAACTAGGAGGGATAAAACTCTGATATAAGAATCTCCCGAGTGCTAGAATGAAGTGGATAAGGTGTTGGAGGCATCAACCTGGTGACTGGGATGCATGCAAACCCTAATTGCATGCAAGGTCCTGAAAAAGATGATGTGGATATCCGAACACCCCTCCTCAAGCTAGACTATGATGTGCAAAAAAATAAATGATAGGGCCCTGGTAATTGAGACCAAAGGTCACCCCAATACAATAATAATCCAAACTAATAACAGTCAATAAACCGAGGAAATGGGGAAAACCTCATGGGAAAAATACCCCCCCCACAAAATAGACTGTAGCACACCAAAAGATTTAACTGCTCCAAAATCAAGTAGATATGTCTGGAGGTATCTTACTCTTGGGAGTAAATGGATCATGCTCCAAAAACATGTGCTCTAATTCTCCATCAGTGGCTGCAAGCGAATGTGGAGACTTTATGAACTTGCTCTTCATATCGAAAATGGTGAGAACAAATATGAAAATATGAGGATGATCCTGGAACCTGTGATTCGAACCAAGAGAGGTAAGAATAGCTCCAATCGGATCAAATAGATCTTGAAACTTGAACTTCTTATCAATAGAAATTAAATCAGCTCCAAAAATAGATGAATGGTTTCTTGAGATCTCCTTTGAACCAACAAGGGTGAGATCAAAACCAAAATCAGAAAAAAGTGCATGAGAATTGAACTCAAGCGAATGGTAGTGCTCTTCATCTTCATTAAAACTCTAAGAAACTTTGCAAATGATAGAACATAAGTCTATAGGAGGCATGCAATCAAGGAGGGCGAATGCTTCACCTCCAAAACTTCAAGTAGATCATTATTTTGCATGCCGGCAAACTCATGTGAAAGAGAGGATTCAAGAACCTCTTCGGAATCTAGAGTATGAGCTGGTTTATCTTGCTCAGAATTCGAAATAGAAGACTTTGAGAGAGTGAGTTTTGAATCTACAGTTTCTTCTTCATCTTGAACAATTGTTGAGGCCAACACATGATCGGAAAGAACACATAAGGAGATCTCATTGGGCTTGTTCTCCAAAAGGCTAGCATGATCCTCTTCTTCTTACTTTCCAAATTATCTATCAAGTTGGACCCATAGATCACTTGGATTTTCAGCAGTATTACTGAGGTAGCACATACAAGGAGACATAGCAAGACACATTGCTCCAAAAGCTCTGTCACAATCATTGAGCCAATCATTCTCCTCTTCATCGGAATCAAAATCTCTTGTATTACCAATGCACATATCAAAAAGACATTGTCTCTTCAAGAATGCAATCATCTTTGGTTTCCGTTCATCATAGTTGAATGGAGTAAGAATATTTTGTGAAGAAGAAGTCTCCATATTTGCATTAGCGAATGCACATGGAGAAGTAAGAAACCTGCAAATCACACACAAACAAACACTATGTTTTCAGCCTTGCATGCACATCAGCGAATGCACATGAGATTTTGCATGCTGCTACTGAAATATATTGGTGAGAAAATATTGCTCTCTCTTCATGTAGAACACCTGTAGAAAATAAATCTTGTCCCTGCCATGGCTCTGATACCATGTAAAATTAGTCACAGCAAATCTAATGAACAAGTAAATCAATCACAATAGATGAAACTCAGAAAAATGGTGTAAAACTTTGCAAAACATGCATCAGTGCTCAATATCCCAATGAGGGTGAATAATTACAATACAATACAGTAACAATGACTGAGCAATTCGAATTGACTAAGAAGGTCATTCGAATTACTGAATGGTGTAGCTTGGCTCCAACGAGGAGTCCTCATCATTAATCAGTGGTGGTCATCAATGCACAAGAACCAGTCATCCAGGTGTCAATCTGAGTCTAATTGAGTGTAACAAGTGTAACTGAAGTGTGTAGCACTGATATAGGGAAGGAGGCTCAGTGGAGGGCGCATGGGAGGCTTAACTGAAGTCAGAACAAGTCATCTAGTCAATCTAGAGGTCCAACAGAGTGAAACAATCAATCGGGAGTGAAACTAGCCTCAAAGCAGGGAGAATCGGAGCTAACTGAGTGGAACTGAAGTGGTAGGTGAAGAAGTGTGCCCTTCTCTAGCAGTAGGTGAGAAGTGGGCGCCTTCCTGACTAGGAGGGATAAAAATATGATGTAAGAAGCTCCCGGGTGCTAGAATGAAGTGGATAAGGTGCTGGAGGCATCAACCTGGTGACTAGGATGCATGCAAACCCTAGAATTTGCATGCAAACCCTAATTGCATGCAAGGTTCTAAAAAAGATGATGTGGATATTCGAACAATACTTAATAGGGACAAGCTCAAAGCAGGTGAAGGAAAACTTGATCCTTTCATCCTAGATATTGGGCGCGCAACTCGAAGAAAGAAAAGGAAGGATGAATAATCTTGTACAAAGGATGAGAAGGTCTTCCACAAGGATTTCTACAGAATGTCAGACATGGTAGAAAATTTGTTTGCAGATTATCAAGAGAGATTGGAAAAGAAGCAAAAGAAGAAGGTGAAAGCATAGGATAATGCTTCAGTGAACCATGGAAATGGAGGAGACCCTCCTAAACCTCCATCTTCATCTTCAATTTCAAGATCTTCTTCTTCCTCTCATTCCCATCATTCTAGTTTCCATCAAAAAGATGCTTTTAAGAAGCCATTATTGAAACTAGATGTTAAATTTTATTTACCCATGTTTAATGTAGAAGCTAATGCAAATAAGATGAACAATTGGATTAGACAAATCAAAGTTTACTACCATATACAATAGATCGAAGAGGAAGAGGTGAAGATCCAGTTGGATTCTCTTCGGATGGAAGGCACGGCCCTTGTATGGTTGGACAGCAAACTTCAGAAGGTAGCAATCATAATTGTAAACTCCTTTCTTCATTGTCTGAATTTACTTATGCATTAAGAAAACAATTTTACCCATTGGATCATGTGCAAAAAGGTATGATGGAATGGCAAATTTTGAGACAGGGAAAAGGTCAAAGTGTTCAAAGTTTCAAAGAAGATTTTAGGAAGAATTCACTTGCATTGAATGTCCCTTTAGATTCCCTAGAGACTTTGATGAAATATATCAGTTCACTTCACAGTTACATTCGCCACACATTGTTGTTGTTAAATCCCACTAATTTAGATGAAGTGTGTGTGCAAGCAAATCATATTGAAAGCAAGGGTAAGAATGTACAAGAATAAAAAACATCCAAGCATTCAGAAAACCATTTCAAAGGAAAAGGAAAAGGAAAGGATAAGAGGATATCTACAACAAAGAAAGAGGAAGGAAAATCCTCTTGCACTCATTGCAAGACAGATGGGCATGATGATGAGCACCGTTGGAAGCTACATCTAGAGTTAAGACCAAAGAAATTCGATGGAAAAAGGAAGCAAAAAATTGTTGCTACAATGCAACAAGACTTGGGATCTGATTCAGATGATGAAGAGAAAATTACAGTAGTTGGGTTACAATGTAAAGTTTCCTCTCATGCTAGTTCAAGTTCTACAATTCCATCTCTTGAAAATGATAAAAGAATAAGTGAATTATTCCACATAAGAGTAGTGACAAAACACACAAAAGTGGAAACTTTGTTTGATCTGGGATCACAAGTTAACTTGATATCTGAAGAGATTGTGAAGAAACTGGGGCTAAAAAAATACCTCACCAAAAACCTTACCCTCTTAGTTGGGTGTATGACACTACAAAACTTCAGGGTACTAGACAGTGTAGATTGAGGTTTGCTATTGCATCTAAGTTGATAGGTGAGGTTGATTTGGATGTGGTTCCTTTGGATGTCTATGGTATTTTACTAGGGAGTCCTTATATTTATGACAGAAAATCTATCTTCTTCCATACGGAGAACAAATACCATGTCACAAAAGACAGAGTGGAATATATTGTTATAGACCATAGCATGGAAGCTAATGCATCACTTATTAGTGCAGGTCAAATGAAGAGAGTTATAAATGATAGAAAAAACATTGTACTTATGGTTGTAAAAGCAAAAGACCCTAATAAGTCTAATGTTTTTTATACTTTTGATCATTTTCATAAGAATGAAATGCTTGATATGAGACAGGTCTTTTAGAGGGAAGGTAGACAGCAAAGGGCCTTCGACACTTTGAGAGAAAGATCATAACCACACCAGTGATAGCTCTACCTAACATGCAACAGTCATTCAATACTGAGACCAGTACCATTGCAGATACCATGAGAGCAGATATGCTTTTTAGGCCCCTTAGTTATGCATCTATTGTTTTGAAGAGTGCTTCCTTATCTCATGTCAATTACGTTGAACAGTATGATATTGATGAAGTCTACAAAGATGTATGTAAGAGGCTAATCCATGGTTTGCAGATGAAGAGGTTTTGTTTGCAGGAAAAACTAATCTACCATTTGGGTAAATTTTGTGTTCCTACCATTGAAAAAGTGCATGTAATTTGAGAAGTTTACACTTCTCTTCTATTTGGGAAATTTGGGGTAGAGAGGATTATAGTACATTTGCATAGGTTTGTGCCTCGGATGAAAGAAATTGTAACTATGAATGTAAAGGTGTGTCTTGTGCATTTGTAATCCCACTAATAGAAAAATGGGTTTGTACACACCACTCCCTATTCCTTCTCATCCTTCGGAGAGTATATCCATGGATTTTGTAGGGGGGTTTCCTATGTCGAAAAGGGGTCATTACTGCTTGTATGTAATAGTGGATAATTTTATCAAGATATGTATCTTGATGCCATGTAAAAATCATATCAATGCTGAGGAAACTACTCATCTATTCTTTCACCATGTATGGTCCACTTTGGACTTCCCACATCCATTATCTCGAATTGACATTCTCGATTCCTTGGAGAGTTTTGCACAAGCTTGTATAGAATGATGGACACCACATTGAAGAGGAGTACTTCTTGTTGGACACACCGAGCACACTGAGAGGGGGGGGTGAACAGTGTGTATAAATTTTATTACTTTTTCAACTTTAACAATCATCAGCAGCTTATTCAATATTATGAAGAGTACATTATTATCATTATATCAACAATTATAGCTCAGCATCACATATCATCTTATCATCATCACATAGTAAGGATATAAAAACACAGTACACAATATTTTTATGTGGAAACCCAAGTCCTGGGGGAAAAACCACAGAAGTCTTTATAATAGTAGTTTTCCAGCAACAACTGGAAGGAGGCAACAACCCCCTTGTTACAATGACTTCATCTCTCCAGATACAACTGGAAGGAGGCTACAACCCCCTGGTTTACAGGATACAACCTGAAGGAATCCCTATCTCCCTAGAGTTCCTTGCCCCATCCTACCATCCTGATATGAAGATAGAAATACTGAACCACAACCACACTGATCTTGAGGACCTGTTGACCAACACCTATACCACATTGCACATCAACTGTCACTGCTGAACACTGCTCATCAACTGCCACTGTTGATCACTAACTACTGCTCATCAACTGCCATTGTTGATCACTAACTACTGCTCATCAATTGTCACTGCTATACAATCAACCTGTCCAATCTGACTATATCAATCAAGTTGTACCACTCATTCAAATCAGTCAATTTGAGTCTAACCAACTGTATACCAAACTCAGTCCACCTGAGTCAAACCAATTATTGATACAACTCAGCCAATATGAGTTAAGGAATCTTCTCACATAACCTACTCGACTGAATCAATGTGCTCGCTACTCATTACCATTGTTCATCATAGTACTATTGTCGTCATTACATCATTTATAATTGTATATCATCACACATTGTGTTTTCATCATACATCATTGAGTATCATACATGAACGAAGCACATCATTGTGTAAACATTACTGAGCATATCATACATAAACTGAGCATATCATTGTGTAAACATCACTGGGCATATCATGCATAAACTGAGCATATCATTGATCATTTCATCATATCACTGCGTTCTAAGCATATATATATATATATAATCAATATCTTATTGTGTACTGGGAATACACTGATTATATCATCATATCACTGAGTAATATGATCCTACTGAGCATATCACTAAGCATAATAAGCATATCACTAATCATATTATCATATCAGTGAGTATATATATCACTGCGTAGACTAAGCATACATACTTCAATGTGTATACTATGTATGTAGGAATCTAAACATCATTGTTATCATTGTGTATTTAGTCATTGTGTATGTAAGATTCTAAACATCATTGGCTTCACACTGTGTATTGGGAATCTAAACATATCATCACTGGCATATAATCATTATTGTGTATGGCACAATCAGCAACATATCACTTTGTAATACTTACTTGTCATGAGACCGTCCACCGAGATTTAGTCACTAGATCTCTATAGCTTGACAGATTACTTTACAACTTCAAAGGCTCATGCGGCTGTAGCAGTCATACAAAAATCAGAGCTGGAAGATCTTTCCTCGGTCAAAAGGTAAAAGCTAGGGCTTCGAAATTTTAAGGAAGAAGACCACTAAAAACTCAACAGTTGTCCAACAAATTTTTTCGTAGACCAAGATTCAGAGAACCTAAGTTTCCAAAGAAATCAGAGTTCTTTCCAAGGCTGTCCACTAAAATTATAGACCTTAACAAAAAACTATTCAGCCTCACGAAATTCCTCATATGACCAGCAAGTTAGGTTTGAAAGGACTATCACAAAAAATAATTTTAATGTGCCTCGAATTTTGCCTCATAACACTTTCTTACTGCTGCCCCAGTCATCAAAATTTCATAGCATACTCCACCAAAACAAGTAGCTTATTGCAGCTACTTCAGTTGTATACCCGAAATTTTCAGAGCAAAACACTTTAAAAAAAACTGCCTTTTCTCTGCAGCTGCCTCAGTCAATCCAAATTTCAGAGCTCATCTTTTTTTTTTCTAATGAGGACATCATCTCTTATTTATACACATTTTCCACCCTTAAAAAAAAAATTACTGGGCCGACCTACTAAAAATTCATCAATTTTTTGTTTAATAATTAATTTGTAATTTTACTGGGACGACATGTCATCAAGACCCCATTCTTCTAAATGATTAAGTGGACTGTGTATGCTTTCTTTAGATGGGCTGCCACTTCATATTCTTAAGAGGTTTTTCAAGTGCTTCAAGGATTTTAATACATATATTTCAGGAGGGTTGCCACCTCATTACATTTCCAAATTTCAAGAGATTAAATCCTTCTTCCTTAATCATAATATGATTTTTAGGGCTTCAAAGTTCTCATATGTCAAGGTCTCCATAAGATGCAAGTCTTGGGGCTTCAACACCATTCAATGCCTTCTTCAACAAGATAACTTCTTTAAGATGATCATTGTACACAATAAGGGGCTCTAAGACCTAGGTATGTGGGTTTAAGGTCTAACAAGCAATAGTTCCATTATGTTAAGATCATTTTCAACAAGATGGTTTTCACCAATATGTCAAGTGGACTTAAGGACCAATCATCAATACCAAGTGCAAGAGCTTAAACTTCTTATCAAGATCAAGGACATCATTATGGAACAAAAGCCTCTTCAATAATACAAAGGAATCATTAGTGATTTTAGTTCATGCTCAAGGGTTTCTTAACCATATGGCTTCATCATGTATATCATTTTAAATGACCACAAGATGGGTCATTTCTACCTATCAAGAACAAGGACTTCACCTAGGACATCACACTATAACATCAAATTCTATCAAGTGTGGGCTCACCTAAGGATCAAGCTACCAGGTATAAGGGCATTAGTCAATTGTGTATGGGCTCCAAGGATTATGCTACTACATCATCCAACAAACAAGAAGACCACTACAAGTACAAGCAACATAGAGACCTTCAATCAAAACACAACTAGGAGCAAGGATACAATAATGGATTTAATGGGACCAAGATACAACTTAGGGGTACTCAACCAAGTCAAGGGTTAACCAGGTATTTTTGCATTGTCCCAAGGCCTCCAAGGGCTTCAAGCTTGGGCTTGGAAAATTTCAAAAGGTCTCCTCTAACACAGACAACCACAAACCAAATACTAACCCTCGGGGGCTCCATAACGGGCACCAAGACTCAACTGTTGGCATCAATGACAACTTAATCAACAATATCCCCCTTTGTCATTGATGACAACATTCAAGCTCCTCTTCAAAACAATCTCTCCCTTTCACAGTTTCTCTCCCCCTTTGGCATCAATGGAAAAGGTAACATCCTTTGACAATACAGCTCCCCCTCAGGGTATGCTCCCCATGTCATCAATTTCTCTTCCTTTTCGCAATAATGACAACAAGAACTTCCTTTGGAAATATTGCTCCTCTTATCACTGGGCACTGTTGGTACTTTGATGGACTTGTGTTATGTCACAAGGATACTACTGATCTTAAATCTGATAATCAGGTACATCGCTCCTTTTACACATTCTTTGTAGTTCAAATCATTAATTGATAGTCTTCAAACATGGTATTAGGTTCTTCTCAAACACTTCATCATTTTCGTCTTGCTCAATGGGACAATCTACTGAATTTCTTCCCCATACTTTGTTAGACTAATTGTTGTTCATGATATTCGATTGAACTTGCTTTCTTCTCCAAACTTTAACATCTCCCTACATCCTGCAATGTTTTGCAAAGTTACCATAATGATGGCAATTATAACATTGAATAGAAAATGTACCTTGATTTATTTTTGGAGTGATTCTGTCATGAGATCTACAATGGATGGATTTGTGACCATAGTTGTTACACTTGTAGCAGTGACCATGGAACATTATAGGAGATATCTAAGCAAAGGATTTTTGTGATGTAGCTTCTCTCGATTCTGTATAACCGTTAGCCTTTTCTTTTTTTTCCATAGATCTTTAACTTTATTCATTGTTCTTCTCCATCTTTGATTTTGTCTTCAATTGAGCAGTTGTTCTATCCATATATTCATTCAGGGAGAGGATCTTCAATTCTTGATTTTGACAAATTTCTATCTTTTCTTGGAGTTCTCTTGTTAGGTCTTCTTCAATTTTCTTGACTTCTTCTACTTGTTTTTTCAGATTAACGATGCGGTCTTCCATCTTTCTTTTTGAGTTTTGATCTTCCTCGTGAGATTTTTGCAGTTGTCCTTTTAGTACTTGATTTTCTTTTTTGATCTCTGAGAGTTCCTTTTCAAATTCAAAATTCGTCAGACATACCTTTCATAATTCTATCTTCAAGGATTTGATTTCAAATTCTCGTTTTCTTCTTAGTTTCTCTTCAATCTCATGACTAAAATGAATTCCCCTTTTTCACTTGAATCTTCTTTCTAACGGGCGGTACTTTCTTTCTGTAATTTTTCAAGTAAGGTATTGATCTCACTATCTTTGTCTTGAAGTTTGCGAGTCAATTTTTTCTCCTTATCTTCTAGTTGTCTTCTGAGCTTGTCAATTTCTTCTGATTGTATTTTATTTTCAGCAGCAGCTTTCTCAAGTTTATCCTTCAGAGAGTTGGATATGGCTTCTTAGATTCTAGTAGCTTCTTCGACTTGGAGATTTAGATTAATCAGAGTCTATGTGGCCTTCTCATATTCTTCTTGATTCCTCTTCTTAGATTTGTCCAATTTCTCTTGCAATGCCTGGTTTTGTTCACAAAGTTTCTCAACTTCTTGCAAAACATTAGTAATATCATTGTCTAAACACTCATTTCTATCATTTATCAGGGAACAATGGGATTCATCACATTTTGAAGTATTACATTCTATGAATTCAAAATAGCTCTTATCCTCCATGCATGATAAGCATATTTCTTTAAAAGAATTACAAACAGAGTGTTCAGGGGACTTACCTTCATACTTACCTGGATCTTGTACTGACCTTCTGATGGAGATGTCTTCTGCTTCTTGTTCTTCATCTGAATTTAGTCGATTTATTTTGAGCGACAGTTCTTCAACTAAGTTGCACTTTCCTATTTTCTCCTTTTGGAGATCTATTAATTCTTCAAGCATTAATTCCATAACCCATGCTTCTTGTTCTTTAATGGAGTAGAGTTGTTCTAATTTGAACCATAGTTCCTTAGCTAAGTTGTTTTTTCCAATATTCTCTTTTATAGAATCTAATAAGCCTTCAAGAATGGCTTCCATATCCATTAAATTATTTTTCTTTACTTCCTTTTGAGATGTTTTTACTTTCTTCGGATGATTGTAACATGTAAGCATTGATTTCCATATACCAATACCTTCTGCTTCAAGATAAGCCTTCATTCTTAATTTCCAGATCAAGTAATTTGTACCACATAACAATGGTACTCCATTCACTAAGAACCCCATGGTGTGTGAAAGATATCCTTCAAGCTGATAAGGCTTTCTGTGAAGGACCCGCTCTGATACCACTTCTTTCCATCCATGGACCGACGGATAGAAAGAGGTAGTCAATAGAATAGTGGTTCATTTGCTCCAAGGTTACTGCAGCAAACATCCTAAGTTGTGGGATGATTAGATACATTATGTTCAGCATGCATACAATCGAGCCTTGCACTCTTCCACTCAAAGTTCACCACTTGAGACATGTATTTGTATATACCTAAGACTCCACAGACCAACGGATAGAAAGAGGTAGTCAATAGAATAGTGGTTCATTTGCTCCAAGGTTACTGGAGCAAACATCCTAAGTTGTGGGATGATTATATACATTATGTTCAGCATGCATACAATCGAGCCTTGCACTCTTCCACTCAGAGTTCACCATTTGAGACATGTTTTGTGTATATACCTAAGACTCCTTTGGACATGACATATGGGATAAATGTCGACTCAAGTGAATAAAGGGATGGAGACAAATCCCACAAGTTCATTCAGATGATTCTGCAGGTACACCAGATAGTCCAAGAACAGTTGGAAAAGAGTCAGGCATAGTACATATCCCTCCATGACAAACACAAAGTTGATCATCATTTCCAGGTTGTGAGATCAAGTATGGATTCACATCAGCAAAGATAGGTTGAAGGGAGAAGGAAAGAATCTCAAGCCCATCCGATATGGACTCTTCACCATCTTGGAAAAGATTGGCACAAATGCTTTCCATCTAGATCTACCACCATATATGTATATATACTCAGTTATGAATATAGAGAACCTGAAACTTTATGAGCCTCCAATGATCATGAATCAAAGGGAGAGTGTTTCTATGCCATCAGTTGATGAGTTTTCTTATGAGTAATTGGACGAGTTGAAATAAGATGGCATCCTAGATAGAAGAACAAGGACTTCACATAGGGGTGATGTTGAATATCTTCGAGTGGGTCTTGGAACACATCCAAGCAAATCAGGGTGGATCAACAAAGGGAAAGTGAGGGATAAATTCCCTCACCTATCTGTTGATTGATAACTATTTTATAGGTACAAAAGCTTTTCAATGGGGAGGAATGATCCAGGAGGATCTATAAAGGCCTAAGATTCAAAGTCCTCAAATCTCAGCAAAAATGGCACCAAGTTGAAGAGCTTGTTGAGACGATTCCAATGCTGCTTGAATCGCGTCAAAGAGACTCTAGATGAAGAAGATATCGCGATCTAAATTTTTGGTAAAACAATGATTTAAAGGTGCGGGATGGAAAAAGGGGGTGCCATGTGGCACCACTGAAAGGGTGACACATGGAACACATATAGGTGTATAGTGCCTATGTGGAAACCGCACGTAGCTCCACGTGGAAGGTGGAAAATGACTTGGCATCTCATTTGGTAGGCGACATGGCATTGACGTGTGCCAATCCCAATGTGGCACGTGGACCAATCATGTGGTGAAACGTCACCCCAATACCATCCCAAAGGTCGGATTGAACACCGCAGATTTCAAACCATCTACCACTCGCCACACAATCTAACGTCTTTACTATTGTACCACCACATATCCATTGTAATAGAGTTCGGAGATATATTATTAATGTTGGAGGGTAGCAGATTTAACAAAGAAAAGGGGGGGAGACCGTGGATTTGACCCCGGGTATACCGCCCAACAAACAACGTTCTATATATTATATAGAACGCCCGCAAACCATATTGTTACAACATTATAACGGATACCACCATATATGGAGGTTGGACCCCCCAAACTTTCATTTTAAACATATATTTATATATTCGTTGAAACAAACACCCAAAAGGGGGAACCCGTGGGTTTGACCCTAGGTCTCCCTCCTAACAATCATAGCCACTTGCCAATACACCAAGTGGGAGGCCTTGGTAGGTCTTCCCACCCTTTATTATTTAATCCCATTATATTTAATTGCAAAGGGGGAGAATCCACATGCCTATTAGCAAAAACTCTAGGCAAAGCCTACATTAAATTGCAAAGAGGGGAATCCACATGCCATGGGCATGAAGCCTGCATTATTTTGTAGAGAGAGGGAGATCTATATGCCTATGGGAACAACCTTTCTACAAATCCTGTATTAATGTGCAAATAGAGAGGGAGACTGTTGTGTCTTGATTGGTCTTGAGGAGAAGGTGTTAGAAGTATATAGTCATTCTTCATGGATTTTTCAAGACGGTGACACTAGTGTAGTCAAAATTTGGATCCAAGCATTGGATTTCATGCATCGCCAACATTGAGGTATTGCCCTAAATTTTTCTGAGATAATATAAAGGCCTCTCCACTGATAAGTGTGCCCGAAGACGTAGTCCATATTTGGGATGAAATCCATTATCAAGCATGTTTGCAGTTGTGTTCTCTTGTCTTCATGTGTATGTATTTATTTTATGCTTCTTCATTCATGTTGCACATAAGCTTTGTTCATGCTCTTTAATGCAATTCATGTGACATTCATCGAATAAAATATCATGCATCAATCATGATCTGTTTTGACCTTGAAGTGCCTACCTATTAGGTAAGGATGTCATTGCTTAAGTTCATGTAGTATTGTCATCATTTCCTTCTCGTAAATGGGTTTTTGTAAGTTATTTCCCTTAATTGGTTGAATTTTGAAAGAAAGGGGCCATCCTTCTTGCATTATAACAACACCAATTCCATTTCCTGAGGCATCACATTCCACAATCAAGGATCTTGTGAACTCTGGTGTGATCAAAACAGGAGCTTTGCACATTGCCTCTTTAAGTTGTTCAAATGCTTGAGTTTCCTCTAGAGTCCATGAAAATGCTTCCTTATTCAATAATGTTAAACATGTTGCTATCCTTCCATAGTTTTGAATGAACTTGTGGTAGTACCCTATCAAACCTAAGAAATCTTTAAGATTCTTCAAGGTTTTGGGAATCGTCCAATCCATTATGGATTTCATTTTGTTAGGGTCTACCGCAACACCTTCATGAGATATAATATGACCCAAATACTCTACCTCCTTTACCCCAAATAAACATTTGGATGGTTTTGCATATAGTTGTTGCTCCTTTAGTAGTTGTAGCACCCTGTCAACATGTTGAACATGTTCTTCCCAAGAATTGCTATAAATTCGTATATCTTCAAAAAATACTAACACGGATTTTCTAAGGAAGGGATTGAAAATAGAATTCATCAAACCTTGAATGTGGAAGGTGTATTCGTAAGGCCAAAAGGCATGACTAGAAATTCATAATGACCTTGATGAGTTTTGAATGTTGTTTTTGGAATGACTTCTTCCTTCATTCTAATCTAATGATACCCTAAATGGATATCCATCTTTGTGAAGTAAACTACTCCATGTAGTTCATCTAACAATTCATCAATGACGGGAATGGGAAACTTATCTTTAGTGGTGATATTGTTGAGATATCTATAATCTAGACACATATGCCATGATACCTCATCCTTGTGTACCATTACCACTGGTGCAGAGGAAGAACTTTGGATAGGCCTAATTATGTCAGCCTCTAACATTTCTTCAACCATACAGTCAATTTCACTCTTCTGGACATAGGTGTATCTATAACATTTGATGTTAGGAGGAACACTTCTTGGAATTAAGTGAATAGCATGATCAAAATCTCGAGTAGGTGGAATATCTTCAAATACCTTGAAGTGCTTATCAATGACCCTTTGGAGATCCAAGGAAATAAGAGGCTTAGATGTTTGAACATCAAGTGAGCACAATTGTGCAATTACACCTTGATGTCCATTTTTCAACAATTTGGTCATACCATTAGAGATTATCACCTTGCTTGGATTACCTGTCATACCACTTAATTCAAATTATTTTCCTTCCCAAGTAAATTTCATGAAAAAATATTGAAAATTAAAATCCTTTGTTCCCAATGATTGTAACCATTGAAACCCTAAGACAACATCTGCACCACCCATTGGGATATTGGGATAGGAATGATGGGACTATTCAATACATATTCACCCATAGCAAGCTTGATATTATGGAATTTCCCTAAGAAATTGATAGTTCCTCCATCTACAATCATTACTTGAAACTATGGTGTTAAATATACAAAGCAATTGAGAACTTTGGCTAATTTACAATGAATGAAATTATGAGTACTACCAAATTCAATCAACACTATTACCTTTTCTTTTTGATATATCCTTCATTCTTGAGAGTTTGAGGACTGCTAATTCCATCCAATGCATGACAAGATATGGTGGGGGTAATCTCTTCAAGAATAATCTCTTATATTTATTCAACTGGAGATGATTCATGTTCTTTTGCTTCTTCCTCTTCACAATCAATGTAGAATAATTTCTTATGACCAAACTTATGTCCCTTACTATACGTGTTGTCACAATTAAAGCATAGACCTTTTTCTCTCCTTTCATCCAGTTGTTGGGGTGTCAACCTTTGAGGTAGGTTAAAAGAAAGAACATAATTCTCTCTATATGTGTTGGAGGTGGTTCTTCTAGTAGCCATTGCCATATTTTTACTTTCAACCTTCCTTTCCAAGATGAATTCCTTCTCTAAGGATGTTGGTTCAAAGAGGCGTACCTCATGTTGGATGTTATCCTTCAAGGTTCCAATAAAGAGATCCAACAATTTATCATCTGGTATTCCCTCCACTCTAAGACTCAACTTTTGAAACTATTGAATATGCTCACTTACTGGACCATTTTTCCTTAGATTTATCAATTGGTTAAAGAAGGAATTGCTCTTAACATCATCATGATATTATATTAATTCTTATGTAAAAATGGAACAAGATATGATGGAGTTATTTTTTCATTCACAAAGCCATTGGTACAACACAAACTGCTTGGGTTCTAAATATAAAGATGCAATAGGTACGTTTTGCAGATTTGGAACCTAGTGTATATCAAAGAATTGCTCCATCTAGAATATCCATGTTATGGGGTCCTTGCTATCAAACTTCCTCATTTCAATCTTGGGGACCATCCCTGGTTACTTCCATTGCTAGAACCAATTCCTCTTGGAATATTCTTATTAATGGAATGTTTCTCAGCATGGACATTATCTGTATCTTCCTGAGTACCCTAGAATAAACCATTACCTATAGGGAGATTATCCTTTGAATTTTGTATGAGCTTAGAAATATTTTCCATATTTTCCTCCATCTTATTTTCCATGTGTATCATCATCTTCTCCATGTGTCCCATCCTTTCCTCTGAATTAAGTAAATCAACCATTTTCACATACCCTTTAATCATATATTCCAAATTGGACACTCGAAAAGATAGATCTTCACTTTTAATGTAGGTCATCAATGAATCCTTGGATGGTTTGATTGGAGTATGATTTTTTCCACTACCTTTTGGTGGAATTTTGAACAATATAAATAGATATCACACCTTTGCTTCACCACAAATAAATCCTTCTACTAAAATTTATTCAACTGAGGAACTCTAAAATTTCAACCCCTCTAAGTCTAAAATTCTATCCTATGGTATCCTGATATGTCCTCTTCCCAATTCCATAAGTTTTGTTGAATTTGGATGTGCCAAAAAAATTTGTGTCAATTTTCCCAACACTTATTATTTTTGTCCTTTTCAAAAGAGCAAGAGTGTATGGCCTGCCACATGTCCAATTTTTAGATTCTAATTCTGAAATTTATACGCAAGATAGTGTGGTTTTTCATATATCTGATGCAATGGGTCTCACTCAATTTGGATCTTTCATGCCCTAGATATAACCGTTTTTCCCATAACATTTTTTTAGACTAGATTTTGGACTATTCAAAAACCTTAACTTCCAAAGGGTATATCTATGAATATGTAATGAATCAATATCCGAAACTTGGACCATAGATAGTTCACTCTATCATCTATGTCTCCTATGAGTTTCACTATCTGAAACTTCATAGAAAAAAAATTATAGAAAAAAATTCAAGGTGACACTTTTTGGATATCATCTATGTCTCCTATGAGTTTCACTATTTGAAACTTCATAGAAAAAAAATTATAGAAAAAAATTCAAGGTGACACTTTTTGGAAGCATCCAAGCTCTGATACCAAATGTTATGCAGCCAAGTCCCAGAAAAAGCATAAAAAGAGCATAAATAGACCAGAAAGAGTAATCCATGCCTTAATAATGAAGAAAAAATATGAATATAAATCCTCTTCGTGGGGGAAACCTCCTTATACAATTTATTAATTACACAAGACAAGACAAGACAATTCAAATGAAAATGTCTCCTTCCTATATATAGGAGATAAAAAGGTACAATTACAACTAATGGACACAAGCCAACATAAATAATATAATAATACTAATGAAAATTACCACTAATGGACCCAAGCTGACATCAATAATATGTAATGAGCCACAATATAGGGGTAGTGCCAACATTTATGGCTTAAAAAAAATTCATGGGTTTGGCATGCTCCAACACCAAAATGTAGATAGAAAATTATGCTCATAGATACCAACATAGGCAAACAACAATGCTATTAGAATGATACCTGAACAAAGTGATATTTACACACATAGAATGGATACAAATTAGGTTTTCCAAAATTTAAAACACAAAGGTAACATGTTGCAGAGAAGGCAATACAGAGGTGTGAAACATGAGGAGACAATTGGCAAGGACCAGAATGGAATTATGACAAGAACAAGGGCTCTGATACCTCTATAGACCTAGGATAATTCCAATGGTGGGATGATATTTCATTAACAAGAATCATATATTTATATATAGAGGAGTAACCTTTGGATTTCAACTTCCAATTGTAAATGGTGACTTTAGTTTTTTTTTCAAATATATTTACAATATTAACAATTGGAAAATAATCATGTAGGATTAGCATCCAAAACCCTAATCCATCAACTCGAATTACATGACAACCTTAATTCCTTAACTGGAATTAGTTTACAATGGACCAAAAAAGCATTGGTTGAAAAATTAAAAACAAACAAAAAATGGACCCAAAAAAGTTATTTTGGGGGCTCGCTAGCCCTCCTAATCAAGGAGTGATCACACCCCTAGGCCCCTTTTCCTCTTGAAACCTACAAAGAGTAAAACACATGTCCAGCATCTTCCACTTGTCATATTCTTTGAAACTATGGGGCAAATGGGAAGCAACATGCAATCCGTTACTAGGGACAACAATGCCCATTGATTCTATACACCAATAAACTTTTTAGTACTAGAAGACTTTGTCAATGAGCTAAAACATTCTTCAAAGTATCAACTTTCTCCAACAATATTTTTTTAATGTTCAACTAAGTCTAATAAAATTGTATTGGACATCAATATGTTTTGTCTTGGAATGATAAGAAAGGTTATTTTCCAAAAAAATTGCACTTGAGTCCTCACAACCTATTCTCATTGTTTTGTAAACAAAAACAAAAAACTGAACACAATGTTCACAACCATATGACTTCCTTACTTCCATGAGTGGATACCATGTATTTATCTTATATAGTTGACAATGCAACTACTCCCTGCCTCTCACTCATCCAACCAACTACTCCAACTAGGTTGAAAACATAACCACTTGTAGATCCTTTGTAGTTAAGATCTCCAACGCAATCTACATCAACAAAGTCTTGTATATCTATCTCCTTGTGAAGTGAAAGTCTTCCTTTGTAGCAAACTACATAATCTGAAGTGCTAGACAAATATCTAAAGACCCTCTTTATTGTTTTCCTATGTTCCTTTCTTGGTTTTGACATATACCTACTCAAAATTCCACTACATGGGCAATGTCTGGTCTAGTACAAACAATAGCATACATTAGAATTCCAACAGTATTAGCATAGAGAACATGTGACATGTCTTATAGCTCGTATTGTGTCTTAGGACATTGATTTGCAATAACTCCGCACGTACAGGAATAGGGATCTTTATTGGTCTACATTGCTATATATTAAACCTATGCAATATTGTTTCAACATATTTCCTCTTACTCAACCAGATTCTTTTATTGGCTCAATCTTTTTTAATTTTCCTTGCCCAAATAAAATTTACAGCACCAAGATCTTTAATATCAAACTTAAAAGACAACTAAAACGGACCCAAAAAAGTTATTTTGGGGGCTTGTTGGCCCCCTGGTCAGGGAGTAATCAACCCCATAGGCCCCTTTTTCTCTCGAAACCTACAAAAATTAAAACACATGTCCAACATTCTCACACTTGTCATATTCTCTGAAACTATGGGGCAAAGGGAAAGCAACATGCAATCCATTCTCGGAGCAACAATGCCCATTGATTATCCACACCAAAAAACTTTTTAGTACTAGAAGACTTTGTCAATGAATCTACAACATCTTCAAAGTATCAACCTTCTCCAACGATACTTTTTTCTGTTCAATTAAGTCTAATAAAATGGTATTGGACATCAATATGTTTTCTTTGGAATGATAAGAAAGGGTTCTTTGTCAAAAAAAATTGCACTCGAGTCATCACAACCTATTCTCATTGTTTTATAAACAAAACCAATACATGAACACAATGTTCGCAACCTTAAGGATTTCTTACTTCCATGGGAGGATATTATGTATTTAGGTTATGTAGTTTACAATGTAACTACACCCCGCCTCTCACTCATCCAATCGACTACTCCATCAAATAAGTTGAAAACATAACCACTTGTAGATCCTTTGTAGTTAAGATCTCCAGCCCAATCTACATCAACGAAGCCTTGCATATGTATCTCCCTGTGAAGTCCAAGTCTTCCTTTGTAGCAGACTACATAATCTGAAGTGTCACACAAATATCAAGGGACCCTCATTATTGTTGTCCTACGTTCCTTCCTTGGTTTTGACATATACCTAGTCAAAACTCCCAATGCATGGGCAATGTCTAGTCTAGTACAAACCATAGCATACATTAGAATTCCAATAGTACTAGCATAGAGAACATTTACATGTCTTATATCTCTTCTTGTGTTTTAGGACACTAATCTGCAAATAACTCCACACTTGCAGGAATAGGGATATTTATTAGTTTACATTCTTATATATTAAACCTCAGCAATATCGTTTCCACATATTTCCTCTAACTCAACCAGATTCTTTTTTGGGCTCGATCTTTTTTATTTTCCATGCCCAAAATGAAATTTACAGCACCAAGATATTTAATATCAAACTTAGAAGACAACTAAAGCTTTGGCATCCTTGGTGTTTTCAAACAGCAACAATTTCATCAAACATACAAAACTACATAAACAAAAGGATAACCAACATGCTTGGAATACATAGTGTTCAACTTTGCTTCTTGAGAAACCATGTCCCAATATATAAATATCAATCTTTTGAGAGAAAATTCATAGTGATTGTTTTAAACCATAAAGGGACTTCTTCATCTTGCAAACCAACTCATTTCTCTTCAATACAAAACCATCAATTTGTTTCATGTAGATTTCCTCTTCAAGGTCACTATACAAAAATGTTGTCTTCACATCCACATGCGCTACTTCAATATCAAAAGCAACAAAAATAGAAAAAAATAGATCTAATTGATGTTAATTTAGCAACAGCATAAAATCTTGTCAAATTATTTTCCCTTCACCTGATAATATCCATTAGCTACTATGCCAGATTTTTACTTCTACACCTTACTTTATGCGTCAAACTTCTTAAACACACATTTGCTACCAATAGGATTTCTTCCAGTCAACAACTCGCCTAGATCCCAAGTCTCATTTTTTATCCAAGGCATCCATTTATTCAACCATTGACTTCTTCCAAAGTTTATTATCTTCTTAATATGTTGCCTCCCTAACAGTGTTAGGCCCATCATCAATAATAGATAAAGCAAAGTTACAGTGGAAATCAGGTGGGATATACCTTTCTGATTTCCTTCTTTTAGGAAATGCTCTCCTCAAGGATAAAACCTGAGGTTCTTCCTCTTCTGGTTTATCTCCCATTGAGTCGGATTCTTCACTCTCCAACTTAAACTCTAGTTCTTCTTCCTTTGATTGGGATTCCTATTTGGGAGGAACTTTAACCTCTTTAATACATCCCAACTATAAATAGTCTTAGTTACTACCTTCTATACCATCTTTATAGCCAATAAAGATACATTCTTCAACTTGATTATCCAACTTACTCATATTTTCCTTTGGAACATGCAAATAAGTATTACAACCAAAAACTCTAAAGAAGGGTTTTCACTAGTCCATACCTCGTGCGGAGTTTTGTCAACCAATGTTAATGTAGGTAAATGATTTACCAAATAAGATGTAGTATCAATTGCATCTGGCCATAATTCTTGTGATAAACCTGCACCACAGAGCATACTCCTTTCCTTCTCCATCAACATCCTATTCATCATTTATGCATCTCCATTCTGTTGAGATGTGTATGGAGTAGTATTTTGCCTTGCTATTCGACACTTCCCACAAAGTTCCCTCAATTCATTTCCACTATTATCTACCCTCCACACCTTTATTTTTTTTCTCTGCACAGTTTTCTACAAGAGCTTTAAACTCATTAAATTTACCAAAAACCTCTAATTTCTTATGGAGGAAATATACCAGTGTTCTTTGAGACAACATCAAGGAATGAAACATAATATACTCTATTAAATTATACTACAGCAGCTAGCCGTCATTATATTTTACTGGGCTATGGCATATCATTTGGAAGCCCGGTCCAATTGGAATAAGAGCATACGGACTAATGCTCAACTTTCTGGCAGTGGATACTAAAAGCTAAAGCTCCTCAACCGTGATTTTAAAAAGGAACTCCGTATCGTTTGGGGTTTCTGGCAGGTATGATCATCCATTTAGAGGGTTATAAAACTCGAATTTTTCGTGAGTAAACTTAATTAATTTCCAAATTCTCTCAGTTTGGGCTTGGGTTCATTCATCCAGTGATATAAATAAATAATATATAAATAATCCCCTCGCGATATCAACCCAATCGTGAGGCTTTGTGATAAGGAAGATCCAAGAATCCAAACACAAGTCCAAACACATCATTGTGTATTAACTCTAGTATTCAGTTCGCTCTTGTAGCACCAGATGGAAATCTCACCTCATTATGTTTACCATATTTACAATGTTCAAAGAAATCGAAATCTAATGAGCAATCATACATACATTCAACCATACCTTTACTATCTAATACTCGAATGCCCATCTCTCCAATATGTTTCAATCTTTGATGTCAAAGCATCGTCTTTTCTATAAGTATAATAGGGATCTTGTTTTCTACATTGCTATCCTTGAGAAAAATGGAATTGTTACACACATCATTGAAAGTGCTTCCAACAATTTGTACAAAGTTCTAATCCGAACTCCCCACATTAACACCATTGCTCCTCGAATCATATTGCATGTGTCATTTTCAAATACAGTATGTACACCTACATCACCCATCTTACTTGTAGATATTAGGCTTTCGGCCTTCCATATTTCAATGACAACTTGCCCCTTCCACATCCTATGATTTTCGTTGTCGAATCATCTCCTAAGAAAACATCTCCATTGTACTTCTAATTTCACAAAACCACTCCCTATGAGGAATCATATGAAAGGAAGCACATGAATTGGTCAACCATACATCATGATCTACATATGTGTTTGAAGTTGCCAAGTAAACATCATCGCTTTCTTCTTCAAAGGTTTTTTTGTTTATGTGAAAGTAGCATCACCAAATTTGCAATATTTTTTATAATGCCCAAATTTACCACATTTTCAACAATTCTTTTCAAATTGCCCTAGAGATTTAGATCTACCTCTAGACTTGGATATGCTCCTGGAAGACTAATTTTTTCTCCCTCGAGAGTGACCTCTCACATATAAAACATCATGTGTCACACTCGCCATGAATTTAGATTTTCTCCCCATTTCCTCTTATAACAAGTATGAAAACATATCATCAAAATTTAATGTGGATTAAATGGCACTACCAAATACTACACCCAAATTATCCCAAGAGTGTGGCAAAACACATAACAAGGTAATACATTGATCTTCTTCCTCCATCTTAATATCAATAGAGACAAGTTGAATTACCGAACTATTAAAAGCATTTAGATTATTTGTCATGAAGCCACCATCCTCCATCGTAAGATGATACAACTTTCAAAGAAATAACTTATTTGCATGGGACTTTGACTAATACAAATTCCCCAACTTATCCCACACCTTTGCATTATTTTCTCCAAAAACATTCAACGTCACCAAATATGAAAGGTAGAGTCAAATTATGTTTCTTGCTTTTCTTTCTAGATGATCTCAATCTTCTTTCAACATACTAGTGGGTTTTGTACTTCGATTCCACAACAACCTACCATTCTTTGTCTACACAAAGATCTTCCATATTCAACTTCCATAACTCTAAGCCATGGTCACTAAACTTCTCTATTTCTATTCTTGAATTGCTCATCATTTTCCTTACACAATTCACTATGCAAAGTTCCCACTCCAACACAGGAGCAACAAAAACATCCCCTGAAGCCCATAACCTCATTCTAATACCAAGTAGAATCTAAAAGATCTACACACAATATAGAGAGAGATTTACCCTGAAAACCCAAAACCAAGAAAACTAATCTACCTAAGAGTTTCTCCATCACTATCTCATTATATTATCTTTTATATTTACAATAAAATACTATAGTATCCAAAACTCTAATTCGTTAACTCATATTAGATTGCAACCTCAATTCCTTAATCGGAATTTGTTTTCAATGGCCGAAAAAACATTGGTCGAAAACAACTCAAAATGGACCAAAAATGTAACCTTCCAAACCCCCTTTGCTTTGGGAACCTACAAAAAGTACAGCACATGTCCAACACTTCACGCCTCGATCGAGAGCTATAGCACAACATGTGCTGAAACATTGTTGCCATATAGGGAACTTAAAAATTCATTTTGTAATAGACTTCATGTAAGATTTGCCTTGCTCTTGGAAGCAAAGTAAAAAGTAAAGAATGCAAAATGATAATGAATGGAAAGACTTATTTATATGAGATAAGGGAGTCCAACAATACTATGTGAACCAATGCCCTTACAAGCAACCTACATAAGTCCTTGTAGGACAACACAAGTGAATTGTCCACTCTAAAGTACATGTGTCATGCTCCAATATGATGTCAACACCAATATACTCTATTAATCCTCCAAAGCAATGTAACCCCCACTACAAGAACATTGTCAAAACCCCAAACATCCCCAAGCTATCTCCAAACCTTCGAACAAGAATCCAAGCTTCCATAATATGCAAACTAGGTTTGAAGCCCTTCTCCTGATGCACAATGCTTGATATCCCATGTAGAGTGCTCTCCAACCAAGTGATCCTTCCATTTGGCCACAATGAAAGGCACCCACCATCTAAGCAAGAAATCTCCAACACCAAAGGGAAAAATTCCAGGCCACCACCATTCTAAGATATAGCATCCACTAAGCAAGCTATCTCAACTATGCATATCCATCATGAACCATCTTTGATGTTGTAATGCATCTAAGGGTTCAACTTACATGTACCCTAAATCTCATGCAACATTCCCAAACATGGTGTAGGATATGAACCCATGAATTCCAATAATACCCAAATGTAAAATGATAAAATTGGAGCACATCTACTCTTTGAATGAAGCCAATGGTGCTATCATTGTCGCCACTACTTGATTAAATCCAGTGAGCTCCTCTATACTTCCTAGCTTATCAAACCATTATCTCAATCAATTGTAGTCCTTTGCCTTACAATCGAAGCAAGCCCCTAATCTTGTTTAGAAATAATAACACTAGATGATACTCTATAACCCCACATCCTTTCAATAGTTCACCATGATCCACTTGCTACCTCAACATTTAAACCATAAGATCACAATATTACAGCAAGTAATGAGAATTTGAATTTTGGAATATGGCCTATATAATCTTAGTTGGAGCTTTCATATAGTATTGGGACTTTTATACAAATATTATCAAGGTAGGTTGAAAAGTGCCAATGGTCAATTTTTGGAGATGCCATTTAAATGATAATATTATCCTGATAGCGTCTTTAGAATATTCTCAATGGTTTTCCATCGTAAAGATTATGTCATCGAAGACAATGTAAGAATCCTCTTGATGGCATCTTTAAATCCTCCCAAGGAACCATGTAGGAGGTTTCAAAAGCCATGTGATCTTTGGAACAATCTATGTAAACCACCTAATGGCTTGCCATTGGAACGTGTCCAAGATGCCAATTCAATCTTTTAAAACTCCTCAAAAAGCCATTGATAAATCTTTAAATTTGCATTTGAACCATCTTTGAGAACCTCTTGATGAACCACGAGGGAGGCTACAAAGATGGCATTAGGAACAAATTTTTTTCTAGTTTTCAGGCTCTGCAATCACAGTTTCAATGAAGGCGCTCTTCCAAATCCACCGCATTCATTTTATTTGATTCGACGTTTCAGACCATAAAAGTGTGGATCCACACTAGTTCAAATAAAATGAATGCGATAGATCAAGAAGAGTGCCTTCATCGAGACATAAACTTCGTTATTCGAATGATTTTCAGAAACCTACCAGTTAACCATCACAGAGGTTACAAAGATGCATATTTGGAAACCTCTCAATAGCTTATTGAGAGTTATTTCAAACTAGTGCAATATGTAAAAGTCAAGTCAAATGAGAAGCCCAAGATTATTCACCACCAGTGAAAACACAAAAATGACCTCCAAGTGAAAAATAAAAATGACCATCAAAGGAGATTTCGAAAAGAATATTAAGACAAATATAAAAGTGTCATTTACACGTCTTTATTAGACTTTGAAAGAATAAAATCAAGACTCAACTGTCTCAAGGAATACTCAAGAAGCCATCTCCAAATTTGTCATTCAAAATCTTTGAAAATATATTTTTAAATGAGCATAGCAATACCATCATGTTACTTGACTCTTAAGAGACCACAACTGGCCCATATCACCTTGGATCATCGGGCTACTTTTTGCAGGGTGTAGAGGATACGAAGGGTTTTAAAACGAATGGCTACACCTCCATGTTGAATGCCAATTTCATTGCGTTCATAGCATTCATAACCAATGAAGTCTAAACTGTGTCGTCAGCAGGGAATTTTAATTGGGTTTTCATACATGCGGACCTTGGAATAAAAATCCGTGAATCACACCACTTCACCACTGACATTATCATTAAGCACATATCTTCATAAAAATCTAATCCGCAATAACCAAAAGTGATCAATAATATATACGCATTGCTAAAAACAAACAATTCTTGTTACAATAAAATAAAATAAAATCCCAATTCAAGCACAATTTACTACCAAGTCAATATGCACAACACAAACCTAAATAACTCGACTAATCTAAAGCTAAGATGTCAAGAGTTGAGAGATAAAATAACCACATTTATCACACAAATCCGTAGACTCTTTGAAACACTAATCCAAGATGTGCCGACAACATTAATGATTTGTGTGTAGTCTTTGCCCAAATACACTTTCCACACCACTGACACGAACATTAAGCACATATATTTACGAAAATATAATCCACAATACCCAAAAGTCATCAATCATCAGTTATGTAAGAGCAATGCTAAATATGAACAATTGTTTCTAAAATAACAAAAACCCAATTCAAGCACAATTTACAACCAAGTCGTTATGCACTAACACAACCTACATAACTCGACCAACCTAGGCTAACATGTCAAAAGTTGTGAGGGAAGAAAACACATTCTCACAAATAGATCCATCGATTCTTTGATACACTACTTGAAGGAATTATGACATGAAATAGGATAACTATTTAGTCTCACGATCATACTCTCTGCTTTATTCAAGACAATCATATGTAAATAACAAAACCCCGATTCAAGCACAATTTACAACCAGGACTAACACAACCTGCTTAACTCGACCAATTCAAGCTAGCATGACACCAGTTGAGAGAAAGAAAAAAAAAGCACATTCTCACACATAGATCCATCGATTCTTTGAGACACTACTTGAAGGAATATTGACATGAAATTAGGATAACTATCACATCTTGCCATCATAATCTGTGCTTTATTGCAGCTTTTAAAGACAATCATATGTTTATAACAAAACCCCAATTCAAGCACAATTTACAGCCAAGTCGTTATGCACTAGCACAAAACCTACTTAACTAGGCCAATCTAAGCTAACATCTCAACAGCTGAGAGAAAAAAAACACATTCTCACACATAAATCCATCGACTTTGAGACACTACTTGAAGGAATTATGACATGAATTGTATAACTATCTAGTCTCGAAATCATGTCTGCTTTATTACAGCTTTTCAAGACAATCATATGTAAACCTAATTGTTTAGGGTTTTCTCCTTCACATTAGTGATGTGATTTCCTGAGATAGTACGGACGCGATTTTTAATCAATAGTTTCTTAGTATACAAGGATTTCCCATTATGGCAACCATATAATAATTAACAATATATGCGCATGCCATAAAGAATTAAATAATATTAATCCTAAATAAAGCTAAGGATAGAATAAGCACAGAATACATTAGGCCATTGATTGATGTCTAGAATGCATATGCAGAGACTTCACATACGATGCATTAAACAAATTCCTGCACAGAAAATTTCACTGGATTCCTGCAGTGCCATAAAAACCCTGTGAACCCATGTATCATTCAGAGGACAAATCGAACTTTTGCATCTTTGGCTGAAAAATGCTGAAACAATTTAGTCCATTCTCAAGACCATCCATCATAAACAATAAAAGTATTTCAATAGTCTTACTAGTGTTTATCAATAACAAAGTCAGAACATTGTCCGCCCACTTCTGAGGCCTTTCAAAAAGAAAAATGTTTCTATATTTCATATATTTTGTTTAAGACACAAAATGAGAAATAATTTCCATGTAGCATTTACCGACTTCCCCAGCATTGTTTTGGTGGAACAAAATAATTAGTATCCTGAAGGTAAACTAAGCACACTCTTCCAAAATGGTAGAATACTATCAGTTACTTTAAAGTTCAAAAGGAGCATATTTTGAGGAACCATAAGTGAGAAGTACCAATTTTACTTTCTATTGAGACCACCTAATGATTTAAAATAAAAAATCTTTAATTGACTTCAAATAGCTAACATGATTATATGCCAGCAAACACTAAAATTATACAAAATACAAAAATTATACGAAACCTAGTAGTATTTCATCTTCTTGTCAGCAGGAGAATTAATAATAGTTCTTGCACTACCATTGTTATCATGATCACTCCATACACGTTTACATTCCACGTTTTTACTCGAATTTGTAGACTTTCTATGATGTGGCCCATGCCTCGTTACACATGCAGCTTCATCTTGAATGATCTGTTTACTTTTCTTAGTATATTTCTTGGAAAAACTCTTCTGCTTTTGTCTCTTTGAGACTTTGCCGTTGACTCCCAAATAATTCTTGTTCTGCAGCCTTTCTTCCTTCCGCTTTCTTTTCAATCCCTTCTTGTTAGAACCTTGCCCATACGGATTCTCTAAAAACCCCCCTCCACGTGGCAATGGCTCTTCATCACATAATTGCCACCTTTGAAACAATTCACTCTGTTCCTCCAGGAGAGGATGTAACATTATTTCATCTGAATCTGTAACTGATTTACATTGAAGTGATTTATGGCCTGTTGATGACAAGAAAGTATCCAATTGTGATACTTCCATAAACCTGGCCTGCCTTCCCAGTAATTTTTCATCTACCCTAATTATTCGCCCCAAAATGCTACAACGAGGAGAAACCACATCATTGTATTTAATATCAGTCAGCAGATGAAAGGCCATTGCAAATGCTGATCGGACCTGCCACAAAAATCTAAAAGTCAACACCTTTTAAGTTGCTTGAAAATAATTATACAGAAAATGATACTCAAAGAAGCCAGTAACAACCTATTAGAAAGTAGGTGCAATGTGCATTCATTTTCAGGCCTTTGCTTTATTTGTAAATAATTCACGAGCTAAGGTAACTATGCCCATAATCAACCATATAGACTATTATAATCATTGTGCAAGCTTTAAAAAAGTGGAATAATACATGATCTGAGATCTCCATAGCCTAAGATGTTAGGCGTTAATAGGTGAATATTATTAGTCAAATGAGGATTATAATCAGTAGAGCAACTGTTCAATAATAATTAAGAGTTAGGCTGTTTAGTGATAGTCGATAGATATGTAGACAATATGCATAGCATGTGCAAGGTCCAAATATTCTAAAGGCCGATTTTATGTAAACAATAATCATTCTGCAAGCTTTAAAAAAATGGAATAATACATGTTCTGAGATCTCCATAGCATAAGATGTTAGGCATTAATAGGTGAATATTATTAGTCAAATGAGGATTATAATGAGTAAGGCAACTGTTTTACAATAATTAACAGTTAGGCTGTTTAGCAATATAGATATGTAGATAATATGCATAGCATATGCAAGGTCCAAATGTTCTGAAGGCTGATTTTATGTAAAGATGATTTACAACGATGAACCATCAGGTACATTTGGACTATGAAATTGAAATTGGGATTCAACAAACTGGAGAAAAACGCAGAGTGGATACTGACTGAAATGATGTACCTGGGCAGGCTTTCTTAGGGATCAAGTTAATGTGCACTTCTGTATGCGGCACATAAGACAAATACGGCATTGCCATGAGATACATTGTAAAACTGCAGTCAGTTTATTAGAATTTTTAATGCAGATCCTAGGCTCCCCGTCAACCTGAGTATCATGCAAGAGCTACCACAAGCTTCAGGACTGCACATAAGTTAACATGCACATCTATATATTTTTGACATTTCAAATTCAAATATAATTTAGAAATGCCATAGTCAAATGTCAGTAACTATAATTTTATCAGCAGCACCAGAGAGATACCAAAGATCTGGGGGAAAAACCCCACCTGCCACAAGATAAACTTTGACCAGCATCTCCAGGCAAGTCCTGGCCAGCTGGCTATGGGGATGTCATACAAGATGATCAATGGCACTTGAACACTGACTTGCTCTGGTTATATTGGCATCAAGACTTGATAACAGGGAAGAAGCTGAAGCACTTTTGAAAGGTCTCCAATTACCTAGAGATTTATACCTACAACATCTAGAGTTAGAAGGTAACTCCAGAATAATAGTCAACCTCTTAAGCAACCCATCAACAAGAAAAGGAGTCCATGGGAATTGAAGGCATTGCTTGAACAGGCTGTATAACAGTGTAACTGCACTTCATTTGAATCTCCCATAGCATTTCCTTTACTTGTATTCCTAGAAGTCTAAGCAAGCCAGCAGATCCTAGCATGTTACTAATGGCTGGATCCACATTGATTGCCTCTCCCCCCCTGCAGGCCTCCTATTTAATTTTAGAAAATGTGAAAGTGGCACTCAAATTAGGTAAAACAAGGGGTGTACTCATTCAATCTCCCGCAAAGCTTCTCACTCACCTAAAGACCCATGGGCCATCCCATGGACATCCACAAAGCTCCCCTAAGCCCTCCCCCCAGGTTGTCTCCCCCATATCTTCTCTACTCACTCGCTGTGCCCCCATTTTGATTCTTTGTGTATATCCTACCTTCCTTCCTTGTCTTGCTCTCAAGTCCGTTGATTTCCTTCTGCTAACCATTGCCAAACCCAACCTTGAAAATCTTCTCGCAATGTTGATTTTTGTACCTAGGAAGTTGTTCCCCTAGTGATTTTTGTCTAAGTCACTAAAAGGGGAAAATAACATGACCCTTGCATTAAATGACTCAAGATAAGCATTTAATTTCACTTTAGAGATTAAAGTGACTTTTTAATATGTTTTCAGTGTGGTCGAGTGAAATTAATTTATGGAAAGATTTTTCTCATCCATTGATCTAAACCAATGTGGGCCCTTGGATTAGATGTCCATTCCACTACCCTAATGAAAAACATAAAAAAGCAAGGGAAAGGCAAACTTCATTTTATTGTCTCCATGAGTTTTGGAAGAGCAAGAGAACAAGTCGAGTTCCTTTAGGAGAAGTACTCGCAGCAGGAGAGAGAGAGAGAGAGAGAGCTGGCACGCATCCCAAGAAGATAACCAGCACAGAAATCGAGGAGTATAGCATGCATCCCTAGGCAGAGTGACTGGGCACGATTTTCCAGACAGCTGGCACAGTTTTCGAGGGAAAGTACAGCAGGTCGTACTTCATTTATTGCTGCTGTTACAGCCTTCCAACTAGTCGCCAGAACTATGGTTGTGTGGAGCCGTCGTTGACTCCTGGATATTGATGTCTTTTAAAAATATACAAGTCAACTAAATAACTCAAGGTTAAGGGTAGTATTGTATAGTTATCAACTGAAGAATCATGGCTTAAAAAAAACAATTGACAGTTACCTTAAGATGACCTTTTTACATGTGTTTTAAAGGCACATTTAAGTCGCAACAAAAAAGGACCAAAGAGATATTTGAGTTACTAAACAAAATTTTCGGCTCATTTTAAATACTCATTACTAGAGTCACATATTCGAGAAAGTCACTTAAGACAAAGTTTATTAATCCATTATCAAAGTGACATTGAAGGAGTTTTTAATTAAAAGTTAAGTCACCGGACATGTCCAGATAGGCCTCCGTGTCCTATGTCATCGTGTCGAACACGGACACGTCCTGACACAGTGTCGGACACGTGTTTTGGACATGTCCTGTTTTAGGACACGGCCAAAAAACATGTCTGACACCGTGTCAGGACGTGTCCCAAAAACAGGACACTTTTAAGTTCTAACCCAAAAATATTGTAAAAAACCAATTTTACCCTCACTCATTCACATTTTTCAGCGAGGCTTGAGGTCTAAGAGGGGTTTCTTTTGCAGGTGAAGAGCATTAGAAGGTTTTCCATCTTTATCTACCCCTTTTGTATTTGCCAGTGGCATTCCGACATCTATGTAATACATTTTGATTTCGATGACTTAATGACAAATATGATTCCGACATCTATGTAATACAACATTTTGATTTTGATGACTTAATGAGAAATTTTATGAGTCTGTGAGAATCCACTGCACCGATGGAATTATAGCCCCCCATGTTTGTCATCCCTCTCTATCTGTAGTTTGTGGTGTGTTTTTATTATTCTTCCATATACATTTACATATTACATTGTTTGATTCTTAGTTATGATGTATTTTTATTATGCTTCAATGTACATTTAGATATTACATTGTTTGGCTCTTAGCCTCTCAAATCAAGTCAGGGCACACGCCAATAAGTATTCTGTGGGGACATATTCCACAAACAACATCACAAGGGGATTCATTTCACATAGGGGAAGTTGCCCCTTATTTCTATTCCTACCCATGACATTCAATCTTTAAGTGGCATCGTCATTGTGAGTGGTATAATCTAAAATATAAAGGGTGTTTAGAAACAGGAAAAGATAATAATAGGGTGTGGCCCTATCAGTGTAATCTGATCAAATAGAAATAGTCCTATTTTGGTTGGCTTTCTTATACCTCCGGCGTGCATCCAACAGTGGGTGCGGGGGAAGCCAATAAACAGCCTTTTCCATTGTTTCAATAGTGGAATGAAGCCTATCCCTTTCCACTAATGGGGGTTTCGGTTAGGTCTATCATTGACATATGCATTGTGATTTGTGAATGTGTAATGTGTATTGATTGTAATTTCTATTGAATATTTGTAATTTTTTTAGTTTCTACAAAGATTAAAACCGATTCTTAGCAAGATAATTTCAAAAGAACAGTTTGGCTTCTTGTTCAATCGCCAAATACATGATGCGGTCTCTCTAGCCCAAGAAGCTATTCACTCTATAAATAAGAATCAGCTCAGTGCCTTTGCCTTGAAACTTGATCTCTCCAAAGGCTATGACAAAGTCAACTGGACTTTCTTAAGACTCTTACTAATACAGATGGGGTTTTGTTTGGATTTGGTAAATTGGATAATGGATTGTGTAACCACACCATCCTTTGTTGTATTAATCAATGGCGCTCCTTCTTCTTTCTTCAGAACTTCAAGAGGTCTAAGACAAGTCTGCCCACTCTCTCCTTTTTTATTTCTTTTAGTGACAGAATCATTGAGCAAATTAGTTCATCAGGCCAAGAATGCAGGATCGTTTAAAGGCATTCATGTCTCAGAATCAGTCGCTCTGACTCATATTCTCTTTGTCGATGATGTGTTGATGATGGGAGAAGGTTCTCTAGATAACTTTCAAACCTCAACTCAAATTTTACACCTTTATAGCAAGGCAACAGGAATGGTTATAAATCTGGAGAAATCTCGTCTTGCTCTAAACAAAGTCCCTGAGAACTTACAGTAGAGGTTTAATTCTGAGGCGGCCTTTACTCAAGTTTCCTTTAATGATGGGTTCAAATACTTGGGTTTTTTCCTCAAGCCAAACTCATACTCATTCAAAGATTGGATTTGGCTTTACAAAAAAATGGAATCAAGCATCTCTTGTTGGGCCAACAAATTTCTCTCCAGAGGTGGTCGCTTAACTCTCCTTAAAGTGGTACTACAGTGCATCCCAATCTATTGGGCTTCTATAGCCTACATTCCAAAAGGAATTTTAACAAAGATTCGAAAGAAATGCTTCTCCTTCCTTTGGACAGCCAATAGAAAAAAGGAAGGGATTCCTTTGGTAAAATGGTAGACAGTGGCAAATCCCAAGGAGTTGGGAGGTTGGGGAATCAAAAATCCCTTTTTGCTTTTCCAAGCATTAGCAGTGAAATCCCTGTGGAGACTGACTACAAATAGTAATTCTCTATGGGGGAAAGCTATGATCTCTAAGTACTACCCAAATTCTTCAATTATAGATTGGTACATAAGCCAGGGAAAGAGTTACAAGGGAGGCTCAATTTGTTGGAAAGCCCTGGTGCTTTCTTTCCCCTTAGTAGGAAAATGGACGGCTTGGAGTATTGGAGACGAGAGACAGGTTCGCATTGGAGAGGACCCATGGGTCAATTCTGGAGGAGACTTCAAATTGTCGCCTTCCACCTTATCTTTGTTAAAAAGACAACACATATATTTTATAGTGGATGCTTGGAGGGGCAATTCTCAAGGTATATGCAGAGGAGAGTGGAAAACTACCCAAGATTTAAGTCTGGAAGACGAAGCAGTTGATGAATGTATGAAGTTTCGACACCTTTTGATTTCAAACTTTATCTCCCCGAATTACAATGAACCGGATAAATTAATCTGGACGAAGAATGCCTCCTCTAGAGTCTTTTCTGCAAAACTGGGTTATGAAGTCCAAGCACAAGAATCCTTTATAGAAGAGAAAGTTTGGTGGTGCATACAGTTTGGAGAACTTCAGGAACTCTGAAGGAAAAAATCCTCCTTTGGTTAGCACTAAAGAACAAACTGTTAACTTGGGAAAATTTACTAAGAAGAGGTTGGGAAGGTCCAAGTTGTTGTGTCCTTTGTAGTTCGAGTGAGGAATCCACAACTCATTTATTCGTCTCTTGTCCTTATGCAGGGGCGGTTTGGAACAAGGCTTCTCAAGAGCTCTATTGCACATCTTCTCCAATGGAAGCCACCTTGGAACTCTGTTGCAGCAACTGATGGAAAAATCCACTAGTACAATACTTTGATGCCTTCCCTTGCATTTTTATATATGGATTATGGTGGGCAAGGAACTCAGCTATTTTCCAGAATCGTAAAATCCCTTCAAAAATAACGTGTGCCTTGATGCTACAGTGGACGAAAGAGCACAAGATTGTGGAAAAAAAAAAGATTTGAGTGTTCATCCCTCCTAGCATTGACAAAACCGTCCCTTGGGCTTTTCTTGACGGCGCAAGCCAGGGTTATCCACCTTTGGGGGGTTCAAGTGCGATCATCTACCTTTCAGATGAGGTGCAATTTCTAATCAAATATAGTCTGGGTCACTGCTCCAACAATATGGCAGAACTTTCTACACTCTGGGCATTACTAAACTTTGCATTGGCCAAAAACATTCGCAATATTCAGATCTTTGGTGATTCAAAACTAGTTATAGATTGGGCAAATAACAAGATTCAGATTAAAGCTCCCCATCTACAACTTCTTTTGTTCACCTTGAAAAGACAATTTGGAATGTTTGGAATCATATCTTTCAGTCATGTGTACCGAGAGCTAAATCAAGAAGCAGATTTTTGGTCTAAAAGCTCTCTTCTCTTGGCTCCAGGTTTGTTCGTAGAAGAGATGGGTCACGGGCGGCCTATTTAGTACAATTGAAAATTACAGCTCATGTTTTTAAGGATAGTAAATGGTTAATGTATTTTGAAATGGTTTAAGCTCTTCTCATTTGGAAATGAGAAAGTTTTTACGTATCCTAATTCTGGGGGTCACTATGTCCGTGTCGGATACTCGTATTCCCGTGTCCCGTGTCCTCATGTCAGGTGACTTACTTACTTAGATTAAAAGAGATAAAGGTTATATATATACATATATATAAAGTGAGGTTATCCTTATTTTTAAGTTCAAAAGAAAAGTTATATCAAGGGAGTTAGGAAATAAAAAGGAGCACACACTTTAAATAAGTACTAAGTTTAAGGAGAAGAATAAGTATTAGAGTATTTAAGTGAAGAATTAATTAAAAAATAAATAAAAAATGAATTTTAATAAGGAGAAAAAAGGAAGCTTTACATATGAAGGTGATGAAAACTCTTGTATATCAATATTAAAAATTAAAGGCATTGTTCAAGGAAAAGAAGTTAGCATTGCTATTTGTCCAAGTGACAAGATGAAGCACATCAATGTTGACGTAGCCAATCAATTATTGATTCCTGAGACACGCATCAAAAAGATGTTACAATTCATGAACAAAAAGCAATACGAAATAAATCATCTTCTATTGAGAGTTAATGATTATATCTTCATTATCTAAATTCAATGTCGCATCCATGTATTATAAAAACATTGATATAATTCTAGGTTCACCCTGGATACAAACATTGGGCACTTTCTTTTAAACATGGAGAAAAAGTTTTTGATATTTTCCCATAAGAAGAAGAAAATAACGTTACAAGACACTACAATGAACCATGCTTAGAGGTGCCATCATTAGAAGACTTGAACAACGTATCATAAGTGATCCTTCAAGATAGCCAGAAATCAATACAAAAGTTGCAGGATCAACAGAAAAAAAAATGCGACAAGGTCATCACTGAAAAAGACGAAGAGATTTTTTGTCTAAGGAATCATAATCATAAACTACTTGCAAAAATCATGAAGTCGAAGGAGAAGAAGTGAAATTTGCAAAGTTAGAACAAGAGAATCAAGATCTTGTGAAGGAATTCAACAAGAAGTTATTAGAAAAAGGTCAAAAAGCTTCCAGTTTAAGGGACTTTAATCAGAGGTTGCTTGAGAAAATTAGAAGATTAAAAGAGGAACAGTCGGAGAACCTCACCCTTAATAACAAAGTTGAAAAGCCAGAGAACAATGAAGAACTTCAACATTTACGACAACATAATCACCTCACCCTTAATAACAAAGTTGAAAAGCCAGAGAACAATGAAGAACTTCAACATTTACGACAACATAATCAAAGCTTACTTACACAAACTAAGAAGCTAAAGAGTGATAAAGAGGCAACAAGTGGAGACAGAAGAGATCGACGACTGCAGCAAGAGATTGGGTTGACAAGACATGGACACTCATGCTGCAGAATGTCGACCGTAGAGGAACAACTATTGCCAATAGGTGAGGCCACCAACCACTAGGCAAAGAAAACAAGCTGCCAACAAAGTTGTCAAAGCTGCCAAGGCACGGCAGCAGCCATTAGCCAAATCGAGCAACCCTGAGCAGGGGCAGAAGTGCCTAGAAAAGTCGTGGGTAGTTGTGAGCAGCCCAAGAATTTTTTGTGAAACCCCTCACAATTGCAGAACAGTTCGGGCAGCACCCAAAAGTTCCCAGAACTACCCAAAAAATTAGGGCAACAAGCAAGAAGAGCCAGGCAGCACCCAGGAAGGATCCGAGCAACAAACAGGGCTCGAGCAGGTAGTGCATCTAGCCATATGACGAGAATGAGGTCGATGTTCCTTAGTGTTTCAAGATAGACTCAGACAACCATGTGGGTTGTGGGACTAGTACCATGCATGCAATGAAGGGGGTTGGATGTGAGACTTTCAAGTAGAGTTAGGAGGGTCTCTGAGGTGGCAAAGATGTTGTTTGTTCTAGAGCTGAAGCTGACGTGCTCTCAATCTCAGCACTAGAGGACCAAGGAGTATCGGATTATGTTCCAGGATGGGCAGGTACTCATATGGTCAGAGGGAGCTACCCAAGATGCAGCAATGATGATTGACGTTAGACAGGGTAAGTTGTATAGGTTGTTAGAACTTAGGACAACCTATAGATGGGTCCAAGGGAATATTGGATCATGAACCACTGTCAGAGACACAGGGTAGTCGGCGAGAGGCTTCATCCAGATCTGTCTGTAGACCAAGTTGGTACGAGCTGACATTGTTGGATGCTTAGTAGAAAGAAGAGCTTCTTAGGAGCATGATGGAGGTACTTCCATATCAAAATCTAGCACAGGTAGTAGGAGCATCTTCTAGTTCAAAGGGAGCAGCTAAAGCAGCAGAGAATGTGATTGATCCTGGAGGAGGTTCTTCCAGAAGTACCTTCCTTGCTAAGAGGGAGAGTTAGAGTTTATAGCTCGGACAGGTACCTCTACATGGGTTGGTGTCTAGCATGTAGAAGTGTCCAAGACAAGGAACTCTCTAGACAGACTTTATAAAAGTGTCTTTTATAATACTTTATGTCAAAGGTCAATTGTATTGGAGGGCTGACTGTATTGGGTCCATAGTATTTGAGGGCCCATGGTATCGAGCCCATGGTATTTACATAAAGTGAATGTTATAAAAGAGTCTATGGAGAGTTGTAGACACAGATCATTTGATCATTGTCAGAATGTGTGAAATACATTAAGAGTGAGTGATCAGTGAGTGATCAGATCTAAGAGAGGGATTCTCTTAGAGGCTGTGGAGAAAGGGATTCTCTCAAGCCGAGATCAGTGAGTGATCAAATCTAAGAGAGATTCTCTTAGAGGCTTTGGACAGAGTGATTCTCTCAAGTTGGGGTTGTCTTAAGTGATTAAGGGTTTCAGCACAGATTGCAGTGGGAATGGGTCAGTAGGGTCTCTAGAGCTCTATAAACTGTAGATTTTTTTGAGTTTTTAGCTTGCTGGTTTTAATGTCAAGCCTCCTTGAAATTCGTGCACAAAAAAAAAACTCGTTTTTTGTGCTTGCTGCCTCAAAAACTGTGCAGAAAACAGTCCTCAATTTCTGTGTTGAAAATACAGACTGTACGGCCCTCAAAATTCATGCCCAAATCTGTTACGGCCCTCAAAATTCGTGCCCAAATCTGTCCTCAAAATCCGTGCAAGAAATCACCTCGTTTTTTGTGCAAGTTGTCTCGATTTCTATGCCAGACTGCTGCCTCGAAAAGTGTGTTGCTCCTCAAAACTTGTGCCCAAAAATTTCTCTTGAAACTCGTGCCCAAAAATCCATACTGTACAGAATGCCTCGGGATGCGTGTTGCCACTAAATTTATTGCCTCGAAAAACGTGTTGTCCTAAACTTCGTGCTACTGGAAACCCTCCTCAAAATTCGAGCTCTCTCTCTTTTCTCTCTTCAGCTCACTCTCATCTCAAAAGTGAATGTGTTTTGCCTTTCCCTTGCTTTTTTATCAAACCCTAGGTGAATGAAGAGACACTCAATCCAATGGCTAAGATTAGATGAGATCAATGGATGAGAATAATTGCTCATTAATTCTCATAAAAATAATTTCACTCACTTAAATTTATCAAAAGTGACTTTAGGGTCTAAAGTCACATTAAATGTTTCTCACAAGTCATTTAATGCAAGGGTCACTTTATTTCCCCCTTTAAGTGACTTAGGAAAAAAGTCACTAGGGAAACACATCCTACTTACAAAAATCAACACTCCCTCTTATCGAGGAAGGTGTTCTGCACCACTCCCAACTTGTCTCTCAAGAAGACAAACTTGCCCCTCCCCAAAGATTTTGTCAAAATATCTGCTACCTGCTCATCAATGGAAATGTACTACAACTCCACAGCTCCTCTATGTACGTAGTCACGGATGAAATGGTACCTGATCTCTATGTGCTTGGACCTGTCATGGAAAACTGGATTCTTAGAGAGCTGGATGCAACTCTGATTTTCACAGTAAATTACCGTAGGCCTAAGCTCCTGATCAAACAAATCTACCAACAACTTACGAAGCTACAGTGCCTCGCAAGTAGCCTGACTGGCTACGAGATACTCAGCCTCAGCTGAGCTCAAAGCAACGAACTTTTGTTTCCGGCTGAACCACGACACTCCTGTCGAGCCCAAACTGAAACAACCCTCGGAAGTGCTCTTTCGATCCCTCATACTGCCTGCCTAGTATGAATTTGTGAAACCAACCAAACTGACTCCACCCGAACCCCTGTAGTCCAATCCATAGTCCACTGTACCTGCAAGGTATCTCCACACATGTTTTGCGGTAGTCCAGTGTACACTCCTAGGCTCCACCATGAACTGGCTAAGAGTGTTCACCGCAAAACACAAGTTTGGCCTGGTGTTGACCAGATACATCAACGACCCAATGAGTTGACGGTATAGTGTAGGATCCACCAACTTACCCTCAGAAGCATGATGTTGCTTCCAGTTGGTGATCATAGGTGTGGACATTAACCTGCAATCCTCCATCCGAAATCTCCTCAAAATATCAACTGCATACTTCCCCTGTCCCAGGAAAATATGACCAGGCTCCTGCCAAACCTCCATCCTCAGATAATAGTGCATCAACCCAATGCCTGTCATCTCGTACTCTGCAGCAAGGTCTCTCTTGCAATGTGCAATGAGACGCTTCTTCCCAATGATAAACAAGCCATCAACATATAACAAAAGAATGAGAGGATCTCCACCAACCACAATGTAGTAAAGGTTGGGATCAGCCTCACTCTTCTAAAAACCCATTGATGTCAAATACGCATCAATCCTGGAGTACCAAGCTCTAGGAGCTTGCTTCAGTCCATACAAGGCTTTCCTCAGCCTGCACACATGAGAATCTCTCCCATGAATCTCAAATCCCTGTGGCTGCTCTAAGTAAACCTCCTCCTGCAGAAGACCATTGAGAAATGTTGTCTTTACATCCATCTGGTGGATCTTCCAACCCATCTCTACTGCTATAGAAATCACTGCTCTAATGGAAGAATAACGAGCAACCGGCGCAAAGATCTCATCATAATCAACTCCCTCAACCTGTCAAAACCCCCGTGCCACAAACCAACCCTTGTACTTCTCCACACTGCCATCTGCAGCATGCTTCACCTTGTAGATCCACTTGGAAGTCACAACAGACTTCCCCTCTGGTCTTGGTACTATCTCCCATGTATCATTCTTCATGATGGAATGGTACTCTTCCATCATGGCATCTCTCCAAACCTGATGCTGCGAGGCCCCCTCAAATGTGGAAGGCTCTGAATCACGAAGACTCGCAACAAGAGTCATACAAAATCTATCTGGCATCACTACTGTCCTGACCTCCTCCAGGGGCCTACCAAATGCCTCTGCCTCCTCCAAGGTATCGCGAAGCCATTTAGGCTTCCTCTTCCTTAAAGGCTCCTCCCAAACTGGTCTCTCCTCATCTGAAGAACTACCAAAAGCAGATGGCCCAGCAACCTGTGGACCAGTAGTCCGTGAACTAGTCACTGAAGAATCTGTAATCTGAGAACCAGAACCTGTCCCTGGAGTACATGCTGACTGAACCACTGAACCTGAAGAACCTGTGCGTGTCACCTGTGACCCAGTCACTCTGGAAACCTATGATATGTACTGAAGAAGCCTGAGTCACCTGAGGTGTGGAAGCGGTGGCTCCCCATGCTCCAACTCTCTGGACTTCCTGAAGGCTCTCTCCTCATCAAACTTCACTTCCCGCCTCACAACAACCTTCTTCTGGCCAGGAAGATAAATGCGGGAAGCCTTCGAAGTCTCATCATATCCCACAAAGATGCCTCTCTATGCAGTGGGATCTAGCTTTGTCCTCTTCTCAGAAAGGACATGAGAGTAAACCAAGCAACCAAATATGCGAAAATGGCCAACCTCAGGCTTCTTGCCTGTGAACATCTCCTTAGGAGTCTTCCTCCCCAAGGCACGATGGGGACTCCTGTTCTGCAGATAAACTGCAGTACTGCATGCCTCTTCCCAAAGAAAGAACGGTAAACTCTGATCATGAAGCATCGCTTTCGCTGCTCCCACAATCGACCTGTTCTTCCTCTCTGCAACTCCATTTTGCTCAGGAGTGTACGGAACGGTTAGTTGTCTCTGAATGCCCTCCTGAATGCAAAACCCATCGAACACCTTGGAGGTATACTCACCCCCATTGTCTGATCTCAACACCCAAATCCTCCTCCCTGTCTGATTCTCCACAAGGGCTTTGAACCCTTGGAAGACTCTCAATACTAAGGGTGACTTCTTGCTCCTCAAGAAGTAGATCCAAGTCTTCTTGGAGTAGTCATTGATGAAAGAGATATAATACTCAAATCCAGTCAAAGAAATTGATGACATAGAACCACATATATCAGTATGGATCAAATCAAGTACCCCTGCTGCTCTGTTGTTACTGCTCGGAAAAGCAATCTTGGTGTACTTTCCCAAAGCACACCCTCTGCAAACATCACTCTGCTCTGTGCTGAACTCTGGTAAACATGTAACCATGCTCCTCAACAATCTCAAAGCTGGGTGATGCAAGTGAGCCATCCTCCCATGCCATAGCTCACAAAGCTCACTGTTGCTGCTGTGTGCCAAAGCATGTTGCAACTGAAACAAGAGCTTGTATAGTTTTCCACATCTAACCCCAATGTCCATGGAGGTAGATAATCATGTAGTCTTGGGGAACACCTGCACTCGCCCATCCAAGAAACAAACCCCAAGACCCCTGTCCTCAATGGTGGAACCTGATACAAGGTTGTTCTTTAGCCCAAGAACAAATAACACATCCCTAAGAGTCATAGGACTCATAGACTCCCTCTGAAATGTAATGGTCCCACGATCAACTGCTCTGGCAATGGTGTCATCTCTTAGTACAACCTCCATGAGACTCGAAGCTCCGTTGTCAATATACCAAGTGCCAGTGGTGGATGCACTTATCCGATGGCCTGTCAACAAGGAATACTCCATCTCCATATCCATATCAGTGTTGGTAATAATAGAGACTCTCTCTCTCTCAATTTGTCCAGCACACAAAGAAAACTCTCTCTGAAATCTATCTCCGAAGTCATCAACCTCCGTTGAAGCTGCAGTCTGCTGTCTCTTCTTATTCTTGCTTGGACATTGTGAAGCATAGTGTCCAAATGCCTGACATGCATAACACTTGATTTTACTCAAGTCTTTCTTCTGCCCACCCTACTGCTTGGCCCCACCCTGCTTGGGGCCCTTCTTCTTCTTCTTGCCCCTTGTTGTCAATGCCACATTCTCCTCATCTTCCCTACCCTTTGTCAATGCCACATTCTCCTCATCTTCCCTACCCTGTGAAGAGCTTCCCTGTACAAGCCCTCTCTTGGTCTCCTCCTACACAAAATCATCCCACAGTCTCTCCCATGAAGGTAAGTTATCTCTGCCCACTATAGCCTACACAAATGCACCCCAGGGCTTGGAAGCCCCATTCACTGTTGTCCGCACAAGCTCAGTAGCAGTAACCACCTCCCCAACTGCTGCTAGCTCATCTCTAACCGCAGATATCCTGGTAAGGTAAGATGTCACTCCCTCTCCACCATTCATCTTTATACTTTTCAGTTTCTCCTTGAGAACCATCTTTCGGTTCTCATTAGTACTCTCGTATAAACTAGTTAAGGCACTCCACATCAAATGTGCCCTAACTCTACCTGAAATGTGAGGAATGAGGTGGTCTTTAACTGCATCAAGAATTATTCTTCTAGCCTTACAGTCCTTCTTGTTGAAGGCTGATAATGTTGTTGCATCTGTAGCAGTGCGAATTTGAACAGGGTTGGCTGTAGTGTTCCTTACCACCTCCTCCCACAGTTCATTTTCCTCCAAGATCAGCAAAATCCTAGCCTTCCATGGCACAAAGTTTCCTGTCCCATCTAGCCTATCCTCCAACCTAATTCCTGTAGCCATCTCACTGTCAACCCAACAAGGTGTTGTTCACTAACAGAAGAAAATACTGAATTCTGGAAATTTCTGACTGTCTACAAATTTTAATGTTTTCTGCCCCCAAGCTCTAATACCATGTAGATTTTTCTGAGTTTTTAGCTTGTTGGTTTTAATGTCAATATTTTCAGTTTATGGTTCAGCTCAGTTTTTGTTTGGCTGGAAATTATAAAAATATTTTTCAGACAAATTAAAACACTGCTGCAACTCAAATCTTTTAGCAAAAAATAAAAAAGATGCACACAGTAAAATTTCAGACACTAGATTTTTGGCCAATAGCCCTGGAAAAACCCCAGGGGAAAACCAGTCAGAGAGAGAGAGATTATTTCTTCAGCAAAAATATAGAACAGCATTACAGTGAAAAAATACAACTTATCTCCACCATTAAATGCACCCAGCTCTCTATCTAGAAAACTGTGCCAAGCCTCCTTGAAATTCGTGCACAAAAAATCAACCTCGTTTTCTATGCTTGCTGCGTCGAAAACTGTGCAGAAAACAGTCCTCAATTTCTGTGCTGAAAATACAGTCCATACACTGTACAGCCCTCGAAATTTGTGCCCAAATCTGTCCTTGAAATCCGTGAGAAAATCACCTTGTTTTATGTGCAAGCTGTCTCGGTTTCTGTGCCAGATTGCTGCCTCAAAAAGTGTGCTGCTCCTCGAAACTCATGCCCAGAAATTTCTCTTGAAACTCATGCCCAGAAATCTGTACGGTACGGAATGCCTCGGGATGCGTGCTCCGCTAATTTTATTGCCTCGAAAAACATGCTGCTGGAAACCCTCCTTGAAATTCAAGCTCTCTCTCTTTTCTCTCTTCAGCTCACTCTCATCTCAAAAGTGAATGTGTTTTGCCTTTGCCTTGCTTTTTTATCGAACCCTAGGTGAATGAAGAGACACTCAATCCAATGGCTGAGATTATATGAGATCAATGGATGAGAATAATTGCTCATTAATTCTCATAAAAATAATTTCACTCACTTAAATTTATCAAAAGTGACTTTAGGGTCTAAAGTCACATTAAATGCTTTTCACAAGTCATTTAATGCAAAGGTCACTTGAGACTTAAAAGAACCAACCATCAAAGTGCTTGAGACTTAAAAGAAGAGTGACTTCCATATTCCTCGACACCACCTAATCCAGCTTGTCTCTTGATCTTGATGGATCTATTGTTTAACAAGACAATCAACAATTGAGTAACATGGTTGAATCTTCAAATGTAGTTCCTGTAATCCATAAATGGCCTCCCATAATATCATTGCCATGCCCAATACCCAACACGTTTGTGAGCCTGCTAGTTTAATCTGAACAAGCTTCCCTCCAGAATTAATTGACAAAGAGCAATGAATGTGACTCTATCCACAGCCTGACACTGATGAGATTGCTGAGGGTTCTCATAGAGAGCCAGTTACAGGATTTGTTGTCCTACAGATCTCTCCATGTGTGAATTTATTTGGTTCTTTCTCTCCAAACCCTCAGTTAATAGGACATGAGAACTTTCTACAAGATTTATATGGAAGCTATGAGAAACCATGCAAACCCGCTTGAACATTGTACTCAAATATGCATACCCTCGATTAAAAGTGAATGAAATATTCTTTGGTGTCCATATCTGAAGAAGAAACAATTAATTCTCATGTTCTTGCATTAGAATGTGTGGTATAGTTTCTTCTTCACTTCTACATTTATGTACATAAATAGATTCTTCTTCACAACTAGTTTATATTTTATTTCAAGGACTACATCGTTTTCCACCTTTTCAACCTCTAAATTTTATAAAAATTTCGTATTTGCATCTGAGCTTTACAATATTTCCTGCTGACAATACAAAGATGGGATATCACATTATAAATGCATATTGTTATGCTCAATGACAAGAAGAGGATCCCAACATGTAAGGCAGCAAAAGACTACATAGATGGGATGTTAAAAAATTAAGCAAGCAAAAATTAACTCACATACATTATAAAACAAGTTTAACTCACATAAATTATATCAAAATTGTAAACACAAAACACCTCATGGTAAAAACCATTTAAGAAACCTATCTGAATTTTTTATCTGATCAACTTCGCTTATTTAAAGCTCATAAATGAAGTATAACCAAAAAAACATATGGACTTGAGAAATGCACCTTCAAAATATTATATGAATTCTTGCCAATGTCATTCTCTGGAGCCTAGATTTTAAACAAAAATCAGTGAATCCAATAAAAATCAGCACATCATGTAAAATAATGTCAGTCCAGCAGCTAATCATGGAGAACATCTAATACAAGATAATATAAACAACTCACTTGTGGGTCTTCAACCGAAAGCAGGTGTCGCCGCTTTAAATTTGAAAATCTGCAAAAAAATACATTAGTATTCAAGATACATGAATGTTGTATGCAGAACTCATGCATCCCTAGGATGCCATTAAAATGCAGGCTTACAAATAGTTACCCTCTTATGTTCTTTGAATAAAATTGGCCACCAGATCTACAAGATACTCCAACATCATTTGCATTCAGCTTACGCCCATAAAGATCAAAAAAGTCAATCTGGTGTCACAGGCAGGACATTAGCCATTGACATTCAAATCAATATACTGTAGCAAAATCATAATGTTCTATAAGTAAATACCTGAGTGCTAATATTCAATTTAAGACACTTTACACACAAAAAAAGAAGAATTATATTATTCAAGACATGTTACCTTGTGGGCGATAAATATTAATAATCAAAATAGAAACTTCATTGAAAAATAAATTTAATGTATTATTAACTATTTGTGCTCCTCTAAGTACTTTAACTTTTACTTAAGGAGGGAATAAGGTGCCAAGGGAGGACTGTTCTCAGCCTGTGCTTAGATTAAGTTGCTATTATGTCCATAGATATTGGTGGATTACTTGTTTTCCTGATTCAGAGATTCACCATATATGGGTCAGTAGACAATTGCAAAGGCTGGACAGGTCTCAGAATTTTCTCTGAAGTTGGGTAAAATCAGGTCCAGGAACAATTGAAACTGTGAAAAGAAGATTTTGACAAGGTTTCAGAGAAAAGTAATCAAATATTCAGGCATAAGTGGTCATAGTTATATCTTAGAGCAAGTTGAGCTTGATTATCAGTGAATGATGAACTCCGTAACAAAGACATATGAACCTTCTGGATGAGAAGGACAAGGTAATTGAGCAGCTCCACAACTAAAGGTCAGATCTTTCTAGGGATGTTAACATCAACACCAATCACAACTTAGAAGAAGAGAACTTGGATTTATATCTGTTGTTGCATTTGTTGGGCATAGGTATTTGATGCACCAAAGGAACACGATCCCAGGCTGTCCTAAGTCAGTAAATTTGATAAGATCCCTTTGTACTTTGCCAATTTTGGCGTGAAAGATTGGCTCCAATAATTTTAGTAAAATTGTATATACAGTGTACAAACAAAATCTAGAAGTAGAGGTTGATCAAGCGTGGGATCGATCTGAGCAAAATTGGAGGATCACATAATACTAAATAGTAAACATGATTTTGTAGAATATTTTGTACCTTTTTAAATTTTCTTTGGTAAAATGTTGCCACAAGTCCTAATCTACAGGGGATCTCTTCATGTCCTTGGCCTTAAAGATATCATTTATTGTTGACAAGTAGACTCTTCTGGATCATTTATTGTTGCTAGACATGGACAAGCATATTACATTGCATGTGGGGTTTTGGGTGCAGAAGTCCTTGGTACTGATGGACAACGACAGATGATGTCCTTTTGAATTTCAGTCCCTTGGAATAGTACCCTATCTGCATGCTTCTAGAATGCATATGCTATAAGAATTTTGCATAAACAATTGCAGATTCACACAACAAAAAATTGAAAGAAAGAACCATTCCAACTTATTCATTCATATTCCAAAGAGCCATTTCCATAGCCTCAATAAGCATGGTTGTTTGATTCATAGATGAAAAACTCCCAGAAAAATTGGCGACATCACAATGTCAAATCTCAAATGAAAAATTAGCCCAAAAAATCGCGAGATTTGGGAAAATTTGGCACATTGCAACTTTTTTTAAAAATCGCCAAAAAATCAGGAAAAATCATAGGTTAGTCACCTTAAAGTTTAAGAATGTTGCGAGTTTTCTAGTTTGGTCAGGTAGGAAACCATAGGTTAGTCACCCTAAAGTTTTTGGGTATGTTGAGTGTTTTCTGGGTATTGTTTCTCCCCGATATTTATTTGGAAACGCCCAACACTCGAGCATACATATAGCAATCTCACTAGTTGTGTGGTTTCTCTGTTAGACAACCCTATTCTATTGTGTATGGAGAAGAGAATTTTCTCTCAATACCTTCCTTGTTTACAAAAAACAGCAAACACATTAGAACAGAATTGACCTCCATTATCTGTTTACAAAGGTCTTAAGGCATCCAATATGTTTTTATCAAAATAGACCCACATTTTTCTAGAGAATCTTCAACTAACACCAAAAATATTTTAAACACCTTGCACCAGCCATTAACATTATCCTCATAGAACCACAAATATCACTAGGGACCAAACAAAATCCACCTTGACTCTCCACACTTTCCCCTCTTCAAAGCCCAACCTTTGTTGTTTGCCTACTAAACATGCCTCACATATGTCATCGTTCTTCACACAAGCGTCTAGCATTCCAATCACCATTTGGCTCTCTATTAGTAAGGAGAGATATTGAACACTCAAATGCCCAAACCTTTTGATGTTGTAGATAACTATTGCTGCTATTTCCACTGCTGGTCACCAAAGCATGTGATTTTCCCAATTCATCATAAAGTCTATAGAGACCTTGTTCCTTCATGTGCCTAATGCAACCTGCTTATTGTTCCTTTATCAATTACAAAACATTGTTATCCAAGAAAAATCACATCCAAATATGGACTATGTTTTTTAGTCTCAGTTAGTAAATGTAAAAGCAGATATTTGCTGATTGCTCACACATCAACACACACCCAAAGGTTGTAGACATAGTTCGGCAAGGATTGTAGTCTCAGTTAGTAAAAGCAAATATTTGCTCACACCTCAACACACACCCAAAGGTGGCAGACATAGTTCGGTGAGGGTTGGCAATGATGTGATTCTTGATGATTTGAAGAGGGCTGATTTTGTAGATGGGCTCCTTCAAGATTAAAAAAAAGAGATCTCAATGCACCGACCAACTCCTCCAATAGTAATAACATCTCCTCAATATATGTGTCAAACCAACTCCTAGGAGAATGTGCATGGAGGTGATCATGAGAACACATTGACCAAGCAAAATAATATATAATAATACATGGAGGTTGCACCTTGAAGAGTGCAACCTCCTCAAAGAAATGTGGTGACCTCCATCATTGTGCTAGGGCATGGACTTGTGTGCATGAATATCAAAACCAGCTACTAAAATAGTGTCATGAAGGGTACACCCTAAAAAGATGTGCAAACAAGGAGAAATGATCTCAATATGAAGGTAAGGAGGCCTCCAAACCACGTGGAACCTCATGAAACCATCTGCATAAACCATAATCCACTATGAAATTCAAGGGTACTCATGTGGAGCAATCTCAAAATTTGTGCAAGAAAGTTCCCCACACCTCCAAATGTGCGAAATGATGCCATATAAGAGGATCACTCTCCTCCACCAACTAGTCAACCACTCAAATGATGCCACATCAACACCACACTGCCAATATCCTCATGGGAGTTCACACCATCAAGAAAAAATGAGCTCAAGGTCCACCAATCAAAATAATGAATCAATAATCCAAGTCAAACCTTAGGAACCCATGCAAAACATACCACCACATCAAGGAGAAATAACTAAGCAATAATACTTGGGGAAACCTTTAGTTGATGGGTTTTCCTCTCGATAAATGTCCCAAGGATCAATCAAATGTGTGAGCAATGTTATGCAAGACCCTCAAACACCCCTCAAATACCACGTGTTAGATGTAAACCTCCAAACAAGAAATGATACCAACAATCCCACCATAGTGATGTGCTCTACGGGACAACAACAACATGCTAATGTGCATACCTCTAGAAACATCAACACCCACCGAAAGGTGGTCGACAAAGTCATAACGAAAGTGCCAAGAAGAGTGTCAGTACAACCATATTGCCCCTCTGTTACCGGGCAAATTAGCAGGGCTAATTCCCGGTAAGCAAAAATAAGATCAATGACCCAATGTCACCTCGATCACCATTCTAACTTCTTCGGAAGTCGAAACCTCCAAGGAGAAGTATACTTATGGAATCCTGTAGCACACTAGGACAACCACAGAAATATATTCTCTATGCAATTTGTAGTTAGACCAGTGCCTAATGGAGTCAAGTGCATTCAACTTCAACCAGTGATATTCAAGACAAAAAGTAGCACTTAGCTTGCTCAAAGAAATGTAAGAAAGTGTACGCATGTATTATAATAATCAATACTGGATCAAAAGACTGTATTCCTAACACACTTCAACCGATAACAAAATATGCATTAAGTGATATTTTCAATGTCATGTACTTGATTTGCAATTATGGAAGCAAGAGTTAACAATTGAAATGATGCAAGGAATAACATTCATCAAGAGTCAATTAGGTCAGATAAAGTATGACAGCAGAAAGTTAGTTAGGAAGACTTCATTCATTATCCACAGCGTATATGTGCCAAATATCCTCAGTATGTAAATCAGTCCAATGTATAAAACCAGATAGCACTTTAGCATTCAAAGGAACATCATTATCATTGACTAGATTTCAATAAAAAATAGTACTTTCCAGACTTACTGTAGATCCAATTCTGAGTTAAAGTTAAATAACCTTTAAAAGAAAAAAATAAATAATAGTAAGGAATTATTTCTAAAATTACTGTGTAATTAAATAGGTTAGAAATCGTGATTACCTTGTTTTGTTTTATGTATGCAGATGGGAGAATAAACATACAGGGTCTGCATAAAGTGCAGACCTGTGTTAAGGTGGAGTAGGGGCTCGGATAGGAGAGGCGGATGGCTGCAAAGGAGGCAGGGAAAGTGGCGGATGGAGAAGAGCTGATAGATAGGAAAGGGCAGGAAATAAGGGAATAGGTGGAGAGGCGGTCGTAAAAAAAGGGGTAAGTTAAGGCTCGGGTAAGGCAGTAATAGGGCAGCAAGGAAATGAGCAGGCTGCGGATTGGAGAAGGGAAGGAGCTGCAGGCCGAAGCGTTTGGAAGGAGAACCAGTCAGCAGGGAGGAGGATGGGATGCGAACTAGGGCAGCAAGGAAGAAAAAATGAGAGCCAAGTGTCTCGAGAGCCAAAGAAAGGTAGACCGAGTCCTTTGGGGAGTTAGGCGACGTAAGGAAAGGAGGGTAGGCCTAGGTCGTAGGGTTTAGGGTCTGTAACTAGGGTTTTACACAGCAAAATCAAACCTTTAAAAAAAAAGTAAATAACTCAGAAAATAAAACAAATAAAAACTAACATATAAACTAGGTTAATAAGTAATATTTACAAATACAAATAACTCATAAATTTAGTTTAAGAAGTAGATGAACAACTAGGGTTTAGATAGATCCAACCTAACCTAGGGCCTCCAAGAGGAATAACCTCTCCTTGAGATGGTACTTGCCTAGTTTGGCAAGCCAAGGATTTCTCCAACAACCTCTAGGGTTGGTTGTGAAAAGCTTGGCTAAGACAAACCTAGGAGACCTAAAGCTCAAGCCTTCTTTGCTAGAGCAACAAAATACTGAAATTTTACTAGCCTAGGGCAAAAATGCAGCATTACCACTACCATTCAAACCTTAGACAAGCATGGTTTCAACATTTAACAAAAAGACATCAAGAGAGGAGACTTGGATACCTTTTTGTGCATGTGTCAAGCAAACAAATCTTAGCAATTACCCAAGCAAAGTGCAAGAAACAAAGATGCTCCAATGATAAATCCCCAAACAAGCTCATACATTCATCCTCAAGGAGTGCACACCTCTTCAAAATGCCCAAGGAGAGTTGAAAATCAGAACATAGAGTAATATCCCAAAAGTTGATGTTTAAAATGACGTGAGGATAAGGTTATTTATACCTTTCTCACACTCACTTTACAAAAATAAAATAAATCCAGGTCGACATGCCTTTTTAAATGTCAATTTAAGTTTATAAAATGTCAACTTAAAAATATAACAAAAATAATATAAAATAATCAACTAAGTGGGTGAATTGGGACTTTTTCCCCAGCATTCACCCCTGCATGTCTAAAATGACTGAAAATGGCCACATCGGACTGAACTGGAGGCTGAGATGCGGAGGGGGGATCGTCATACCCCTACTAACCCCAGAAAATAGTGAAAATCCCTCAACGCCCCCCCTCAGAGAAAGCATACTACAGCCAATGAAGGATGACGTTATCCTATGTGGAGGCCAGGGAGAGTTGGCATTGAGGCTCTGGAGCAATAGGAGGGTGCAGGAGAAGACCTAGGGCTATGGTATGGGCCCCAGTGTTGAAGGAAAGCATGCCATCAATGTAAACAGTAAAAGTAATGGGGGAGGTCATGTCGTCTAATGACCCATCCCTAAGGGCCCTGGTCACCAACCTCAGGGTTTCAAACCCTTTTATGAGGCAGTCAACAGTGCCATTAAGCCATAGTACCCCCAGGAGGAAGCCAGAGGATCTGGACATGACCCCACCTATGAAATGTAGCTATATCGCACCCTCCGAGTCAAAAAAAAGTTGCCATCTCCCTGGGGTACATCTGGAACATGTGCTGGTACTGGTACCACATAACACCCCTCAATACTCATAAAGCTCCACCCCATAATCTAGCATCAGCTTGGCGATCTCTTCGACTAGATCAAAGTCTCAAACACTTCATGCTATATGAGAGGTAACACACCCCACAACATTTTTATCCAATCCTTCAAAACACTTCAAGTTCTTAATAGATTTACTTGAACTTGTAGATTTGCCACCACTACTTTTATTTCCCTCCAACTTTTACTTGCCTTCACCTTTAATCTTTGTTGCAAAGGAACTCTCAAATGCTCTACTACTTGTTTTGAACCATTTTTCCATTTGTCCTTTTGTAATAACTTAGTACACAACTTCTCCAGTGTGATGTCAGTAGTCTATAAAATGGGGCATTTAAAGTTTGATCAAAATTTTCAAAATAAATAGGTAGCGTTGTCAAAATTTCAATGCATACCCTTCAACCTCATCCAGAATATGAAAGCATCACTTGCATCTTGCACTTGTAGCAGCATTCCCTTTTACAAACAACATTATCAACATCATGGGTTCTTTGTTTTTGGAATATGCCTTCTTGTTGATATTTATCGTCAAGGCCTCTCATTTCCTTGCATGTGAAACACCTTAACATATACATATGCCAAAATATGGCAATTATGTGTTGCTTCCAAATATCAATATTGTGACCATTGCACTATTAGCTAGCAATCAACATTATATTTGAGAAACTTACCATTTTCTCTCATCAAATAATCCCAAGAACCAATGAAACAATTTAACTAACCTCAAAAAATCTAAAGTTACCTACAAAACCCTGTGATGTCCAAACATTTTACAATCTAACCCCGTGGCATCATTCTACATCGACCTAGCACCATCAATGTCCAACTCGTCTAGAGGTAAATGTTTCTATCTACCCAACACTCTTTAGAAAAATGGATTTCTATGCAAAAATTATGAATAAAATACTCTAAAAGTTATTCAGTAAAAAATCCATCCAAAGAATCAAAACTTACTTTACATATATTTTGGAAATTGCACCACAAGTAGAATTATGTGTGTCGTGTTTTATCTCAATTGTTGTGTGGTCTTGAATTACGTGTTACTTCCTCCTCAAACTATGTACGAGCACTTCAAAAGTTTCATAAATGCAAAAAAAATGAACGGTTTCAATGCATGCACACTTGTACATCTCTACCACAAAAAACTTCCTTTGCGAAAAATCTGCTCTAACATGTACTAATCTTCATACCCATATTCTGAATTATGCACTCACACAATATTTTAGCTCCTATTCTTCCTTCACCATGTCTCCTAAATTGCCTTCTCTGTGGCTCCATCATAGCTCATAAATTATCATAACTTTGCATACATTCACAAAACAACGAATGGGTATCTGCGATGCCGCAATAAAAGTGGTTGTTTGTTTCGCATTCGTAAGATCTAATTATTGGTTATATCTTAATTAATATTAAGCCATTAAACTTAAATTTATTTTACTATTTTATTACATCATGACTTTATTAAAGCATGAAATACTTCTACCTCGAAACCTCCTAACTTCATGATATGACCATTATAAAGTTAACTTTCAAACCATAGTAAGCAAATTCAGCATTCAATGAATTATACTAAACCCTAGTTAACTTTAAAGCTTGAAGACTACCAAAACAAAAAACTTTGAATATTAAAATCTACAACATATACTACTATGCATATATAAACTCTCAATCACAACTATCTTCTATTGAATATGGAAAGAAGAAAATACAGTGCAATAGCTCAAAGCCAAAAGCTCATTGTCCAACATCTAATTATTGATTATATCTTAATTAATATTGAGTCATGACAACTTAAATTTATAATACTATGTTATTACATCATGACTTTATACGAAATACTCCTACCTTAAAACCTCCTAACTTCATGTATGACCGTTATAATGTTAATTTTCAAACCATAGTAAGCAAATTCGGCATTCGATGAATTATACTAAAAACTAGGTAACTTTAAAGCTTGAAAACTACCAAAGCAACAAAATTTGAACACTAGAATCTACAAAATATACTACAAAAAAATCATAATAGCAAGTGTGTAGATATGGACTCTCAATAACAACTATCTTCTATTGAATATTGAAAGAAGAAAATGCAGTGCAATAGCTCAAAGCCAAAAACTCGCTAACATATATATAAAGATGAAGTACATAGTGCATGTACACACTATAGCCTCATCCCAAGGCTAGTACAATCCTCTAGCTCTCCAAATCCTAGCTAGGATAAACAATGAAAACCCTAACTTCACCAAAGAACCTCCACAAACTAGCATTAACACTAGATAGCCTCCTTGGCAAGACGTTTGCTATTCTCCTCCACTTCAACAACTACAACCTAGGGTTTAATCACAAAACCCTAGCTCCAATGTCTCCAAAAGATGAAAACCTAACCCCAGTATTCAAGAGGCTTCAAATGCTTGAAGAAACTCTAGCACCTCCTAGACAAAAGAGATAAAGTACAAACAAGAAGTACGAGAGACAAAAACAAAGAGAAAGACTAGTGCATTCCTCTCCCCACATCTCTAACACAAGATAATGAAGTGATTTGAAAGGACTCTCTCCTCCTCTATATATAAATATGAGAGGTAAAGAAGGCCAATAATACATATATGGGCCTAAGCCCTAACAAGCAACCTACAAAACTACAAGTAGGCTCACACATGTGAAGTGCTACACTCCAAGGGTGTAAATGTCAAGCTCCAAGGTGAAGTCATATATAACCAAGGCTCCAATGCAAGGACATTGCACAAGATATGTTTTCAACGCTCCTCCTACAAACCTCCAAGGACTCAACGGATCCTCCTAAGCCATGTGCTCCACCGGGTCCACTTTACGTGCATGACCATTACAGCAACCTAGGCATACCCAAGTCAACTCCTTGCCTCCATGAAAGTATCCAATCTACCCCATGTTGTCTAGAGCTCAATGCCCTCCTCTAAAATACTAAACGCTCCTCCTCCAATGTAGTCTGTCCTCTCAAGGAAGCAACGAATCTACATGCAGACGTTGTCTAAAGATCTCCAATGTTCTAAGGAAGAACGTCGTGCAAGCATCCAATTGAGGTTAAGTGACCAATGAATAAGCCACCTCCAATATGCAAATCCATAGCAGACCATTCAAGGGCTAATCATACACCACATACCCACAAATCTCATGAAGTAGCTTCAAATATGGTGTAAACATTTTCAAAGTGTTACCAACTTTTTTGGCATTTTTCATTTATGAACACTACAAGTACTATCCTACATAACTACCACTGTGACCTGCATAAAAGGATAAGAAGCTTTCGATTTGTAAAACAACCAACGTCTAATTGTAACAATGTCCATAATAAGGAGAGTGATTTGCACTAGAAGGCTCATTTGGTTAATTTTGGTGGATTTTGACCCTACATTACACAAAACTTCTAATAATTAAAACCCCAAGTTTGTCTTCGACCCACTAAGGAAATTTACCAAAAGTAATGTATAAATATAAGTGTTGCTCCTCCCATTTGCTCACTCATCTCAAGCAAGTTCACTCAAGCAAGGGAGTTCTACTTTTTTGGGTAGCAGAAGACATTTGTAGCTAATTTCTTTGGGCATCTATTCTTCTTGTACTTGTATCTTCATTGTACTGAATCTCTGAGTAAGAAAGGGTTGTTGGGTTTTTCCCGAGTTTGGGTTTTGCAGGATAAAATCTTGTGTCTATTGTTTATGTGCATAGTTGTTCTTTCAATGATCCCATATTGCTTATTAGTTGAAAGAGATGAAAATTATATTGCTATAATTCAAAATTCTAACATGGTATCAGAGCAATGCTAAAGGAGACTATTGTAGGAACTAGGGTTTACAAATTCTCCAGTTTTCAACCATCAATTTAGTTCACCCTTAGCTTCACTGAGCTCGCCCTAGGAAGGCGAATTTTCCTGTGCAAGCAGAATTCCATTCTGACAATTTTCAATTTTTGACCTAATTACTGCAGTTACTGCAGCAAGTCGAGAATTAGGGTTTGCTAGTTCTCAGTGTTCTAACCACAGGTCAGGAAAAAAAGAAGGTTGATTCAACTCGCCCTAGGAGGGCGAATTCATATCTGGAAGTGGTTTTCCAAGAATCCAAAGTTCATTTTTGACCTAGATCCTGCTAGGGTTTCTGATCTAGGCTGCAGTTCTGCTTCTCGGTCAAAATGTCAAGCATCAAGGTTGAAGATAGGCTTGATGGAACATCAAATTTCCATTCATGGAAGTCTAGAGTGCTTATTGCTCTAGAAGGAAATGATCTACTAAATTTTGTTGTAGATAGAGTGTCAAAACCTATAGAAGAAGCATAGAAGACTTAGTCGAAGAAGAATGATGCCAAGACAAGGAGGGTCTGAATTGATTCAGTCAAGGATCATTTGATTCCTCAAATTTCTCAAAAGAAGACGACAAAGGCAATGTTTGACACCTTGAAGAAATTGTTTGAGAACACAAATATTAATAGGGCTCTTTCCCTAAGGCAACAACTCTCAAGCTTCAAGATGTCTAGATCTGACATTATTGCTTCATATTTCATGAAGATCACAGAGAATAAAGATCAATTGGGGACAATTGGTGAGATTATTGCAGATAGGGAATTAGTCATGATGACCTTGAATGGCCTCCCTCAATCTTGGGAACCTTTCATTCAAAGTGTGTCAGGAAGATCTGAGCTACCAAATTTTGAAAGATGGTGGACAGACTGTACACAAGAAGAAACCAAACTTGTGGCCAGAGGCAAAGCACATGCCCCTCATGAAGAAGATCAAGCTCTCATCACACATACCAAGAAGAGAGGAAAAAGGAACTTTGGAAGAAAAGACAAAGATAGAAGATCAAGTCCAGCCCCTGATAAAAGGAAGAAGGACCTTTCAAAAGTCCAATACTTAAGTGCAGAAAGTTCGAACACTACAAGAATCAATGTACATCGAAGAAGAGGAAAGAACATGCCTTCACAGCTGATGTAGTTGAAAAGACTCCACCAAAGAAATTGAAGAATACAGAATAATTATTCTTCATCTCAACCCTAGCAGGTACTATTCCTACTAGTAATGATGTTTGGTTATTAGATAGTGGTGCTTCTAAACACATGACAGGTTATAAGGAGTTTCTGTCAGACCTAGATGAGAGAGAAACAAACCTAAGAGTTGTTCTTGGAGACAATGCCAGATATACTATACAAGGAACTGGGGCCACTTCCTTTCACTTAGATTCTGGTGATTCTCTACATTTGGGAGAAGTACTATATGTGCCAAGAATGAAAAGAAATATTGTCTCTATCTCTGCACTAGAAGACAAGGGTTATAAAGTTGCTTTCTCAAATGGGAAAGTTCTTACATGGCACAAGAATTCCACTATCAATTCAGCAAGAATAATTGGTGTTCGTGAAGAAAGCTTATACAATTTGACAATGCAGCCAGTTTGGGATCTAATACATGACTCTATCAGTTTGAGTGAGCTATGGCATAGAAGACTCGCTCACCTGCACTATAGAGCTCTTCCTCCTCTAAGGAAGATGATTACGGGACTTCTCGAACTCCAAGTTGAACACGATGGCATTTGCAGAGGATGTGCACTTGGCAAGAATGCCAAGGGATCTTTTCCTAACAGTGACACCAGGTCCCAGGGAATATTGGAATTGGTACACTCAGTTTTATGTGGACCCATGTCATTTGCATCATTGGGAGGATTTTCGTACTACATAACATTCATAGATGACTACTCCCAGAAGACATGGATTTACTTCTTGAAGTCTAAGGAATCGGAAGAAGTTCTGAACAAGTTCAAAGAATTCAAGGTCAAGGTTGAGAACCTATCCGGGAAAAGGATAATGGTACATAGGTCTGATAATGGAGGAGAGTACACCTCCTCAGATTTCAGTGATTTTTGTAAGGAAGCAAGAATCAAGAGGGAGTATACCGTCCCTTACAACCCTCAACAAAATGGGGTTGCAGAAAGAAAGAATACATCTATAGTTGAGGCAATCAAAGCCATGATCCATGATCAAAATATACCGATGTCTCTATGGGAAGAAGCCTTAAGGACTGCAGTATATGTTCAGAACAGAAGTCTACGCAAGATATTGAAGAACACGACTCCAGAAGAAGCCTTCACAGGTGTAAATCCAGAAGTTGGTCACTTGCGAATATTTGGTTGTCCAGTATAAATTCATGTACCCAAAGAAAAGAAAAGAAAACTAGAACAGTCATGAAAGAAGGGAATAATTGTTGGGTACAGTGAATCATCGAAGGCAAAGCGGATCTATATCCTAGGACAGAGATAGATTGAAGTCAGCAAAGATGTTTCCTTCGAAGAGGAGATTATCTTCAGAAAGGCTTGGAGATCATCCATGGACAGTGAGGAGCAAGAAGCTCCAAATGAGATGGAGCCATTACCCCCTCCATCTTCAGTAGTTCAAAGGAACCAGCAGATCCAGTAGATTCTGTAGATCCGATGGATCTCGTTGATCCAATAGAGCCCACAGATGTTCCTAGAGATTTTGCTATTGGCCGGAAGATGCATGTGTGGGCTCAACAGACTCTAGAGGATGCAGAAAAGCATGTTGCTCCCCCAGGTACATTCAGGGAAAGAAAGAAACCTCGAAGATATTCAGGATATGTAGCAATGATGTCCCACATCATTGATTCTGAGCCCTACAATTACGAGGAGGCTACCAACCAGCAAGTTTGGAAAGATGCCATGATGGAAGAATATCAATCCATCATGAAGAATGACGTGTGGGAAGTTGTGTTGAGACTTGAAGGGAAGTCAATGGTGACTTCCAAGTGGATCTACAAGATTAAGCATGCAGCAAATGGGAGCATTGAGAAGCACAAAGCAAGATTTTTGGCTAGAGGATTCTCTCAGAAAGAGGGAGTCGATTATGACAAGACATTTGCTCTATTTGCACGATATACGACCATCAGATCGATCATAGCTTTAGCTTCAGCTATGTGATGGAAGTTACATCAGATGGATGTTAAAACTGCTTTCCTTAACAGAGTGATTGAGGAAGAAGTCTACATCGAGCAGCCGAGGGCTTCGAGATTCATGGGAAGGAATCCCATGTGTGCAAACTAAAGAAGGCCTTGTATGGCCTCAAGCAGGCACCACAAGCATGGTATGCCAGGATTGATAGATACTTGGTGAGCTTGGGATTCACCAAGAGTGAGGCAGACTCTAACCTTTACTACAAGGTTGAGGATGGCAAACCATTGATACTAGTACTGTACATTGACGATTTGTTTCTCACGGGAGATGAAAAACTTACCAAGTGGTGCAAGAAGATGCCAGCCTCTAAAAGTTCGAGATGAAGGATCTTGGTTCGATGCACTACTTCTTGGGTTTGGAGGTGTGGCCGAGACAGGATGAGATTTTCCTGAGCCAAGGAAAATATACCATTGATATCTTGAGGAGATTTGGTATGTTGGACTGTAAGTCCACAAACAAACCGAAGACAAACCTAAAGAAGTTGAGTGACTCACTTTCTAAGTCTGAGTTGATTGATCCCACCATGTACAGACTGTTGATCGGTTCATTGATGTATCTAGTTAACACTATACCAAATATCTACTTTGTAGTGAGTGCTCTCATTCAATTTATGTGTGAACCGAGATAGGTACATTGGGTTGTTGCGAAGCATGTGCTGAGATACTTACGTGGCACTGTGGGATATGGATTGAGATATGCTTCTAGGAGTGATATGAGATTGCATGGATACACAAATTCCAATTGGGCAGGAAGTGTCGTGGACAGGAAGAGCACCTCCGGGTGTTGCTTTAATTTGGGTTCTACAATGGTTTCTTGATGCAGCAAGAAGTAGACCTCAGTAGCATTGAGCACTACAAAAGCAGAGTAGATTGCAGTAAGTGTTGCAGCACAAGAAGCAATATGGCTTCAGAAGCTCTTTGCAAGATTGTCCGAACAGACACTTGACCCTATCGTGATTCACTGTGATAATCAAAGTTGTGTGAAGCTTTCAGTGAATCATGTATCGCATGACAGATCGAAGCATGTGGATATATGGTACAGAGAGGAACAGTTCAGCTCCAATATATCCCTACTGATGATTAGGTTGCAAACATTCTCACCAAGCCTCTTTCCAGAGTGAAGTTTGTGTACTTTTGTGAATGACTTGGGAGTATTGGAGAATGCTTCCCTCAATGAGAGGGAGTGCTCATAATCCACGACAAGCGGTCCTCATAGACCGATAATGAGCTCAATCTAGGTAGGACAGGCGGTCCTTGTTGACCAATAATGAGCTCAATCCAGGTAGGACAGGCGATCCTTGTAGACGGATAATGAGCTCAATCCAGGGAGGACAGGCAATCTGTGTAGACCGACAATGAGTTCAGTCCAGTTAGGACATGTGGTCTTGAGTAGACCAAAATGAGCTTGGTCCAGTTAGGTTCCTATGAGAAACATTCTCCTCTGTGGAAAGGACTCTTGTATATAGTATACTTGAATCCCTGTGTGGGATGTCGTCCTAAATGGACAATGTTGACCCTTCTTATGATGACGAGATGTATGAGTCCAATCGTGACAATCAGAAGATGTTCGAGTCCAATTGTGACGATCAGATGATGACCAGATATGTTCCAGCGTGATGATACCTCTCTAGCTAAGAGGGAGTGTTGATGATGTGTAACGCCCTCCTCAGCACTCGTGATTGATTAGACTATTGAGACCTATGATTGATTAGACTATTGAGACTTATGACTGATTTGACTATTGAGGGCACTAGTTTGAAGTGACCCGATTTTATAAAACTTAGACCATGGAAATTACTTTGAAAATTATCATGTGAAATGGAAATGATTAGATGAATGATGAATGATGAAAATGCTTTATAATGAAAATGATGAATGCTCGATTGGCTGAGAAATAAAGATGAATGATGAAAATGATGAATGCTCGATTAACTGAGACATAAAGATGAATGATGAGAATGCTTTATAATGAAAATGATGAATGCTCGATTGACTGAGACATAATGATGAATGATGAGAATGCTTTAAAATGAAAATGATGAATAGTTTATATGCTCGACTGACTAAGACATGATGATAAATGATGAATAATTTGTATGCTCGACTGACTGAGATACTAGAATGAATGATGAAAATATTGTATATAGTGCAGCGCTACTAATGTGCGCTTGAGTGTGTGCAGTGGCAGGTAAGACGATTTACCGACTGACCCACAATGGAATTATAGGGGTCGTAAGAACGGAAAGAACATATAGGGCTACGACGACAGACTGTCGACACTGAATTAGCAATCCACGCACAGGTAGGAAGTCATTTCAGCTCACTCGAGGAAGCGTATGTCGTACGAGCGAGGGCATAACGAGTTGGTCGCATACGATGAGTTGAGGGGCGCGCAATAAGGAGGACCTTATCCCTCAGCAACCCTTAGTCTCCAAGAAAGCTTAGTTGGAAGGTCGCAGTAAAGATTCGCAATCACTACGCAGTGCTCCCCATAAGAAGAAAGGAATGGAATTGTCGGAAGGGCCCGCTGAAGGGGTACCTAGACCAGAACAGGAAGAGGTTATTTAACCAACTATACAAATTGAAATTACACTAAAGGAATGAATTAATTTATCTTGAAGAAAATTATAATTTTAATAAAAGAAATATTTTTTTTTATTTTGAAAAAGAAGAAAATTTAAATTAGAATGGAATTTTATTAAAAGAGATATTTTTGAAATATTTTATTTCTTTTATTTTTTTTTTATTTTTTTTTTTGAAAAAGAAAATTTAAATTAGAATGAAATTTTATTAAAACAGATATTTTTGAAATATCTTATTTCTTTTATTTATTTTGAAAAAGAAGAAAACTTAAAAATAAAGTAGAATTTTATTAAATGAGGAATGTAGAAAACATTGTTTCTATCTACTAGAAGTTTTATTAAAAAGATCTGTTGAATAAAACTAGTTGGCAAAATAAAACATAACTAGGACTCTATTAAAGACCACTAAACCTACCTTGCACTGATTTAGGGAACTAGGTGCACACTTAAGATAGAGACAGACACTTGTAACTTGAGAATAAATATTAATAAAATATTAAATTAAATAAATTATGTGCATTAGAAGACACATGACACACAGACTTTTGTTATAAAAGAAGGGAGGAGAAGGAAAAAAGGGATCTCTTGCTCCCTAGGTGCTGGATGGGCACCAGAATCAAGAATTGATCTTGTGGTTTTTGTGAGTTGGGGTTAGCTTGACCAAGGATTGGGACGTCCCAGCAGGAAGCTTGCATTATGTGTTCTTACGACCCCATTTGCTCAGGGGTTCGAGGTGAAGGTGAACAACCCCGATACGGTAAGGAGGTCAAGCGAGGGGTTGTCGATATCTTCGTCAATGTTGGATCGATCCGGATAGCTGAATCAACCGCTTCTACAAAGATCTACTCCATCTCAAACTCGACAATCAAATCAGGTTCAATGCCCTTCTAATATTATTTTCAGTATTTGAAGATTGATAGCGTAGTTCTATTTCAAAAAAAAAAAACAATGGCTTGTAAATCGTTCTATTTTTTATTTTTCTGTGGTTCATAAACTCTGTGTATTTCTTCGATATCCATTTAAAATTATGTTTATAATACTTTATATACACAGTGTATATAAAGTATTATAAACATAATTTTAAATGGATATCGAAGAAATACACGGAGTTTATGAACCACAGAAAAATAGAACGATTCACAAGCCATTGCTCCTTTTTTTTTGAAATAGAACTACGCTATCAATCTTCAAATACTGAAAATAATATTAAAAGGGCATTGAACCTGATTCGATTGTCGAGTTTGAGATGGAGTAGATCTTTGTAGAAGTGGCTGATTCGATTGTCCAGATCGATCCAACGGTTGACCTCCCTACTGTATCAGGGTTACTCTCCTTCACCCCAAACCCCCAAGCAAATGGGGTCGTAAGAACACACAATGCAAGCTAAGCCCAACTCACAAAAACCACAAGATCAATTCTCGATTCCAATGCCCATCCAACACTAGGGAGCAAGAGATCCCTTTTCTCCTTCTCCTCCCTTCTTTTATAACAAAAGTCTGTGTGTCATGTGTCTTCTCATGCACATAATTTATTCAATTTAGTATTTTATTAATATTTATTCTCAAGTTACAAGTGTCTTGTCTCTATCTTAAGTGTGCACCTAGTTCCCTAAATCAGTGCAAGGTAGATGTAGTGGTCTTTAATAGAGCCCTAGTTATGTTTTATTTTGCCAACTAGTTTTATTCAAAAGATCTTTTTAATAAAACTTCTAGTAGATAGAAACAATGTTTTCTACATTCCTCGTTTAATAAAATTCCACTTTATTTTTAAGTTTTCTTCTTTTTCAAAATAAATAAAAGAAATAAGATATTTCAAAAATATCTATTTTAATAAAATTTCATTCTAATTTAAATTTTCTTCTTTTTCAAAATAATAAATAAAATATTTCAAAAATATCTCTTTTAATAAAATTCCATTCTAATTTAAATTTTCTTCTTTTTCAAAATAATAAATAAAAGAAATAAAATATTTCTTTTATTAAAATTATAATTTTCTTCAAGATAAATTAATTCATTCATTTAGTGTAATTTCAATTTGTATAGTTGGTTAAATAACCTCTTCTTGTTCTGGTCTAGGTACCCCTTCGGCGGACCCTTCCGACAACTCCATTCCTTTCTTCTTATGGGGAGCACTGCGTAGCGATCGGGAATCTTTACCATGACCTTCCAACTGCGCTTTCTTGGAGACTAAGGGCTACTGAGGGATAAGGTCCTCCTTATCGCGCGCCCCTCAACTCATCGTACGCGACCAAGTCGTTATGGCCTCGCCCGTACGACACACGCTTCCCCGAGTGAGTTGAAACGGCTTCCTACTCGTGCGTGGATTGCTAATTCAGGGTTGACAATCTGTGGTCGTACCCCTATGCGTTCTTTCCGTTCTTATGACCCCTATAATTCCATTGTGGGTCAGTCGGTAAATCGTATTACCTGCCACTGCACACACTCAAGCGCATATTAGTAGCGCTGCACTATATAAAATATTTTCATCATTCATTCTAGTATCTCAATCAGTCGAGCATACAAATTATTCATCATTTATCATCATGTCTCAGTCAGTCAAGCATATAAACTATTCATCATTTAAATTTTAAAGCATTCTCATGATTCATCGTTATGTCTCAGTCAATCAAGCATTCATCATTTTCATTATAAAGCATTTTCATCATTCATCTTTATGTCTCGGTCAATCGAACATTCATCATTTTCATTATAAAGCATTTTCATCATTCACCTTTATGTCTCAGTCAATCGAGCATTCATCATTTTCATCATTCATCATTCATCTAATCATTTCCATTTCACATGATAATTTTCAAAGTAATTTCCATGGTCTAAGTTTTATAAAACCAGGTCACTTCAAACTAGTGCCCTCAATAGTCAAATCAGTCATAATTCTCAATAGTCTAATCAATCATGAGTGCTGAGGAGGGCATTACATGATGTCGCTATGTGAGGTCTCCTCACTTGTCTAGCCGACCTACAAACAAATAAATAAACAAATGTATTTTTATAATTTAAAATAACAAGTCGGCCCCAGTGAAATTGTCAAGTCGTCCCCAATAAGGAAATTTACCAAAAGTAATGTATAAATAGAAATGATGCTCCTCCCATTTGCTCACTCATCTCAAGCAAGGGAGTTCGACTTTTTTGGGTAGCAGAAAACATTTGTAGCTGATTTCTTTGGGCATCTATTCTTCTTGTACTTTTATCTCCATTGTACTAAATCTCTGAGTTAAAAAGGGATGTTGGGTTTTTCCCGAGTTTGGGTTTTCCCAAGATAAAATCTTGTGTCTATTGTTTTTGTGCATAGTTGTTCTTTCATTGATCCTATATTGCTTATTAGTTGAAAGAGATGAAAATTATATTGCTATAATTCAAAATTCTAACAATGCTCTATGGTATTTAATAAATAAATGAAATTTCTATTAATTTGTTTACTATGTTTACCACTTTAATTTTTTATGATAATTTGCTATTAAAAAATTGCTATTTTTCAATATTTTTTATTTTTAAATTTGTCGCTTGATCGTTTTCTAAGATTTTGGATGTCAGATTCCCACATCTTCCTCTTAGAACCATTCTCATTTAGAAGTTTAAAGAAACTTAGCTATTTTCCATTTGGGACCACTGTGCCCCATAAGGTACACATGGTTTCAAGGGATATTCCAGCATCCTCGACCGTGAGTGGGCATCCCATAGTGTCCCTTGCTGATTGGGCTGGCAAGGAATATACTGATCATTCCTGCACCCTTTATCCATGGGGAGAAAGTGCTTTCCGCACCCCCAGGACGTGTTCATGTGGTTCACACAGTTAGAATCCAAAGTGGAATAACCCATTAGCCTGCTTTTTTAAATATGAGATGTTTTCATTTATTATTTTCACAGCTTCATATGTGTTTTTAATAATTGATACAACAAATCACATTTAGATAAGTGTTTCCATACAATTGAATACGGGCCACCAACTTATATAAGTAATAGTAGGTAGGCGCATTCACTTGTGCAACTTCATATTTTCAACTAATGCTCGAGCATTTATAATTTGTACTTAAACATGGATAACATTGTAAGACATCAATTTGTTTTTCGTTTTACAATATGTATTCATTGCCTCACACAACTTAATTGTTCATTTTGTCCATATCAATTCGAGAAACAACAAACTTCTAGAAATCATCTATGTTTAAGATGCGCCTCCTATGTTGACTCTCGACTGTTCTATCCTAGTGGTGTGTAAAATACTTCATTTAGCAACTAAATATTCTAATATTTTCAAGTATATACTTCCACCAGAAATAAAAAGAATCAAAATCTTAAGTTGTAGCATATGACAAAACGCCTACTACTATTACAAAATCTAAGCAAAAATCAAATACAATGACAACATGCATGTCAAACCTAAGAAAGCTACTATCCCATGTCTAACAGAAAGAGGCATGTAATTTAATTACCAGTAAAATACCTAGGTTACTTTCTAAAAATGTTGATTTGCCCACGGAACTTTGTCGGCTCCAATGCATCTGGCAAGCCACAAAATAATGAGTCAGCAGAAACTATGTGAGATTCTAAGATATATTGATATAATGCAGTTTATGCACACTCACTTGTAAATGTGTCATCAACATAACAAGAAGAGCATAAGAGCCAATACCCCCAGAATAAACCTGTCAACCAAACAGAGAATACTCAATTATCACGCTAAATTTTGTTATTCAATCAGTGCCCATGATGATCATCACCACCAAATTTCTTAAACATAAATACTTGAATGATAACAAACTTAAAAGTAAATGATCATGCAATATGTATTAGCTTTGATATCTTTCAGTGTCAAAGAAAGATTCACAATTTTTTAGTCCAATACCTCATTAAGCTCCCTTTGCTGTAAAAATATCTTCAATATGAGGCATAATGGCTTTAGAGGAGGAATTTTAGTGATTGCATCCTGAAATGAAAAGAAATTGTTACAGATTCATATTTGCATGAAATACATGTCAACATAATATTAGACATTAGTCACCTTTTATTAGACATTAATTAAGTGGAATATAAAGAGTCACTTTGGGTTGTACTCTCATATAATCTACTTTTTGAAAAAGTCATCTCATCCGTATGCTTTCTCTCTTTCATTTCTGGTGTACTTAGTTTTCTGCAATTTTTATATGCATTTACAACATTGTATCGAAGACAAGGTAGAATTTGGCATCTAAAACATGTGAGGATGAGACGCAGCATGAGTATATCAAAGTTTCAAACAAGGTAGGGTGGGCAAGGGATTGGTTGGCACACGTACAAAAACAAAGGAGCTAAGTAAGACTGAGAGGACGACGGTGCATCATAAAGATAAGTCAATACTGTGTTTCTAACTTTTTCTGAATTTAGATAGGTCAGAATAAGTTGAAACTTGAAAAAAAATTGAAAACATAAAGGTCAGCCCATCTCATAGTATAGGTAATACACATGGTTCCCAAGTGCACATGATTTCCAAGGTCCATGTACATCAAAAGGCAAGCTTCCCAAGGCAATACTATAAGTACAACAAGAAAAATGCCAATTGTATGCATGTAGTTTAAGGCATGTATAGGTGATGAAACGCACACATGCTTGCAGTAACATGTTATAGTAGTTTATACATACAGAAATGAACATATAAGTCGCGGGCAGCCTTAAAACTATTGATTTTTGAGCAGCATCGAGAGCCATTCTTTGGGAGAATGGATTCAGTCTGGGACTGAGGCACTTGGTCTGTTACCAAAATGTTGACATAGGTCAACTTGATTCAGCCTGGGGCTGAGGTACCTGGTCAGTTAACAGGGCGTTGATGTAGATCAACGTGAGAACTCCTAGACTGGGTCTAGACAGATGATGTGTGATGTACTCCTCTACTTGATCATTTGAGATGGTTGAGCTATTGAGGCCACCCCTTGTTAGAGTAACTCGCATATGACATTGGTGTTAGTGGGGAGAACAAGATGATCACATCATCTACAGAAAATCTTCCTTGTGTACGATGATGAACTTTGAGGATGGTACGTGTGGACCATATAGACCAAGAGGGGCTAGTACTTAGCCTAAGAAGACTTGACTAAAGTCCTAATGACTAAGTCATAATGAGAAATTAGAAGAGGAGCTTTTTAAGTTGTTTTAATAATCAATTTAAAAGTCAAATGGTTTTTGGATCATGGTATTTGTAGACACATTGTATTTACCCATTGTATTAGTATAATGAAAATTATAAAAGTGAAGCTCATACCATTCACATGATCATCATTGTAAGCAATTTCTCCTTCATTAAATCATTAGCGTTGGAACTCTCTTGGTGGTAAGCATTCACATTATCAGTTTGAAGGCAGCGAGGGCCTGTGTGGGTATTCCAGGCTTCTCCTAGACTGACCCATGACCATGTCAAGGGCTGAGAGGACAGATCAGGGCTCCACAGGCCCCACGTGTGCAGGCTGCAGGCCTAGATCAGGCCCACAGGGTGGCCACGTCACAGGACAGAGGCCGAGAGGGAGGCCGTGGGCATATCTCAGTGCTGTGGGGTCTTGCTGAGGGCCGTAAGGGCCATAGAATACTCCGCAGGCAGGACCGTGAGGGTTAAGACCCAATCAGCAGCAGATCAGGCCTCCTACAAGGCTCACGTTAGCCCCACGAACCTCCACGTAAGCAGATCGGGGCTACTCCAGTAGGCCGAGACCTCCTCACAGCAGATCGGGGCTTATCCTTAGTAGATCTGCCCTCCAGGTAGCAGATCAGCCCTCCTATCTGGCAGTCTTCAGCATATTCTCTTGGTATGCGTATGCCCTAGTGGCATTTACTCTCTGATGTATAAGTCTGATGTAATCAGATCAGTAACTCTGCTCATTGTCATCTCAATCATCAATAAAGGAAGATTTTCTGTTGCTGAGGTTTTCCACCTGTAAAAGGATTCCCCAGGGTAAAATTTGTGTGTTCACTGTGGATGTGTTTGACATTATTATCTGCTGGTTATTATACTGATTCAGATCTGTTATTTGCTGATTATTTAAAGTTCTCAGTTTATCAATGACGGTATATTAGATCTGAAATAAAAGAAAAGAAGTCATTAAATTTTGGTTCTGTTACAAAAATAAAATAAAATAGACAAGCCTGAAATAAAATTATCAGATCTGCTATAAAATTCAACAAAAACATGCATGGGCAGCAACAGAATTGCACATGCAGGCTACCAGAACAGGTTGTGGGCAGACCAAACTGGACTCTGGGCAACGAGAAACAGGCTCATGCAGGCTTGAAAAAGTTTTGGGCGGGCCTGTAACAGTTTTGGAAAGCAACAAACAGAGGTTGGGCAGGGTGTAACAGTTTCAGAGAATGAGAAACAAAGGTCAGGCAGGCTGTAACAAACCTCAGACAGCAGTATCCGTGATCAAAAAATCATTGGTAATCCTGAACGGTGACACAATCTGAATGTTGAAGCATTTAATGATTGGTAAACATAGTGGAGATCACCTAGAGGCTAGTCAGAAATGCAATGGGCATAATTTCAACACATGGAGGCAACGGATGATTGTCATTTCTCAGTAGGAGTGTCTATTGGTAGTGACCAAAAATGTTGTCAAAGACCCACAAGATTAGGTCAAACAAGGGGGTCTCATACATCGATTTGGTGTCTGGCTAGGCCATGACCTTGAAATTAGATTAAGATTATTAAGAAGCGATCATGCTCATAAAGAGGATCATTACTAATTATATGCTTCCAAATGTGTGGCTTATAAACATTCACCAAATGTGTGGCTTATAAACATTCACCAAATGTGTAGCATATGACTAATTCTAACTTTTAAAAGTTAGAATTCACCATAAACATTTGTAGTTGCTTGTAAGTATATTATTATGCACATCCCTTACACTTGCTAGTTTTGAAAAAAACTCAGGCAAATAAGAAAAGGATTGAGTGACCATTATTGGCACTTGACTGTGAGCAAAATGTGGTTTAGCTGTAGGAAACTTAAGTTTAACTATTTTCAATCTGCATTAAGGTCCATGAAGGGTCTATGAGAAGAATGCTTGTCTCTATAACAACTCTTCTTCCTTAAATTTCTTGTTTATAATGATTGGGTTAAAAAGCATTCCCTTCACAACAAGTTCTACAGATTTTTACAGCTGTATTGAAAACCACTACAAAACACTTTGGGATATACATAATTGCATTTTGTAAAGAGATTTGATTTATATTTTAGATTAAGAAGGATATTGAATAAGAATTAATTAAAATGTTTAGTACCCAATCTAAGTCTTTACTATCCAATTGTTTTCACAGTGCTTGAGGTTGGGATGGGGGAAGAGTTGGGCGTGAATAACCCCTGGTCACCTATCAAACCTTTGATTTGTTGCATTTCTTAGTTTGTTGACATGGAGGCTTTGCTGCTTGTATGATGTTGCTAAAAAGACAATAGTTAAATCACCAGAAACCCAAATCAAAATCCCTCATACACAACCCACATTTTGAGCTGCAACTTGTATAGATTTAGATTTAGATTAGATTTAGATTAGATTTAGAATAATACGAAAAATATGGATGGGATAAATCAATGTTGCACAACTCGGACTCGGCAAAGACTCAGCTGGCATATGACTCGTGGACTCGAGAAAAACTCGGGAAAGACTTGGGACAGACTCGGCAAAGGCTCAGCAATTAGAAAAAAAATTAAAATATTGTACATTTTGGGCACAAAAAAGAGGTTAAAAGCGTTTATACAATCTATATAAGCTATAAAACTACAATTTATACAATAATTCATAACATTGTCTTATGATAAACTATGAAGATACGACATAACACAATCATTTTTTTGTGGTCGTCATTGGGATTCACTTTTAAATTTATATTTTTTTGTTATGGCAAATGGCAGGTGGCTGCCCTCTGGCTGAGTATCTCCATTGGGCAGCCACAGGCCATTGCCCATAAAAAAAACTTATAAAATTAAAATTAATTAACAATTAAATTAAACTTAAAAACTTATAATTTAATAATATAAAACCCCCAAAAAATTGAAGGCATTGCTATAATTTAAAATTTTAATAATCTATAACAAAAAAAATTAAAAAAACTGCATTTTAAATAAAGTTAATAATTTATAATTTTATAACTATAATTTATAATTTTATAACTATAATTAATAATTTATAACCAAAAATTCAAAAAATGCTATAATGTAATAATGTATAACATTTTTTTACATTAAAATTTTACAATTTATGATTATAGCTTTGGTTTAATAATTTATAAACAATTTTTTTTTAAATTGAATTTTAAAACTTAAATAATAATTTATAGAAACAAATTTGCATTTTAAAATTCTTAATAAGAATATATAGTTCTCAACTATAACCAAAAAAAATAAAAATAAAAAAATCAGTTTAATAATTTATAAACAAAAGCAATTAAAAAGAATTGCATATGAAATAATATTTTTGTTTTATAAACAAAAAAATTGCATTTTAAAAATTTTACTAAGAATTTAAAGTTTAAACTATATAACCAAAAAATTAAAATTAAAAAAAAAATTATGATTGGAACTTAGTTTTAATATTTTATAAACAAAAAAAATTTTAAAAAACTGCATTTTAAAAAATCATTATAAACCAAAAAAAATTGCATTTTAAAAATTTTAAACCCAACTTTGTAACATTGTTTTAAATTTTAATAATGCATAAACAAAAAAATTTAAAAAAATCAAATTTTAAATAATAATCAACAATTATCAACAAAAAAAAATTGCATTTTAAAAATTTTAATTAAATCAAAACCATAGAGATTACAGTTGAACCATATAGTTTCTCTATAGGTTACTATCGACGCCGAGCTGAGCTGAATGGTGGGGGCTGGAGCTGTTGATCCGACGTCGAGCTGGTGATGCAAAGCTCTGCTGGTGACACAGAGCTGTGACCTCGGTCCTCAACCACGAGCTCGACCTCAACCGCAAACAATGCAAAGCAGTGACGATGACCTCAACAGCGAGCTCGAACCTTCGCGATGAGCAGAACAGTGCCACTACCGCGTCCAAGAGTGAACCTCACCCTCAACTAACAAGACTTCAACCTCGGCCACCAACAAAACACGACCACCTTATAGCCTCCCCGTGGGCTCGTTTCCTTCTCAAAACCCTGTTCCCGGGATTTATCGTGCATCCGTGGCGAGTCCAGCCAAGTTTGAACGAGTGTGCCCTGAGTCCGCGATTTCGACCGAGTTTTCCGATTTTGCCGAGTCCTGGGCCGAGTCTCTCGCAAGTACGCATTGTCAGGGATGACTCGTGGAGACTCGCGAGTGGTGCTTCACTGGGATAAATGATTATGTTGTCTGATCATCAATGTCCATTGTCAAAATTGAAGATACATGTCCAAAACATCTCCAAAATCTGCCTAGGACATCTCTGAAATCTACTTGGAATGTCTCCAAAATCTGCCTGGAAGTCACCGAAATCTGTTGGGGACATTTTGGGTATGACCAACAAGTCCCCAAGTCCCTAATGAAGTCCCCAGAAGATTAGGGACGTTTCCTAGGGGTCCCCAAGTCCCCGAAACATGGGGATGGTGGGTATGGGGCTTTTTTTTTTGGGGGGGGGGGTGGCAGGTTCCCATGCAACATAGGAAAAATGGCATTTGCCACATTTGTGAACATGAATTACAAAATACTAAAATACTAAACAGCATAGCTAATTTGCCTTCCTCAAGCCATCTCTGCTAGGTCAACAGCATCTGCAACATCACTGTCATGATCATCAGCTGAAATGCAAATTTTTAATTACCAAATACCACTGCAACCTACTAGACTGTCTTGTTTCTCCTCACTGTTGGTCATTGTTTTTCGTTCTCCTCTTTGTTGGACAATGGACAGCACCTCCTCACAGCTATACACACCCAACCGTTGAACTGAGCTCCCTATTCACTATTGGTATTGGATGTTTGGACAGCTGAAATGGTCACCAAATGCAAACCACGCCCTCCAAACTTCAACTGAAATGCATGGACAGAAATCACAATGAATGGGGTTGAGGCTTGAGCTCTTAGTGAGCTTTAAGCTTGGGTTTAGGTATTTGGGAGACAGCCCCATCATCCCACTACCCAACCGTTGAACTGAGCTCCCTATTCACTATTGGTATTGGATGTTTGGACAGCTGAAATGGTCACCAAATGCAAACCACGCCCTCCAAACTTCAACTGAAATGCATGGACAGAAATCACAATGAATGGGGTTGAGGCTTGAGCTCTTAGTGAGCTTTAAGCTTGGGTTTAGGTATTTGGGAGAGAGCCCCATCATCCCATTACCCCCTCCTCACTTCAAAATAAAAAAAGAATTCCAAATTTGAAGTCCGTGGAAGTCCATTTGTTGGTTGGAGGTACCCGAAATCGAGGTACTTGGCCTTTTTTGGCACACCCGTCCCCGTCTGGCAGTTAAGAAGTACCAGGTACTTCTGGGACATATTGAGTACTTCTCGGGCATGGCCAAAAGTACATGTTCCCGTACCGGGTATGACGGTACACATCTTGGGTACAGGTACACATCCTCAAACCCCAAGTACGGGTACACATTATTCATTCATATCTTATTCAATTATTTATATATTATTTGTCCTTTATAGATTTTCGCCAATTATCCCCCTTATGTTGGATATTCTTCGGTAAACGAATTTTTTGATTTCAGAGGAGCTTTTCCCGGAATGCTCTACATGGATGATAATACATGGCACATTATTCACTTGGTTTTAGGTCAAAAGGTGTGCATTTAAAGGAGCACTCCAAATCTAGAGTGTGTCCACCATATTCTTTGCCTATATTTGGTGAAATGTGATGCCACCCAAGGCATCCTGTATCAAAGGAACTTAATGAGGGCCTTAATTCATCAATTGCACATTCTCCAAGACAATAATGCCTCTAGAGACACTTTATAAAGATTTTACTGGGTCAAAGGGTCAACAAAAGAGAGCACCCTAGCTAGAAAAGACATCTAGCATGTAGGCATCATTTAAGGAGGGGGTTAATGGAGCACTCCACATTCCTAGGGGATTAATGAACCCTTAACCACCTCTAGAACAAATATCAAGATCACACCAATTTTAAGAAGTTTTCTATGCAAATTCAAATGGTCAAAGAGGCCATTTTGGAGAGTACTCCCTTCCAAGGGTGGCCTAAGTCACCGCATTTGGCGATTTTCCGCCATGAAAATCGAAATTCGAACATTTTTTAAGGAAGCCGAACTGAATCATTTAAATTCGCCGATTTTTAAAACGAATTCGTTTTTTTATTTGTTGAATCTGAAGGCAAATTAAATCGGCATAAAATAGACGAGAATTTTAAAAAATCAAAATAAAAACTGTTTAGAATCGACTTTTCCCCCTTTTTGGGGCCCGGGGGGAAACCCTACTCCTTCTACCTCTGCGCGCGAAGACTCCTCTCTCCATTTATGGATGCAGAAACTCATCACTGCCCATTCCAGCGTTGATTCGCCTCACTACTCGTTCAACTTTCAGCCCATCATTCTTCCATGTTTAGTTGTTGTTGAGAGAGGGTTGATTCGCAAAGTTCACACTCCCGAGGGCCGAGTCGCAACTATTGCAACTTTGCAAGTGCAGATTCCCGACAACTCTTCGCGGCTCTACGACTTAATCCATGACTCCAGTGAGTGTTAACCTTAGCCGTGGACGGTGAACCGTGACTACATTATGTTACTTATTAGTTTTAGTATTATGTTATTACTTAGTCGAGACTCTTGTAATTCATTTTTTTAATACTATGTTATTGCCATTGGTTAATTAAGATATTATTTAGTTGAAATTTTTTTAATTATTTTTTTAATTAATATATGTAATTTTTAAAATTTTTAATTTTTGGGTGTGTTATTTGTTTTAATATCATGTTATTAGCTAGTTCTTAGTTTTAATATTATGTTATTAGTTAGTTTTAAGTTTTAATATTATGTTATTACTTAGTTAAGATTCTTTAGTTGCTAGTTGTCACGACTTGAGGGTGGACCGTGACTTGTGTTCTCGTTCTAGTTTCTTGACTTCTAGTTTATTTTTGGGATGCTATTTTGCTTAGTGACTATCATAAATATTGATAACATTTTACTATTATGTTTTATCACTTTATGGACATGTTTTTAAATTTCAATCAAGATGTAGACTCTAATGTTTTCAAAATATATGTTTAATTGTTCTTGCTGCCATATTTTTATTTCTATGATGCAATGAGTATCATGTTCATACTTCATTCAATGTTGATGTGTTCATTATATCTATGATTCTATAACTATCATGTCCATTGTTGATGTGTTTGATGTGTTTAGTGTTCATAAACTACGACGAATTTCGGAATTACACGCCAATTCAAACCATTATAGAGATGAAGTCAACAACGTAAGAAGTTGTCTCGATAACATTGAGAAAAGGCAAAAAGAGTTGATGGATGCACAAAAAGAGCTAGGCGACAAAATTGACAGAATAATTGAGAAGCTTCTCAAACTACCCGAAAAAAAATGAAACGAAGCAAACTAATTTGGACAAGTTACCAAGGAATTTGGACGAATCTCCTCCAACTATACAATTAGAAGATGAGGCAGAAGTTCTCACAAATGAATATACAGATTTACGTGAAGAAGAACAAGAGCAAGAATCTAAATGTCTCGTCACAATTCCAAGTCGGTGAGAGCCCCCAACAACGAGAATCTCCAAACTATCACAATTTCTACATCATGCGAGTTGTTGGCTCCAATGTAACCACCTGTCCACCCTTTGTACCCATTTCTTAATAACTTTCTGCACAACTGTAGACGACTTATATCGTCTATTTGACCCATACGGACGAGCCGTGGATAACCATATTCCAAGAGAGCATGATATGTCCACTAGGGCTATTTTAGAATCATTGGAAATTGAAGATGCATTTAGAGGCAAAGGAAGCCCATCATGTCAATTTCTAGTTGTCTTTCATTAAAAATTCAAGCAAAGCCATTGGAACCAGGAAGAACTCTCTTGGTAGTGAAAAACGAAAAGAGTTCAAGAAATCATGGCGTAATAAACAATTTGAGGATAGTGAATTTTTTTTGAGACTTCAAAAGATCGCAAAGATTCTACAAAACCTAAATTTCAAGGTTCAAGACAACCATCAGACACAGCTTCAGAATTCTTCAATGCGGAGTGTTCACTTGCTAATGACAAGCAACATGGTGAAATACCATAATTTAGACAGATTTCTGGCTTGTTGCCAGACCTAGAGGAAAGAGAAAGATGCCATGTTTTGGAACAAACCGGATACTTAGAAAGCTTTGTCAAGCCACATGTGTATTCTTTTGGATAAGGATTCTCCAACATATACTAATATAGACAAGTAGTTAATGCCTTCACTAGCTACATTCTCCTTTTACTTTAACACGTCAACTATTCTAGCATTATTGAATAATTTGAATGCTATAAATACTGAAGACATGGAAGAAAATATTGACGAAAAACAAACTAATACACTCACGATGATTATCAAACAAGAAACTAGTGAAAAAAATACTACAGAAGTGGCAACTGTAATGCTTAACTGAAAGGACTCTATTGTGAAAGGGTTGCTTGGGAAAGGAAAATATAGAGTGATTTTTTCACTAGTACTAAGTATGGCACAAGCACAATTTGTTCTGAACAATGGAAATATACTAAAAACAAACTTGGCGCTTAGGAATTTAAAAAAGATTATGTGCATGCTGGAAGACAAGACAGTTGAGTCGATGTTCGCATCAATAGTCGCCTTTTGTCATTTCTCCATTGTTTCTTGTAGCAGCTCCTTTCTCTACAGAATTGTCAATGTATATGCGCACTACCCTCTATTCCTATCATCTGTACACGACATCTATTCCATCGTCTCTAGTTTGTATGCTGCACAGGTCTCTGTCCATACCAAATAGTGACCACTCAAAATTATTGAAAGGGAAAGGACATGTCTTATCATAATCGAGATGATTGATGCCTTAACCATTTTTTATAAAATGGTGATACATGGTGAAAGACCAAATCTGTTGATTAATTAAAATGAGATATTAGTTAAGTGCAAGGAGGTGTATACGACGCACCATTAGCCAAAAACGAAGTGCCATTGAGTGTATCTACTATTAGTATATATTGAATTGGGAATCAATCTTAATTGAGAAAAGATTATTAGTATATTGTTGAGAAATCAAATTTATCGAGCGAATCATCAGGAGCCTCTCCTACTTTGTCGGGTCAATTATGTGTCACAACATCATTAGTCAATAATATGAGCATAAAAGTTCTGAAGTGACTAACAACCTTTTAGGTCAGTGCACACAAGTTTAGGGAGCAGCACTCCATGAAGAAACACTTTCAACATAATTGATAAGGAACATTCGTTGAACTTTATATTCATTTGAAAAGAAAAGAAAAAAGTTATTCTAATATTTATTTATAAGCTTAAGTGAAGAGAGATCAAGGTATTCTTTGACGAAATATTGACCAAAATAAAATGGAGTCTCATGGAGAAAAGCAAGGAAGATTCTCTTGTACTTATCCCAGATGTGTGAATGCCTTCTTGAAACTTAAAGAGTAGATTCTAATCAAAGATGATGAAGATAGCCAAGATAGGTTTGAAGACAAGGCTCTTTTAAAGAAGGCGGCAATGTTATGAACATAAAATGTCAGTGTTTTGAATATATTAATTATATTAAATATTAATATTATTGTAATTATGAATAGGTGCCTTCATAAGGACATGACCTTATATGAAAGGTCACCATCAAAAGCCTATATATATGAGGCCGTTCTTATTGTATTCATCATCATATTTTTATTCAATACATACATACATACATACATACATACATATATATATATATATATATATATATATATTGGTAAATCTAATAATAAACTATCCAAATATAGTGTTTCCTCTGCTACATGTGCCTTGTTCTTTTCTCCTCAATATAATGCAAGATACAAATAAACAGTGAGTCACTATTGAGTACAATAGTCATTGCGACTTGTGATAGGCTACCATATGATCAAATTCTTCCTTTGTTCTATTCGAATATCCGATTCCTTTGTTCTGTTGAACTACAAACAACAAATCAATACATAGGGATGGAACCCCAGAAGTTGCAATAGTAAAAATAAGCACACAATGAACACAAGATGTACCCAGGGAAACCCAATGTGCAAAATACCAAAAACCCAACAAGAATATAAGAACTGTGCCTTGCTCTTTCTTTCTCAGAATTATATGCAAGATAAAAAGAAAGATTGACTCATTATAGAGTACAATAGACATTGTGACCTATGACAGGCTGCTACAGGATCAAATACTCCCTTTATTGTATTCAGATATCCGACTCCTCCACTTTGCTCAGCTATGGAACAACAAATCAATACATAAGAACGGAACCACAAAAGTTGCAATAATAAAAACGAGGACACAATGAACACAAGATGTACCCTTGGAAACACAATGTGGAAAAACACAGCAAGAAAATGAGGATTATGAGTTGTTCTTTTCTTCTCAAAATTATAATGCAAGATACAAAGAAAGATTGACTCACTATGGAGTACAATAGACATTGTGACCAATGATAGGTTGGTACAAGATCAAATTCATCCTTTCTTCTATTTGAATATCCCACTCCTCTGCTATGCTCAGCTATGGAACAACAAATCAATACATAAGAACAAAACCGATCTCTTCAAATGCAGCCTAGTTTTTAACATGACCTAATGGTCATCTAGGATTAGCGTTGGAGATTTTGCATGACCTAACTCCTGATTAAGGTTAGGTTTTGGACCCTCTAGAATTTTCTTGAAAGTAATAAGAACAACACATGTTTGAGTAATGAGTGTTGACGTGGCATCCACTTGGTACTACAATGGTCAAGGCATAGGGTGTCCTGCTGAAGGCTTATAACTACCTCAAACAAACTCCAGTTGAGGTACACTTTGGACCATTGGAAAGCTCTCAATAAGTAGAAAAGCATAAAGTGGATGTGAACTTCATTTGCAAAGCTTTGACCCCAAAAACATTGTCCAATGCCCTAAGGGTCCATAAGTTTTAGGACCCCAAATCACCAAAATAGGATCGGTACCTAAAATTGGCCCAACAGACAGTACCAGAATGGATGACAAATTGTGATCCATTCTGGATTATAGCTCACAACAAATCTAAAAAGACATTTACACTTGCCAATAAAAACAAATGACTATGTCCACAAACACCATTTAGTATTGGCCAGCCTTCTACTTCATGGGATTTTCCAAGAATGGAATGCAGTTCCATTCACAGAGATAATTTAGAGCACTGCCACAAACACCATTTAGTATTGGCCAGCCTTCTACTTCATGGGATTTTCCAAGAATGGAATGCAGCTCCATTCACAGAGATAATTTAGAGCACTGTAGGTTCAATTTATGTAGCATAAAAGTATTCTAACTAAGCCTCCATTAGAACATCAATATACAGTAAGCATTGCATTTAACAGCTAAAATAGAATGCTAAGCCTAAATAGAAAAACTCTCTCTAGCACAATATAAAGTTGAACATTCATAAATCAGCCTCAATAGAAAACGTTTCTTAGTAGCACACACTATAAATTTGAACATTCCTAAATCTGAATGTTGGACTTAAAATCTAGCTGACTGCAAAAGTTTCAGTAATAATTGCAGAAAAAATAAACTGTTGACAGCATCGAACTTAAAACATACCTTAATAAATTTGGCAGCCTCTGGTCCATTTTGCACATCAAAACTGTCAAAAGAAACAATTATATTGTATATGCAGGAGATGTGAGTAACTTTCAGCATCCATGAATGATTCAAAAAAGATGATAAATGAAACAGATAAATATCTCACTGAAATAAGGATGTAGATATAATTAGAATTGCAATAGGTTAAATATAAGTTGCTAGGACTAATGACTATTAGTGATAAATTCTGTGCACATTGGCTACATAAGTGTTGTGCATAGGACTAAGATGTAATTAGTAATCATGATAAAGTTTGTTTGTTTTATTTAAATTTGCAGTTAAAAAAACCACCATAATAGGTGGTTGAACTAGACATCGTCTCTACTATGTAAGCAATTCATGATCAATAACAATAACATCGAGCAAACATCGGATTTTCACTTTCATTTCTCTCTTTTTCTAAATGTTTCACAGGGAATAACAGCATTGCTTTTGGGCATGCGCGGTCGTCAGCAGGCATAGAGGAATAAGATCAAGAAAAGTCTAGTGTTGAAGATGAGATCATGGTATGTGCAGTCAACATCAAGTTACAAGCTCAAGGTGAAATTAATACTATTTATTTTTTAATGTGGGCCCTAGAACTAGAGTATCCATTGACAGCTGTGTTTCAGTGTTGATGTGAGACGTCTAGTGCATGCAAAGAGAAAGTGAGACATCAAGCACAGCTCTAGTAAATCTTCAGAATATGCCCAGTACAGACACGAAGATGCCTGCAATGAGCAAAACTAAGTAAACTAGTGCATGCTTCTAGATGCTTTGATACCAAGAAGCAAAAAGCTATATCTGAATGTGGAATAAAGATTGCACAATTATTTGTCCAAAACTTATGCTTAGTAAGTTCAATTGCTTTCCTGCTGCTGCTCATATATAACAATAATAAGAAGTCTGAAAAAAGAAGATTGTCATCTATAAATTGGTTCAGTAGTGTTATTGTTCTATTCAATAAGATGAATGTTTGGAGCTAACGTTTTAGTTTGTTGCTGTTTACTTTTTGAAACTATTACAAGGCATGTGGAGGTTGAATATGTTGATGACTACCTGTGAAAGGCACAATTTTGTGGTTGTTTGGAGTTGGAAGATGAATTTGAACGATGAGACGAACATTGGAGGTTGTGCATATCCAAATTGCACTTTTTCAGACTCTCTAAGTATTATTGAAACTTTTTGCTAGACTTGCAGGTTACTCTGAATTTCTGAAAGTGTTTACACCATGTTTGGGGTGCTTCATGATATTTGGGGTACATGGTGTATGTTCAGCCCCTTGATGATCCGAGATTAATCGTAGCATGAGAGATGGTCCGTGATGTATATGCACACTTGTGATAGGTTTCTTAGAGGATGCCAGACCTCAGATGATCACTGGCTCAATGTTCTTCTCTAGGGTATTGAAGATCTCTTCCTTGGATGGTGGACACCATGCATGATGGCCACATGGAGGATTACCCTAGTGGGAGAATGCCCTATAGGACATGAGGAGTATTGTGCAATGTGGAGGAGGGCTACAAGCCCTAGATGGCATGTGGTAGCTTGGTTTCTTGTTCGGGGGATTGGAGATGGCATGGGGACACCTAAGGCTTTGACAGTGTTATTCCAACAAATAGCTGCCATAGTGGAGTACTTTGCTTTGGAGGATGCATGGAGACCATGGAGAATCAAGATGGGGTGGTATGGACTTGCCTTGCATAGCTGCATCACCTTGGGTCACCATTGTGCACGACATCATCATTAGATCTTGACACTTGTACTCTAGGAGTGGAGCGCTTCACTTGTGTGTGGGTTACTTATGTTTAGTAGGCTTGCTTGTAAGGCTTGAGCCGACCTATGTTATGTTGTTGACCTCCCTTTTCTCTCATATAAATAGAGCAGGGCGAGACAGTCTTTCCAAACATCACATCACATCACACATTCATTTTTATCTCTTCTTTGGAGTGCTCTCTTATTGATGAGTTTGGTTTCATGAGGAAACCCTAGTGGAGCATACGTGGAGATGGTCGATTTCTCTCTCTTGAGATTCTTCTTTCCATATTTGATCTCTCTTGGGCACTTGGGTTTATTGGTCTCTTGGAGCATCTTGAATTTTAGGGATAGGGTTTTATCCCTTGGATGCTAAAGATTGGCATTTGGAAACCCTTGGATTTATGAAGAAGAGGAGGACATCTTGCCTTGGAGATAGTGTTGGAGGGATTCTTGCACTTGGAGGAGCTATATTTGTTGACTAACCCTATCTAGGGCATCTTGGGTTGTTGGGTTTTGTCCTAGCTTTGAGAAGAGGCTATTGTATGTATGTACTTCATTCAGTGAGCATATATATATGATATTTCCAGCTGTCCGCATATTGTGTATATTGCAGATTTGATTTCAGCATTTTATCTTCTTGGGAAGGTTATTTCCATCTCTTAATTGTATTGTCGATTTGACACACTTAAAATAAAACAGTTAAGGGACCTAACAGTAAATACAAGGATTAAGTTAATAGAACAACCATCTATTGCTGTTGTGTTTTCTGTTATATTCCTGAATAACCATTAATTTTGTGGCTACTAGAAGTAAATTATTGTGATAGTTCCACTGTTGTTTTACACATTAATTTACAGCAGTCCTAAAGGCTGAAAATTCTAGGTTTAAGATCTGAGGAAACCTCTCGAAAGAAGGTGAATTTTCAGATTTGCATTAATTGCCCGGTGCAAATGAAATTTCAACACTTTCACTCTTAACACAAGAAAAGAGACCATGAACCACTGAACGTAGAGTTTGTAGAGTTGGAGTTTGGAATCAATCTCTTTAACAAGTCAGTTAAGGCATTTTCTGGGTTTCCAAGTTGAAGTAGTTGCAACTTGCATCCAAAAAGGCCTGACCAAACCAGAGTTGAATTGTTTATGGTGTCCAAGCAGAGTTTTCGAAATGCCTGATTCTTTACATAATATGTTGATTGCAGATTCCAGCTATTGAGTGGGGAAAATTATGCTTCAAAAACACAAGATTGAGACCATTTTTAAATATAAATAATAGTGGGACATCTCCACTAGTTCTGAAACTAGGCCTTTGGATTTCACTGTAAGGGAACTGAGAGGATTAGAGAAGCTCTAATAATAATAATGTTGTCAGTGGCCGAGCTGTTATCACACGCGTGCTAGATGATGAAGATGCTTGTAAGGCCTGAAAACACATGCAGACTTTATATGAGGACTCAAACAAAACCAGATTTTTGAAGTTATAAAATCAATTGTATGCGCTACATTTGCAGGAGGGTGCATCAACGAATGATCACGTGATGAGTCTTAAAGAAACCAGGGATCAGTAGGCAAATGTTGGAGTCCAGATTGAATAATAGGAATTCATTTCTCTTGTCTTGACAAGCCTCTCTAAATATTTTGAGAATACAGTTGAGACACTGACTCTTGCTTCTATTGATTGGTCTTTTGAAAAAATCTCAAGATATCTCGTGCAGAAAGAGCAACGTGAGAAGAAGTTTGAAGCAGATTCCACTGAAGAGAGTGTGTTCATGGAAAAATCAAAAGACAAACTAATCTACAAGGAATTGATCTAATCTCATAAACTCAATCTATAAGTTGATTAATCCCTACAAAGGGCAATGTCTATATAAGTAGTTCACAATGACTTTAATCTTTTTTTAATTTTAGAGTCCCAAGAATGGAAGCTGGGCATTTTGAAAGATATTTGACCTATGTGTGTGCAGATCATAGACACTAATCAAGTAGTATAACCAAAAGAAGCAACCTGGGAATATTGTATATTAAGATCCAAGATGGAAATCTAAGACTACAGTTTTAGATCTCAAAAGAAAATGGGAATATATGACATCACAATTGTTCAAAATACAACATAATTTTATGGCTTAGTATAAATAAATCTATTATGATTGCAAACCATATTAAAAGCCAAGGTTTTATATTTCTTTGTTGTAAGGAGATCATCTTAGAGAACCTATCCAAATAATCTACGATTGTAGATAACATTACTATATTTTTCATATGCTTAACAGGAAATATAGTTATCTTGCAACAGATATGGATTTAATAAAGAGGATGCTTGCCTATCTAAACTTTAGAGAAGTGACATAGAAAATTCACCCAAGAAGAATCAAAGAATCATTTCATTTCAACTACCTGTGGAATGTTGCTGTACATCCAAAGTAGAAGAAACGGCATAATCCATCAGTAGAAATAATTTAATAAACAGATTACCTAAATCAAATGGATTATGACTATCAAAACTGGATTATAAGCAATCTTCTCCTTAAGCAAGTCTAAATGCCCAATTTTCACTCCTTTCAAGAAAGAGATGCAATATAGAAAAGTGCAGCCTCTTAAGAAATAAAATTTTCAAAGGGGGTATTAGCTAATATGTTGGAATCTCAGATATCTATTTAGTATTTTTAACAGTCTTTTACAGGTAAGGAGGTCTTGGAATTCTCAGCTTTAACTTTATATGGATGGTGCTTTTGTAAGCCCCTTTCAATGTAATAAATTCCGATTTATATCAAAGCTGTTGTCAAAGAATAATAGCCCATATTATATTGTAATTAAATAGATTTATCATTTATGCACAACCTTCCACCTTAGACTTTTTTTGAAATGTTTAGAAGATAAAAAGAACTAAGTAAACTGAGTGAAATTGAGAAAATGTATCCTTTGCTGAAAGAGTTTAACATGCTTTAGGAATAAGTTCCCATATCAACATTCACCAGAATTGTAAATCCATAGACCAAAATATCAGAAAATTTCTAACAAGGTTTAGCATGCTTTTAATATCACAAACCTGACATCAAATGCCACATTGCTTTCCTTCTCAATAAATTTGACAATTGGTACTCTAGCTTTTCCTATAACCTGGTTAAAACCAAATTATACAAAATAATTAGATAAGGAATGCTTCTACAGAAGCAAATTCTTCCCAAATGCAGTATTTAATTTTTATAACTAATTCAGAAACTGGGGGATACTAACCTGCATTTTATGCCCAATGGACCTTTGAGACAAAGATTTAGCGAGAGCTTGCAGACCACTTTGAGGAACTTGAACATCAGAATTCAAGATCACCACCTGAGAAAATGACAATTGCTGAGAAAATCTTTTATCCAAGGGAAAAAGTGCTCACACACGATATGCATCATTTAACTATGCCTCCATGTGTTCGCTGGTCTGCACACATGTTCACAAGCAAATGAAATTACAAGGGAACACCTGTAAAAGCGAGCAATATAATGTTTCTTTTATAGCTGAGAAGCTCCATAATTGATCTGACGTTAACAAAAGGCTTTACATGCAAGACACGTTGTTTAATAATGCCTCTCTGTATTCGCTAGTCCACAAATATTTGTTATACACATTTATGGGTAAATTCAAAGAATATCTTCGGATATGCATTGAATTAAAGGAACCAACAACAAAATAAAACAATACGATGCAGGCAATTATATTCATCACCGTCAAATTTATAATATACAGTATAACATAAGCGCAAGGAACTCGGAAAAAAATGCCAAGTTCCACATTAGTATTTGCCTTTTTGCAACATTCACAATTGAAATGGAACTCCATCATTTACCAAGACTCAATTTTTTGAAGAAATTGCCATTTCTGTGAAATCAAAAATGCTTTTTTAGAAGCATACCCTTTTCTACTTATATTATTGTCATAAAACATCAATTTGGGACTAAATGCAAAACCACAGGACTAATAAGATATAAACATACTCAGGAAAAAGAAAGCATTGTTATGCTCTTTTAGAAGCACACCCTTTTCTACTTATATTATTCTCATAAAACATCAATTTGGGGGACTAAATGCAATACCACAGGACTAATAAGATATAAACATACTCAGGAAAAAGAAAGCATTGTTATGTTTGGTTTCTTATCATTGGATTTTAAATTTTTACAACAATTGGGCCACTTAAAAATCTATCAAATCTGTCTGATATTTGGTAAGCAATTAGAAGTGATGCAGATACCCTTTTCAAAGTTTATAATAATCATTTAAATAGTAAATCTTTCACTATATATAAAAGTCTCAACATCCTGCCTTATCACTAAAACAGCTAATATTTGAACATAGAAAAAATAGACAAGGACAACTACCCTCCCCATCAACAAATACCTGATCAACGCAACCCAAAATTATACCTGAACTCTTACAATAACTCTCACAGACCTAAATCAGAGGGTTCCTGTAAAGACTAGTCACTAGATTATAGCCTGATTCACAAAAAATATAGATAAATTTTGATGTTAAAGAAAAAAACAACTTAAATATAGAAGAGTATGCAATTCCCACGTAGCAAGACCAAGGTGCAGGTCCACATTAAACTCAACATAGACCTCCCTAAAATAGATTAATGGGCCAACCACAACAACGACTTGGCCAGTATAAATAGGGGTCAGGTAGACCTCACTTTTAAACATCATTGCACTTCCCTCCTCATTTATTTTGCACTCCTTTATTATAAAAGAATCCAACATCACAGTAATTTTCAGCTTGAAATTTTGAGGGCCCACAACTTCTGAATATGAAGTGGAAAATCATTGTCATATGACCCATCATGTCTTGTTCCTGCAAAATTATCTAGGCACTGGCATAGACAGAATTCAATTATGGCTCCTCTATAGAAGAAACAACACTTAGAATCTTAGTGAGGCTTCCTCATCTCTATAGCTTTACTTACAAATAGAATAATTCGATTCACAGTTGTATAGTACCACTTTGAAGAACAAAAACACTTTTGTATTGTGTCACCATGAGCATTAAATCTGGCCTTAGAATTGATGATCATGAATTTGTACTGGCACTGCTTCCATAGTGATAGTAAATTCTTATTGTTGATCATGTTGCATTGGGGTACAATACTTTAATGTAGGTTACCACCTTTGAGAGTCAACTATGTTTACTATATAGTTAATTGCACTAGGGTACAATAATGTAATGTGGGTTTCCCCTTCATGGGTCAACAACAGTTGTATCATTCAATTCTCTTTATTAAGTACTAGTGATGGTAAATGCATGCCTAGTTGGTGGAGCCTTATATTAGTAAACCAGGACCATGTGTATTAGAGTCGCATCAGCCTTCAGGTATGGATGAACGTCAAGTTACTTTGATCATGTTAAGTTTCAGCCACATAAAAGGTTTGGTATCTGGCATACTCTATTTGCTCACTAGAGGTACCCACTATGATGTCACCAATTTACCCCTAGAGTTTTATTTGGTTGCATTCCATGATAATTAGTAACATCTCTTCTTCTATCATAAAACTGTATAGAAAGATGCAAGGAGACCAATTGTGACAACAAAGATCCACCTTCCCTTTCTATACCTAAACATTCTATGTAATCCAAGGCGCCAAGCAGGTTTGTTTCTAATTTATCATTCCCCATAAAGAATTAGAAAATATATATTCCATGTTTGCCTGAAAAAGCTTTGCAATAAATTCAAATAATAAAAGTGCAAAAAGAAATGTAACTGTTTACCACACAAACAAAAAAGAACAATAAGCACCTCTTTGTGTATAACACAGCAGAAATCCTCATCTAATTATCACCAAGTCTGATATCCACTATGCTCTCTCACAAATAATCACTCTCCCAGCCTAGGACCATCTGTATCAATATAGTGAATGACCTCCACTTTTACAGACTAGGAATGACATCAGGTATTTGCAATCTTCCCATCAATCATCATTCAATACAAAACTTCACCCTGTGTTCCCTATTTGTCTTGGATTTTTCCCATGCGGACAATTCAGTACTCCAGGCCATGCTCTACAACAGTTGTTGCACCTCCAGCATCCTCTAATGATAAATAATAGTTGACATATCTAGTCTCAATGGGCTTGAGGAATTCCTTCCTAGTGTGAGATTTCCACATGGCTAAGGTAGAGTGATCGTTGCAAATAAACATTTCTAGTAGTTATCACCATGTCGGATAGACTAGGAGCAACAATATTGGTGTGGTGAATGACCTCACCAAGTATCTGCATCTGCCCTCAATCATCATTCAACACCTGCAGCTTCAACCTCATCCCATCACATGTCTTAGATTTTTGCATCCTAGACCATTCAATGGTCACAAACATGATTTACAATGATTGTTACACTTCCAACATCCTCAATAAGAAGTAATAGTTGGCATATCTAGTCTCAGTGGGTTTGAGGAATTCTTTCCTCGTGTGAAATGTGTACATTGTTGAGGAGGTATGGTTATTGCAAATAAACATTTAATGCAAATCCTAGTAATTAACACCATGTTTGATATCCACTAAATTTTGCTAATGCTCTTTTAGAAGCACACCCTAGCTGGGCACTGGACTCTCTCTACCTGGGCATATTCCGATGGCAGCATCGTGTTTCTCCTTGTTTGGTTTTAGGGGTTTGAATTGGTCCTTCTTTTGAGTGTAGGCAAGTCTCCTTTGTAATATATGTATCATACCCTAAAGTTGTTTGACTTGGTTGTTTAATGTAAAACCTTGAGGGCTCTTGGGTCACTTGCCTTCCTTCCGTTGTTGTGTGTTTGTATGAGCTTTCTGTACTTTTGTCATTAATGGTAATTCGCCTTTTTTGAGAGTGGTCCCTTCAATACCATATAATTTATAATGTTGGCCTTGCCAATTGAAATCCATAAACTGTTCTTCAAGGTTGGTGGTATAAGTGGCCAACTGTATCAACCATTCTGCACCTAGCACCATATCCATCCCATCGAATGGTAGCATATAGAATCCTGATTGTAGTTCTAGTTCTTGTATTTGAACATGTATTTTATGACATTGTCCTATGTTGTCCATCGGATGTCCATCAGCAACCTTAACAATAAGGTCCTTGGTGGGGTGCACAAAAAGATTTAACTGTTTAGTGACATCAATGTCTATACAGTTATGAGAATTGCAAGAATCTATGATGATTGTTAGTTTCCTATTTTTTACAATTCCCTTTTGCTTTAGTGCATGAGGTTGTGATTATTTTATCTTAGTTTTAAGTGGAATCAGTGTTATCGGAACCAGGCCGGTTCCAGCAAAATCGACCAGTCCAACAGGCTCCCATGAGTTTCAGGTCGGAACCAATATCAAAACGGAAAAGGTGGGTTTTGTACGAAACCGGTCGGATCCAGTAGGGAAATAGCCAGTTCCGTACAGAAGCAACCGTCCTACTCAAAACCAATCGGTTATGTACAGAAATGACCGATTCCATACAGCAACGTATCAAAGGCGCTATTTGGCTTTTTTTATTTTTTCTAAAATATAATTAAAAGATAAAGTGAAGGGGGGGGAGACTAACCCTAGGCCCCTACTAAATCTATATAAGGAGGTTGTGGAGAGTCAACAAGCAGCATTTAATAATGAAGATTTATCTTGGATAGACTCGGACCCACTTCCATAGCCAAAGGATGCAAACATTGGTGTTGGCCAAGTGCCTTCATGCCCGAGGGAATGAAGTCGATCTCGAGATCCCTATTTCGATCTACTTTTGCTAAGGAATTCAAATTTTCCGTGCCTCTTTTCTTGGAACCTTGATTTCAACAATCTTCCAAAGATGAGGTGGAACATATTTTGTGGGTATTTCTTTTGTTTTGTTTTTTTGAGTAATATTTCCCCCCTTGTGACACACCATCATCATTACTATTTGGTAGTATGCATAAAAAAGATGATAGCAATACTTTTCGCGATGTTTCATCATTGTCCGAATCCGAGTTGTATACTATAGTGATTACATTTTATGGGTTCGGTACATCCACTTGCTTCCCATCCACTATTCTATAGTACCATAATGAGATGTCTCCACATCTACGACCGGTAATCTAGTTTTTACCACATCGATAACAATTGTTTTCCTTCCTTTTATCCTTTCCTCTTCCCAGGTATTTATTTTGAGTATTGTTGTAGTGATTTGATGCACTATAACTAGTTGTGTTTTTCTGGACTTTAGCGGCCACCTCATATCGAGTATTAAACTTTCTTTCAATCATCTTCACCAAGCTTATAGCTTCCACCAAATTTTTAGACTTTGATAGTCTTAGCTCACTACAGATGATGGATTTTAATCCTAAAAGACAACTTTAAAAATTTATCATCTGTAAGATCCAGTAATCCAATAGCCAAGACTTCCCATTCATGTGTATACCCATTCACTATTCTTGTTTGAAGTAAATGAGTAAACCTGGTAAAGGTGTCGTCTTCTTCATCATCATGAAATCTCTTAAGAAAACCGTCAATGAACATTTGCCAAATAATTGATAGATCACTTGTTTTCTTGGACCACCAGGTGAACCAATCATAAACACCACCTTCTAAATATAAAGATGCCATTGATATCTTCTCTAATTCACTAGCAGGTGGGTTCATAGTAAAAATTCCTTTGATTTTAATAATCCACGCGATAGCCTTTCAGTCATCCAACCCATCGTATTTAGGGATCTCAATTTTGATCCTATTTAAATAATTTGTGTTATCTATGTATCTTTGATAACTTATGTTTTGCAATTTTGGGCTTGGTGGCGATATTTAGTAGGCCAAGGGTTGTGCATATAATGTGTCTACTCATTCAATTAATTGGTAAATTCTTTCATTATGATCATTGAGTATATTTGATGTTTCATCATTATCATCATTCCTCAATCTTAATAGGGTTTGCCATCAAGCGTAGGACGCATTTGTTATCTTGTCAATATTCTTTGTAAATGTTTTTGTTATCTCATTAAGACTGTCTCTAAATATTTTGGACATCTCTTCTATTGTTCTATCGATTCTTTTTCCCAACTCTCTTTGTCCTGTTAAATTTTGGTTAGGGTTAGAGTTTGATGAAGAAAAAATCAAAATTTATATACTTTAATGCAAAATTAAATATAAAAATTAACGCTGAAACAGAATAGTACAGCAGTAGCTAAACAGAGTAATCAAACAGTATAATTTAAAACATAAGTTTCATCTCTTCCATCTTTAACACTACCAAGCAGGTCCCCATGTTAAAGTAATCTTCAATAACATGTAATCACCAACAATAATATAACTAACAAAATATTAACAATAATAACATGAATAAAAGGACAAGCTAGGATACTTACCTAGAGTGTGGGACCCTTCCTATTTTATACTCAAAAGAATTAACTTTCAGAAAAGATTGTGCCTCTCAAAGGCCAGTCAATCACTAGGAACAAACTGACCCTTACTAGAGGGCAAGTACAAACCTAAGAGAGAGAGGGAGGGTTGTAGTATAGTCAAACAGAGATGGTCAATGACAATCAAAACACAGTGACAGTCTCAATCAAGTCCCAGCATAATTGATGTCCAATAGATATAAGCACAAGAGGTCTAAGCCCTAGGTGATAGCAAAATATGACCTCAATCAAGCAGCACAAAGGATCAACACATAAGAATTTTAGCCAAATGGCCCAAGCAAAACCCCAACTGGGGAAAACCTGTGAGAGAGAGTAAGAGTATTTTATTTCTTCGTTAAAATGGAAATGTACAACAAATAAATGAAAGAGAACACTTATCTCAACCCATTGAAGGCAACCACCAATTGTGGAAATTCTATGACAGAATTTCTGCTCATTCTCAGAAATACACCAGCATTGGAAATCGTGCCCAACACGGCTTGTACAGTCAATCAAAATACATGGTCCACTTCTCGATTTTTGTGCACAAAGAAGTTGCCCTCCTCCTCGAACTACGTGCTCTCTATAACAGCAGCAACTTACATAGAAAATCATGCCCACTCTGAAAGGAAACACATGCTCTTCTTTTGCCTGGAAACTCATGCCTTTAACAGGGATAAACCAAAATTAAATGCAGCAGTCAATGACCTTGAAATTTGTGCCAAACAATTCCAAACTCATGCCCAGCATCTTCCTTGAAATTCGTGTTCATTAAATGCAGTTGTACGATCTGATCCAAATGTTGGACTCCTCACCTCTCAAGTTTGACTTGCTCCAAAACTCTCTCTTTGTATGAACTCGACTTCTCCAACTCTCTTGGGGATGTGTGCAAATGAAAGAGGGAAGGCTTATTTAATTCAAACTTCTTGTCTTTTGGTTTGCCTCTCAAGGGTAACTGAAGAGTCATCTAACCCCAGTGCCCACAATAGATTTAGATCAATGGATGAGAATAAATGCTCATAATTCTCTCCATAAATTAAATTCATTCAATTACCACTTAAATAAACCAAAAGTCACTTTATAATAATAAAGTGAATTAATTGTTCATCTCAAGCAATTAATACAAGGGTCAAGTCCCATTTTCCCTCATTAATTACTTAGGCATAAAATGACTAAGAGAAAACTAAATAGGTACAATTTCAACACTCCCTCTTACCAAGGAAGGTGTTCTCCCTTACAACCAACTCATCCTTGAAGAAGATAACCTGCTTCCCCACCAAAGCTGGTAAACTGCTCATGTGCTTCTCGCACAATATCAAAGTTTGCTCATGTGCTTCTCGCACAATATCGGAGATTCCCACCCTTTCTAAACTCTACTCTAGAAAGGTAAAATCAAGTGTCCCTTCATGTTAGACATCATCACATGAAGGACATCCTAACTTGCAAAGCTCAATGCTTCTGCTTCACGCGAGAAGACCTTTTGGCATATCCTCTGCCATAACCACTCTCCAATCTCTCACTGTCAGCAATAGAAGCTCCCCCTGTCTCTAGAAGTTATCCTGCATCCTGCACCAATGCCTCATGTCGAGACATCTCATCTCGCTCATCCATCAGTGACAAGTCATATCAATTGACCCTCTTGACAGCACTGGAGGAAGTAGCCTCTTGTTGACTCCTCTAAATAGAATATGAACTACTCGGTACCACAATAATCTCTGGAGCATCTCGCTCTCTCATCTAAACCGTGGACTGACTACTCGACACCACATCAATCCTCGAAGCATCTTGCTCACCGTCTGTCTCAGACTCAGGATCTGTTATCCACCTGGATCCTCCAACTGTAGGCTGACCACACACTACATACCCTCCATCTCTCTGATGACCTATAAGCAGAGGGTCAACCGGATCCACTCCCAATACATAAATGAAGATGTGTTCACTCTTGAACAATACTGCATATCCTGCTCCCTCCAAGGCTGGAATTGAAAGCTTGTTGTCATGCAACCCTGGAATATAGTGTACTCCTGAAATCTCCAGAATCTCTCCAAACTCAAGCTGGAACCGTACTCGTCCCAATCCTTTGACTGCAAGCGCTGCCCTATCTCTGTCCTGTACGAGTTGCTCTGGAATAGTCTCAAAAGTGAGGAAGGCATCTCGCCTCCCAGTCATGTGACTGCAGTAGGAACTATCCACAATCCACTTCCCAGTATCAACTAGTCTGCTACTACCTCAACTCGAAACAGTAGTGGCAAGAGAGAACTCTTTCTCAAACTGTGTAGCAAACCACTCAATCTCTATTGTAGCTGCAACCTGCTCCTCTTTCTCCTGCTTGCCTTTTTTCTTCTTAGGACATTGGCAAGCATAATGACCAAAATCATTGCATGCATAGCACCTGACTCCACTCAGGTCCTTCTTCTGCTCACCCCTCTACTGCTTAGCCCCTCTCGGGCCCTTCTTGGACTTCTTTCCTTTAGCTGATAAGGCAGCGTTCTGCTCATCCTCCTTACTATTTGAAGAGCTCCCCTGCACAAATCCTCTCTAAGTCTCCTCCTGCACAAAGTCATCCCAGAGACAATCCTAGGAAGGCATGTTCTCACATGCAACAACCGCCTCCACAAAGACAGTCCACTGCTTGGATGCTCCATTCAGTGTCGTCCTCGCTAGGTCACTACCCTGCACAACATCCCCAACCGTTGCTAGCTCATCTCTCACATGGGTGATCCGAGTAAGGTAAGTAGTCACATTCTCATATTTTGTCATTTGTATGCCTTTCAACTTCTCTCTCATAACCATCTTTCGATTTTCATTCGAACTCTTATAAAAATTGGTTAGAGCCTCCCATATTAAATAAGCATGGATCTTAGAAGTCAAATGTGGGATTACATGGTCCTTTACCACATCTAGGATGATTCTCTTCGCCTTGATGTCCTTGTTAAAGGCTTGTAATGTTGCATCTGTGGCTGAGGGAATTTAAATTGGTTGAGCTTGTGTGTGGTTCACCACCTCATCCCACAGCTCATTCTCTTGCAATATGAGCACTATCCATGCCTTCAATATTAAATCTAATTCAACTAACTGCTCGAAATTAAATTCTTTCTCATGAACCATCTGAACTTAAAGCACACTGAGAGGTTCTACCATAATAAATTTAGAGCAAAAAAACACAGTCATCTCATGAAATTTCAGACATAAAAATTTAGCCAACTGGGGAAAACCTGTGAGAGAAAGAGTATTTTATTTATTCTTTAAAATGGAAATGTACAACAAATAAATGAAAGAGAACACTTATCTCAACCCACTGAAGACAACTACCAATTGTGGAAATTCTATGACAGAATTTCTGCTCATTCTCAGCAATACACCAGCATTGGAAACCGTGCCCAACACGGGTTGTACAGTCAATCAAAATACATGGTCCACTTCTCGATTTCTATGCACAAAGAAGTTGCCCTCCTCCTTGATCTACGTGCTCTATATAACAGCAGCAACTTACATAGAAAATTGTGCCCACTCTGAAAGGAAACACATGCTCTTCTTTTGCCTGGAAACTCATGCCTCTAACAGAGATAAACCAAAATTCAATGCAGTAGTCAATGACCTCGAAATTCATGCAAAACAATCCCAAACTCATGCCCAACATCTTCCTCGAAATTCGTGCTCATTAAATGCAGTTGCACGGTCTGGTCTGAATGTTGTACCTGTGCCTTGGGATGTGTGACAATGGACTCCTCACCTCTCAAGCTTGACTTGCTCCAAAAACTCTCTCTTTGGATGAACTCAACTTCTCCAACTCTCTTGGGGATGTGTGCAAATGAAAGAGGGAAGGCTTATTTAATTCAAACTTCTTGTCTTTTGGTTTACCTCTCAAGGGTAGTTGAAGAGTCATCTAATCCAAGGGCCCTGTTACCGGGCAAATTAGCAAGGCTAATTCCCAGCAAGCAAAACTAAGAACAGTGACCCAATGTCACCTCAGTCACCGTCCTAACTTCTTCGGAAGTCGAAACCTCCAAGGAGAAGTATCCTTGTGCAATCCTGTAAGAACACTAAGACAACCACAAAATGTGTTCTCTATGCAATCCTGTAGTTAGACTAGTGCCTAATGGAGCCAATTATGTTATGATCGGGTATTCAATAATTCCTTAGGATCATTCATGCATGCACTTAAAATAATCAATATTGGATCAAAAGACTATATTGCCAAAATATTTCAATCCATAACCAAATGAAAATTAAGAGATAGCTTGTCACTATCAATCACTAGTCAACTAGAAGCACGTGATATGGCAAATTCAACAATTAGCCAATGACGATCATTCACCAAAGAATATTGTATTTAAGAGTTAAGTTGGTCGTGTATCATGGCCAATATGCATCGTTAGTAAACCTCCACCAGTTTATGGTGATGCCAATATATCAGATTTAGTAATCAGCAGTAGCAAATATCTAAAAGATGCAAGTACTTTCATTCATCACACAAGCCCCAATTTGTCAACATATAACCTTTAATTTCAAGCGCCTTTCAACTACTAGCATTTACTTTTAACATGGAATAACCAATGTTACCAAATATATATCAGAAAAGGGTCACCACTTCTATCACTTCTTTTACCATCAGAAATAATGTGACTACCCACAGGTTTGCACCTGCATTAACCAATATTATGACAGCAGTAGGCAAACGACTTCAGATGAAAGATATTGGCAGCTAGAGAAACATTCAATGTTTAACCAAAATCTAAAGTACATAACTTTCAGTTTTATATTGCATTAAACACCTTATAACAGCAGAAGCTATTTACCAATAAAGTCACCTTTCAGCAGTATGTTATCATTAATACAATCAGTCATCAAATGGAATCAGCGTTTGGTGTTTAATGACACTAGCAAACCTTACAAAATTGCACTTCTTAGATCTGTAAACATTAGTAAATAATGAAAGTAACCCTGTGAATTACCACCATGAAAAGGTATGAGTTTCAGACCTTATGATCAAAAAAATCAGTCTCCAACCACTTGAAAATTTGGCATGAACTTGTAAGTGAATTACACCAGGATTAACATCAAAGTTTAATATTGAAAATCATGTGTTTTCTGTATATGTGTTTGCATGCAGAGAAAGGCAAGGAAAGGCACACTAGGGCTGCCCAACAGGGCAGGCCTGTGTAAGGTAGGGAGAGAGAGGTGTGTGGAGGGAGATCATTGGGTTTTAATGGCTGCAACTAGGGACAAAAACTTAGGTTTTAGGGTTTTAAAACTGGGTTTTTGCAAAATAAAAAACACAAATAACTCAGGAAAATAGAAAGCAAAACTAATTAACATAAAATAACTCGGTTAAGAAATAATATTTACAACATTCAGAAATTTAGGGCTTTTTAACATTAAAATAGCAACTAATTCAAAGAACAATAATAAACTAACCTAATAATTACAAAAAAGACAAAACTCAGAAATTAGGGTTTTTTAGGGAGTTTTTGATAATTTTGGGATTTTTAGGGCTCCGAAAATTTTGCCCTAGGGTTTTTAGGGACAAAAAGGGCAAGACGAATTTATAGGAGGAAGGGCCGAAATTTTAGGGATGCCAAAAATTGCAAAAAAAAATAATAATAATTTGTAGGGTTTTTGTCATAAAATTGCAGACCTAATTCTAACCCTAATTCTACCATGAAAATGCAAGTAAAATTTAGGTTAAATGATGTAGAACAACCTAGGGTTTGCATGAGAAATTCACCCTAACCCTAGGCATCAATGAGGATAGCCCTCCTATTGAGATGGTGCTTGCCAAGTTTGAAAAACTAGGGCTTCCTTAACAACTTCAAGAGTTGGTTGATGCCCCTAGTCTAAACAAACTTTGGAGACCTAAAACTCAAGTTAAGAATGCTAGGGCAAAATGCAATACCAATGGCTACCATTCAACCTTAGACAAGCATACATCCACCATTTAACAAAAAGACATCAAGAGAAAGACTTAGATACCTTCTTGTGCATGTGTTAAGCAAACAACTCTTAGCATCACCTTAGCAAAGAAACAAGAGCAAAGACTTCAAAGATTTGTCCCCAAATTAGCAAGCATGATCATCCTCAAGAGGTGCACATCACTCAAAGAGCCCTAGTTAGGGCAAAAATCAAGAATAAAAGTGTAATCCCATAAAGTTGATGTCTAAAAATGAAGTGAGGAGATCTTATTTATATGATCTCACACTCACTTTTCACAAAATAAGGTAAATTTAACATTAAAAATGTCAACTTAAAATTAGAATTAAAATAATCTAAAAATGGCCTATTGTATGCTACCTAGGGTATTTTACCCCCTAGGTGCTAAAATATGCTAAACAAGGCCAAATTTGATGAAACGAAAGGCCAAACTGTACAGGGGGGGTCGTCATCCCCCAACTAACCCCAACAGTGATGAAAACCCTCAACGCCCCCCCCCCCCTTTTAGCAAGCAAACAATCTGCCAGGAGGATGACGGCATCCTCTGAAGGAGGGCCCAGAGGGAGGGTGTTGAATGTGCTCCGGAAGATAAGAGTGAGTCTCAGTGCTGGAACAACTGTCGCTCGAGTGTTGAAACAAGGTTGGGGTCATGTGACCCAATGACCCACCCCTGGAAGACCCAAACACCAACCTCAGGGTTTCAAACCCTTTCATGAGGCAGTCATCGATGCCATTAAGTCATAGTACTTCCAGAAGAGAAACCAAAGGGTCTGGCCATGCCCCTACCTCAGAATGAGCTGGCTAAACACTACTCCTGGTTAAAAAAAAGACACCCTCTCCCTGGGGCACCTCTGCAGGTACGCTGGTGCTAGTACCATCGTAACAAGCCCACAATAGATTAGATCAATGGATGAGAATAAATGCTCATAATTCTCTCCGTAAACTAAATTCATTCAATTACCATTTAAATAAACCAAAAGTCACTTTATAACAATAAAGTGAATTAATTGCTCATCTCAAGCAATTAATACAAGGGTCATGTCCCCTTTTCCCTCATTAATTACTTAGGCATAAAATGACTAGGAGAAAACTTCCTAGGTACAATTTCAACAGATCAGAATTTAATTAGACCTAAGTAAGCAAATCAAAACTCAAACAATACTCGTTCAAGCACATCAGACTCCCTACCAGGAAGATCTGACCTCAATCAAACCCCGGCAAATAGATCATACTCCAGTTAGACCTACGGCACAAGTAGCAGCAGCAAAATAGACCTTGACGTCAACCCTATCAATCAGCAAAAATCAGATCTGAGGTATGTGGAAGACTTCAGCAGGTGGGCGGCCTCCAAAGCAAGCAGCAGAACTATCTTTAAACCCTTGACGTTAGGCAGAAAATCAAAGTTGAGCTCTAATACGATTTTACATGTCAAATGGGTCCAATAAATAGATCTTAGAGCCTTCTAGAAAGATCATTAATTAAATCTTTAAATAAGTTAGGGTTCCACTAAGTTTAGGAGGGTACCAAAACAAGAGGGTTAAGACAACTTATAAAAACATAAAATATATCTGAAGTGTCTTTAGGTGGGTACCAACACGTAAGGGTAAAAACACCAACACAATAAAGCCACTTATAAATATAAAATATAATTAAGGTGTCTTTAGGTGAGGGTACTAGAGTCATAGTAAGGGTACAAGGACCAACCAAATGGTACAAGTCAAATCATAAAACAAGGATGGGTACATGACCCATAACCCCTAGGACCAAAGGGTTTACCACAAAGGTGGGCAATCAATCCCTAATACCCATAAGACCAAAACATCAAGGTGGGTAGATGACCCTACTAACCACAAGTCAAAATGGTGAACAAGGCAAGGTACCACAAGACCAAGAACAACAAGGTGTAAAGACCAAGGATGAGCAATCAAGGTAGGGTACAACCAATCATCTCTCTCTCAAATGTACAAGTGTTCCATACACAACTTGAAAGTTCATCATCACTATATAAGGAAGGTCCACACTGGATGATGTGATCTTGTGGTCCTCCAGAATGCTCCTTAGGTCAAATGCTAGGGACTCCATCAAGGGGTGGCCAATCCCTTGAGAAGATCATCTAGCTCAACCATCTCAAAGACCTAGGAGAGGAGGGCATCACACATCATCATCTTGGCTAATTGACTAAGTTTCACCTAGCTAACTGACCAAGTATGTCACTACAGGAACTACTTGGTCCTCGTGACCAAGAATCTACCTGGTCCCAGAGCAGGAGGTCTCTGTCTTGTTATCCACTAAAATTGCACTTAGTGGATTCTGAGTGAACCGCCGAAGGCTTGAACATGGCAAAGTGTTCATTATCAGAGTTCAAGTCCATCAAGCCTTCTAGGCCCTTTTTGTTTTTTGTACCACATGTTCATACCCCCTTGAGGAATTGTAATAATGTGCTAGCATGGTATCTTTTTGTAAAAGACTCGGCTTCTAAGACTTAAACGTTAATTCGACTAGCCCATAGTGATTTTTTTTCTTGGAAATTATTTGTTGTTGAACAAACGACTAATAATTTTCGAGGTTTTCACTCAATCCTCCAAAGTTGGGGTGGTCGGCTTAATTTTTAAGCCTTAAGAGGTTATTAGAGCCTATGTGTCAATGTATCAAACCATGTTAGGTATAGTTTTTGAGTCGTATGAACATGTATTATGTTTCCTTAAGTTTTTTTTAAGTTCCGACAAAATTTTATTTTTCCGTAAACAAGCCATTGTTTAATGGTTTGGGAAAAACAAAATGTGATAAAATCATGGTCTAGGGGTTGTTTTGGCCATGGGGGTGCTCATTTTCTAACCTGGAGCACCCACATTACCCCTCAACCCACTTTCCATAGTCTTTAGACACTTTATTTTTCATCTTTTTGAAAAAATCCAAAAAAAAAGTCAAAAAGTGCAAAAAAATGTGAAAAAGCCAAAAGTGAGAAAATTAAAAAATTCCAAAATTGATGGGATTTTGGACCAGCGATATTTTTGGGGATGTAAGAAGGCATTTAGCAACTTTTTGGTGAAGCTAAATAAGTGGGATTGAATCCCCTAAAGGTGGACGCATTCCCCCATGTGTTGGGCGCATTTCCCAAGGATGAATGTCCTACGTGTTAAGGAAATGTCAGCTGGCTGATTTTGGGCTGTTTGGGCAGCCAAATAGGTGGGAGTTGGAAGCCCTATTTGCTCCACCTATTTCTCCATCACTCACTCCACTCCCTCAACTAATGCGCCCTCCCTCCTTGCCCATTCTATAAGTATGAGGCACCTCTCTCATTCCAAACTAGTTAGAGTTGGATTGAGAGGAGGCTTGCCATATTGTAATCGTTCTATTTATTCATTTTGCTAATAAAGAAGCTTTGGATGCTAACTATGTGCTACTTCTATGTGTAGATCAACATTGTCATGAGCAAATGAGGTAAGTTGTGTCATTTAAATTTCTTGCTATCTGCTTAATGTATTTGGGTTCCTTGATTGTTTAAGGTAGAGTAATGTAAGTAAGCTTACTTTCTTGTTCTACTTTGATAAATATTTTAGAGATCCAGATCTAACTTGTTTCATAAGTTTATGTGCATGTTGTTTTAGTCTCTATTCATATGTTATTATCAGATCTCATGGTTTTTTGCAAGTTGATTGATTGATTTCAACTTACAAGGCTTGGAGGAGTTGTGGATCAAGTTTGACTCCACCGCATTTCCAAAAAACATCTAGACATTGTCCCTCGACACCCCACAGAAGAGTTCCTTCGTTGATCTTTTGGCAACAAATTTCCTTATCCTTGCTCTTTCTCTCTCATATAAAAAAAACTTCTTCGTGGTTACTTTGTTTTGGATAACTTTCAGATCTGATCTACTTGACTTTCTTATCAAAAATCAGATCTGAAAATTATATGCATAGATCCAATATTTTTCAAGTTTTCATTTCATAGTTTGGATCTTGCTTAAAAAGAGTCATTAAATAATTTTTGCAAGTTAAATTCTTAGGATTGTTTAAGGCTTTTTTTTCTTAAAGCTTTTAAGGTTTACATCAAGCATCTTAGTGCTTCATTGGCTTCCTTTTAAAGGTTGTCCAAGACCCTAAGAAGGTGGCTTTTTAGCCATTCCATCTTAGCTCATTTTTTGCAATTAACTAGTCTTTTTTAACTTAGTTTTTTTTAGTATTTTTTGTTGTTGCCCAAAACACTTTTAAAGTGATTTTGGGCACTTTTTGGACTAATAAAGTTTGCTCGTTTTTGTACTGTGACAGCAGGTTAAATGTTCTTAAACACATTTTTCGACCATTTAGGATGATCCAAAACTTCCTTTGAATGTCACTTCTCCCTCATTACTTTGCTTCTACAAAATTGTAAACTCTTTTTTCCAGATCTGTAAGGAAAAGAGGAGTTCTTCATCTTCAATATTGGGCATTGTAATTTGGTAATAAAAAGTATTTTCGAAGTAAGCTCATGAGCTTGCTTTCATCCCCCTAGGGGGGATTGGTATCGGTTCGGAATTTTTGTGATTGTTGTCATTTTTCAAAAACTTAAACAAATTTTCACATTAGATTAGATTAACTTAAAATTAACCAAGTAGATTAAAATTTAACGTCTTGGTCCAATCCAGATATTGGACCATTGACACTCTCACGACGTATGAATATTTTTGTCTTCATTTTGCAGACTGTATACTTTTTTCGCTACAATATTGTTTATCTTTTGCAAGAAAGTAATTCGGATACTAACCCACTACCTCGATAGTGTAGTAATTAGAAAACATTTACTTTTTCAGTTCTCTACAATCAAAACACCCCCTTGCTTTCCCGAAGTAAGGTTTCAGGACAAGGGCTTGCTTGAGTACTGGCGCGAAAAGAGACCCTTGGAGCATAAAAAAGTTAAATTTGTGTTCAAAAATCTGTTAAAATAAACAAGGCTTTTCCCCGTATGCTCTGTGGTCACTGCAGCTCAGTCTGAACATGTTGATCACATCAGAAAGGGAATAAGTGACTAGTAATAGGATTAACATTCCCCAATAAACCACCTGTATACGAAAATCCGGCGTATCAATTTCTCTGGCATAGTGTGGGCAAATTTCTCAAGGACGCGGGAACTACTGGGCTAAGTTGCAGGGATTCGCTCTACCCCCTTCCGCTTCGCTCCCAATTCGCGATTCTGGAGGAATCGATCCCAGAATCACGATTCCTCATTGATTCCTCCCAGGATCGATTTCTCAATTCGCGATTCCGAGGAGAAAAAAACACTCCCTGGAATTTAAGAATCGATCCGGAATCGACACTTCTGAATCGATTCCTGAGCGATCCCGGGCAAAAAAAAACGCTCCCGAAAACGCTTCCTGAGTGATTCCACAGGCTTGGCGGACTTGAGTCTGATTTTTCTCATTTTTGCATTTTTTTTGTTTTTTAGGGATTGGCTAGGGTTAATTTGGGCAAATAAAGTCTATTGGACTCCATTTGGACTCATTCTATATTAGGGTTCTTGGAAGAATAAAACGATATGGCACTGAATTTGTGGTCATTAATATATCTTGTGTTCTCGAATCGTTCATGTTTACGAGGTGAGGAGGCAAAATATTTGCAACGCTTGAAGGTTCTCAGAACACTCTAGTTCAACATGTCCAAGTAAAGGTTTTAATAGGGCAGGCCCTTTTGTTTCTTGTCCTAAATCAGAGGATATCTCTGGACGTATGACTGGAAGTTTGGCTTCTTCCTTTTCACCACACAATGCTTGCTACAAAACTCAATAATGGATATCTTTAGTACATTGACAATGTTGCCATCTCCATCTGTATATGAGAAAAAGCAGAGAATGGAACAAAATTCATCTACTTACTGCATTCGACATGAACACGCTACCATACAATGTCTACAAATTAAAATTTCATCTATGATTTCATGTTATAGAACTCAAGGGAAAGTACATGAGATTTTATAGCAGTTCAAGATATTTCTATTGAAAATTTTCCTATCATTGCATGGACTTAAAAAAGCATTTCAAGGGATTAATTTTCCAACCAACCATGGTGAAGACACCTAGTGGCTAGAACACTACCACATACGTTATGACATAGATGAAATCACCTGTGGTTCATTGTTTGACTTAACTACATCACCTACTTACAGAGTATAAGTTGGAGTTATAATGTTAGGCATCAAAATTCTTTGTTGCCACTTCCTTGGGGCACAAGCACTTTTGACTAGGTAGAGCATGTATGCAATAGGCAAATATTTCCAAGAACACATTGACATTAGAGTTCTAGAAGTTCCTAGATGATTGGTGTTATATCAATGTGTACTAAATGGTTATATGAATATCTATGTTTTCATGTTTTCTATAGCTACTTTGGCATAATACATGTTTTTTTAATATATATGCATAAAAATATATTAAAATATATATTATATAAAAGACGCTCCCAAAATGGAAGCTTTTGAAAATTTAACTTTTCGCTCTCGCTCCCGCTCTACGCTCCCAACAGCCTTGCTACTGGGTAGCGACCTCGGGATACCATTAGACTACACCCTCGTTTGGTGTAGTGTTGAACACCTCCCAGAGACTCCGATCCAGCCCACATGTCTGAGTGAGAAGCCACCTTGCTAGAATCCCGACATGTTTCCAGTACCTTAGGGTATATTGGAGATCCCCTCAGACATAATAAAAAACTCATTACCACATAAATTTTAAAATTGACCAAGAACATTTGCACGATATTTTCTATTCCGGCATTACAATTTTGACTCCATTCTTTAGCACTGGTCTCTTTATTTATCATTGCAGATTTTATTCAATTGCTATCATGTGTTGAATGAATTGGTAATCATGTTTAATTTCTATGTTGTTTAAATCTTTATGTCATTATGCTTTCAAGTTATATTGCAAATCTCTTGTGTCAGATTTTGTCATTATAAAAAACTCCTAAAAAACTAACTCATCCACCATAACTAGCTTAGCTTAATCAGCCTTGGCAACTTTTAGGGTCCACCCCCCTTGGCTTCGTTAGGAGTTTGCATAAACAGAGGAGTCAAGATTCAAGTGACAGTACTTGACTCGAGGCTTGCCCCCAAGGACACACTTAGTGGCTTGAAGATTTCTGCCACGTTAACCCCAGGTGTGTTTTAGGCGGCAATATGTCTCACCCTGCAGGACCTGCTTGGTCTTCGTGATCAAGAAACTGTTTGGTCCCAAACCAGAATATCCTAGAGACAAATAGGGGCCCTGGCCACAAGCTAGGGACTTTGCCATGGCATCAACCTGCTTGGTCCCCAACCAAGAACCCCAGGAGACAGATGGGGACCCTAGGGTACCTTCTAGGGACTTACTCTTTACTATGCTGGTTAACTGACCAAGAACCCTAGTTAACTGACTAGGGTACCATCCTCTCTGAGAATGGGTCTCGCAGCTGCACTAACTTTAACATGTCCATCTCCTCGCTCTTTCTAACCTTTCTCAACATTTCCGAGACAACACCTCTCTCTATTAACTTCATCCCTACAACAATCAACCTCGGCATGTAGTTCTTCATTGTTTAGAATCTTGGGTATTTCCTTTTTTATGTAAAACCCAGATTAATTATTCTTTTTTTTCTATTATGAAATTTCACTTCTAATTTTAGTTTAATTGACATTATATACTATGTATAATTGACGTTATATACTATGTATATAAACTTTAAAGTAAAAGAGAAATTTTAATTTAAAAAAAAAAAACAATCCTTCTACTTTGAACTTGCTAGGTTCAAGACTTGTAAAAGGTTATATATATTTTTCTTTTGAATTGATGCCTATCTCAACGAGAATTAAAATTATAATACCCTTATTGTAAAATGAACTTCTTTCTTTTAATTCGAACCTTTATTAATTGCTCTTGTCAACCAGTCTCTGGACCATACGGTAGTGTGATCTTCTTAATGGACTTTTTTTAAATTATCTTGTACAGAGCAGGTCAAATGATTGCTGAGTTAACCGTACGGTGTACACATGAGACGGCTGAATGAGTATCGTATGGACGCAATGGTATAGATCTTCTAATTGGTGGTTGTACAGCGGCAATTAAGACAGGTGCAGCATACAGAAATCACAGACAATGGTGGCTGCATACGGTGCTGCAATGACGGCTGTGTGCTGATTGGTACACAAATAACAGAGCATACCATTGGGACATACCATTCTGAAAATGCAGTGGAATAAACTAATTTATACTCCAGATTAATTTCTATACAGACAGAATTGCATGTGGTAGCTCTTATACCAATGTAGCGGAAGCACCTGTTGACTTAATAATTTGACAGAAGAATTCTGCAAAAATATAAGAAATATATATTAAATAGTTGATTGAATGATGAATGATTTACAATGCTCTCATGACGGTATACCTTTACAGGCATTGATTGGTCATGAGAGTGAATAGGTGTGACCTATGACTCTTCATTAAATGTTAATTAATTTATGTATTTTGTTACTAATATTATTCATTATTATTGTTGTGGTTATTATTTATTTACATGTTTATTTATATTTATTACAATGTCATGCAGTCAGCATTACTTCTTATTAGTAGCAACTTCAAAATCTGACTTTTAGATTGCATTTGAGAAGGGCATGTGGCATATATAGAAGACATCAAGGTGTGAGACTGTGGATAAAAGGTTGCAGGATATCCAGCAAGTAGACCTTGATTATCGTCGTTTCCAGTGATTGATCCATTGCGTAAATTTAAGGCAGTCTACAAAGAGTCTTTACAACCTGCTTGGTCCAGATAATAAGTTAGTTATGTTTTGTAACAAGTAATTGTATGTAATGTGACCATTACAGGAGGATATTTAGGGTACATATGTAATGGTCATATATAGTACGCTAGATAATTAGGATAGAAGTATAGAACATACATATGTTTGAATAAAGTCAATTTATGACATTAGTTTAGATTAGACATTTATTTATTTTCTAATAAATTCCAAACTGAACAGGGATTTTCTCATGTACTCACATAAAAGGTTTTCAAAGCTTGAATCATTCTATTAGCTCAATAGGGGCTTGTTTGGAGGGTGAAAGTGGGGTGTTGGTATTGCCCCCACTAGGGTTAAAGTCTCCCCAGCAACACGTGTGCCCCTTGTGGGCACACTTGTGCTTGTGCTAATGCTTGTCATTAAAGAGCCAGGTGCAAGTCCTGGACAACGTTAGTGAATGGTTACCCCCACTCATAGGTTCTTAACCGAAGGAATCCATATTGAGTGTTGTAAGCCAGTCTCACTTATGGTAAATAATCCCAAATTGAGGAAAAAAGAGTTGTGCATCATAAATTCGCCACCAACCTTCTACAACAAATAAGAAAAAAGAGACTTACACTACATTTCATCAAAACATAATTCAACTTTCAAATTAAACATAATTCTAGGGGCTTACGTGGCATCAAAATACTCCTTTCAGCAATAGCATCAACAAAACCAAATAGTCCGCTAGCTTCTTAATACATCTCCATCTCGCAATTAATTGTTTTGCAAGTATCGACATCAGGTACCATCCTCTGGAGACATGTCAAGAACCCTTCCATCACCTCGCCATCAAAATCATAGTTGCATGAGTAAGCATAGGCAAGGTTGAGGAAAAGTGTTGTTGCTTGAATGGGCCAATGGAGCATCCCAAAAAATCGACTATCAATCAAATCCTAGATCATCATGTATATATTATGTCTGGGGGTTCCCTCGCTCACATAAAAAGATCAAATAGCCCATTGCAGGCTTTTCCCCATCAACCAAGCAAAGAACCTTTACCTAAGGTTCGCTAATTGCACGTACTTCTCACATTCCTTCCCAAAAGGAATTGGCGTACTCTAACTTAGCAATGGTTATCCCATCTTGTCTTTTGTTGAATACACAGTCACACCACTCATCACAAACAAAAATTTGCTTCAAAGCAAACTAACATTGGAGCATAAACTGAAGAGAGATGCAACGAGTGATTGTAGGATTCAACAACTCCCTATTTCTTGTGAATCTCCTCGTGAGGCTAAGAACAAATGCATGGTTATATATGAATTTTGCGATGGTCCTAGCCTAATCAACAACCTCCTTAATGAAGGATATTTTTCTATGTTGTCGGGGTACCCGTCCCCGAGGGCTGGGTTCGCGTCCCCATCCTAGGTACCGGCCCCAAGTACCAGAAACCGAGTCGAGTACTTCATTGACATCCCCTAAAGGCCCCATCGAAGTCCCCAAGTACCGAGTACCTTTGGCCCAAAAATCGGGTACTTCAGTCAAATTGGGGACGACATCCCCCGATTTTGGGGACTTTTCGAAAACTCTGAATTGTGAAATTTTAAAAAAAATTATAATAATAAAAACACTTGAAGAGAGGGACAGGGTAGGTGTGGGTCCTCGTACCCTCTTGAGACCCCGCGGGCCTGTCCACCAACATTGTTTCACTGTTGTTGGAGCCCGCGAGCACAAAGGAAGAGGGTTGTGAGTCCGTTACCCTGCTGCACAGAGCAAAGGAGAGGGAAGAGCGGGCAAAAGGAAGAGAGGACCCACGGGCAGAGGGGAAGAGGAGGACGTGCGGGTAGAGGGGAAGAGGAAAACCGCAGGCAGAGGGGAAGAGGAGGACGCACAGGCAGAGGGGAAGAGGAGGACCGAGAAGAGGGAAGACAGTTGACGACAGAGGAGAGAAGGAGAGGAGAGGAGCAGCAGCAGCCAGGTAATTTTTTGAATTTTTTTTGTTTTACCATTTTAAAAAATTTCTTATTCAATTTTTAATTTTGTTCATAAGAAATTTAATTTCTAAATTTTTTACCCGCTGTCAAGCAAGCATTAACTTTTTTTAAAATTTTAACATTGTCCAAGAACTTAGAAGATATTGATACATGTTATTTAATTTTTAATTTTTTGATATTTCAGTTTATCTTCCAATTTCCAGTTCAGGTTCCCTCAATTAAATTATTGTTTCAAGTTCCCAACCAATATGAAATCCCCAAACCCTCAATATCCTCTTTGGAAGCATGTGGAGAGGTCAAAACCAGTGAAAGGTGGAGGGGGAACAGCCACTATAAAATGTCACCTTTGTCAAGCTGAACAGAGGGGCAGCTACACCCGGGTTAATGCTCATTTCATGAACATTCCAAAGAAGGGTGTTGAGGCTTGTCCGGGAGACCCGAAGGATCCCACTAAACTCCCTAGTATACAAATGGAGCAACGAACAGCTAATGGTAAGGTAGGAAAACAAATCTCACAGCCATCTCGTGTTGTTGATAATGACAATGATGATTCCAATGAGGACAAAGTGCCATCTGAGGATGAAGTTCGTTTTGGTGATGAATAAGTTCCATCAAAGGCAACAAAAAGCAATGTAACATCAAACAAGAGGCCTAAAATTGTTGGTGGCATATATGACATGTTTGATTTGAAGGGAAAGGAGGGTGTTGATCTTGCAATAGCAATATTTTTTCTTGCATGTGGCATCCCTTTTAATGCAGCTCACTCACCCTATTTTGAGCAAATGGTCAGTGCCATTAATGATGGACCCGCAGGGTATAAGCCACTGGGTTATGAGAAGCTTCAAACCGTGTTGGTGGACAAGGAAAAGGCACGCCTTGAGAAGGAAATGGCACCGTTGAAGGTATCTTGGAGTGCAGATGGGTGCTCCATTGTGATAGATGGTTGGACTGATTGTCGAAATCGTCCATTGATAAACATTATTGTCTCTTCTATATCCGGTCCATATTTTCTGAAGGAAATTGATTGTTCCAGTCAAGAAAAGAACACTATGTTCTTGAAAGACCATTTATGTGATGCCATTGCAGAGGTGGGGCCATCCAATGTCGTTCAAGTGATTACCAATGCAGCCCCAGTGTGCAAAGCAGCAGGGGTGATGGTCCAAAAGGAGTACAGGTTCTGATTTACAATTATGATTTTTAATTTAATAATTTAGTAATTTTAAATTTTAAATTTGATTTTGTTAATTTGTTTTTGAGTTTTAAAAAATTATTTGGGTACCTAAATAAGAAAGCTGATTTTTGTATTGCTTCATGAATTGTTGATGTCCTTGGGCACATTTTCTGGCCGAAAAATTCAGATGTTCATGTGCAACCACCACCATTCACAAGCCATTTATCGTAGGCATGCCAAACTAGAGCTTCTTAAACCAGTTGATATCAGATTTGCAACCTACCACATTTTGCTTAGGAGGCTTGTGGAGATGAAAGGGGCTTTAGCTGCCACTGTAATCACTGATATGTGGGATCAGTGGAGGTTGTCTAGCTCAGATGCTAATGTGGAGGTGAAGAGATTGATTTTGGATGATCAATTTTGGGGTGATGTCAAATTTGTTGTGGAATTTGTAGAGCCGATATGTGATATGCTCCGCTATGCAAACACAAATGGTCCATGTTTAGGTGAGATTTATGAGAACATGGACTCTTTGTGTGAGAGAATTAGATCCATCACAGATGAGAAAGATCATAATTTATGGGTGCAGTTGAAAAATATCATACATGGACGGTGGAACAAATTGAACAACCCACTTCATATGGCAGCCTATGCAGTGAATCCAAAATGGTATGATCCCTCGACAGGAAGGAGGCCTCCTTCCCAAGATAGAGAGGTGGTGAAAGGGTTTATGACTGCAGTTAAAAAAAATTATGGTTGTACAAAGGAGGCCTTTGAGATAAGAGGCCAATTTGCCCAATTTTCGCGTGGGCGAGGTGTGTTTGCCTCACATGCTTCTTTGACCAATAGGCGCAAGAAAAAGGATCCAATTGATTGGTGGTGGCTTCATGGTGTTGATGATCTTGAGTTTCAGCAATTTGCCATACGATTATTTGGACAGGTAACTAGTTCCTCATCTTGTTTTTGTATTAATTAAAATTTAATTTACATACTTAACATTGTCTTCCCCTAACAATTCTAATTTTTTATTTGGGCAGGCAGCTAGTTCCTCATCTTGTGAGAGGAACTGGAGCACTTATTCTTTCATCCATTCAGTGAAGAGAAACAGATTAGGATCGAAGAAGGCTGAAAATTTAGTCTACATTCATAGGACACTTCATCTCATATCTCGGAAAGACCCAAGATACAAGGAGGGTCCTTTCAAGAGATGGGACCAATTGGTAGATGACGCCACATGTGTGGATGAGGAGATATAGCCGGATGGCCTTGTCGAGATACCTTCAGTTGTTATGGATGTGGAGGAGGCTCCACTTGAGAGTGATGACTACCTAGAGAGCTTGTCGACTGAGGACCTCAATAATGATAGTGATGTTGTAGATGCAGTTGGCCTAGATGACATGGCTTGATGAAGCCAACTTAGCTATGACTTCAATGTTTTTAACTTTTTTGCATTTTGAATATTGGATGTAGACTTATTGTTGGTGTACGACATTGTGATTGGACATATATCATGATTAATGAATCATGATTCATATGAATATGCACAGTAATTTCACTAATTTGAATTTGAATTTCCACTTGGTTTGTCTTAGACTCTTATGATTATGATATTATCTGATATTCATATCATGTTCATTGCTTATACTTAAGGTTCATATCTAATTTCCACTTTATATCAATGATTTATGAACTTTGAAGCAATGTGAATGTGCATGTTAATTGTATTTGTTACTAATTGAAATCTGAAATTGAATACTAGTGAAAAATAAATTGATTTAATTTTTTATTTCATATATATATATATATATATACACACACAGTACCCCCTACATACCCAAGTCCCCTGTTTCAAAAAGTGGCGTCCCCGTCCCCGTCCCCAAGTTTCCTGGCAACTTAGCTTTTCCAAAAAGTCACAAAAAGGGAGAAGAGAAACTTGAAAGTTTTCAGTAATAATAATTAGATACATCAAAAGTGATGTCTAGTGAGAAAGGCACAAGTTGGTGGCAGTCAGCTTTATGTAACTGTAAAGGCATAATTATATCACTTCAGTCACATTATTTCTAGGTTACCTCGATACAGATACAGATCAGAATACAGCAGGGAAATGGCAAGTACAAAAATATATAAAAATATTTTTATAATAAATAAAAAATAGAGAGAAGAATCAAAACCATTCACAAAACACAGGAATATAACTATAAGTTGTTTCCAAAAAAGAGAGTTTTCATGCATACTACTATTAGTCATTCATGTACCATAATCGATAATTTGATAAGTTATAACCTATGTCACATGGTTTGGGTTCAAGCTCATATTCGACGAAGATGAAATTCAATTTGAATTTGATGTTTCTGATGAGATTCAATTAAGAGTCAACATTAGATTCGTTGATACCAATATTGTTAAAATATAATTATATTTTATTACATATTAACATATCATATACAAAAATAAATTATATTTAACATATTTTAAATATATTAAAATAGCTAACATTTAATATATATAGTAAATACTATATTCTATTTAGAACATAATACAACGTATATAACATATGATTCTATGAAGAATATAACATATTATATATAAATTAAGTTAGAAGACATTTGTCCACTGCTGATCACAATTTCCTTTCTGCCAGCTGTCATCGATCACAATTTCCTTTCTGTCAACTGTCTTCGATCACCATTGAGTGTGGCAATTCATGAGGAAATAACAGATGTCTGTCTTCGCAACTCAAAGGGATAGACTAGATAAAATCTAGACTACCATCTGTTGTCAACCACAAGCAATCCAAGGTAGAGGAAAGGAGAGATCTCGAAAACGATGAATAATGAAGCTCGACAATCCAAGGTAATGATTTTTATCTTAAAAATTAACAAATTTGAATGAATTGTTTCCATGCCTTTTGAATTCGGCTGAATTAGAACCTCAACCTTGGGACACTGCAAATCCTGTAACTTTGGTTATCACAATTATTCATATTGGTAAGTTTGAAAACGATTTCACATGAACATGAAGCAGGTCATAACAGTGTTTTTGTGAGCCACATCCACATGTCCATATCAACAATAAATAAAGTGGTTTTCATGAAGGCTATGGCAGGACTAAATAACAGTGTAGGTAAAGTGAGCAACAACATAGCACTTAAGAATAGATCAGCCCTTGACAGCAGACCTCAAAAGATTGGAGTTCGAGAGAAGATATTGACATAAGGATAGAAAATTCCTTGAGAAGGAAAGGGTTACAATTTTAGCCTTTAAGTGTTTAGGGTTTTGGAATTTTTTATTAAGAAAACAATTTAGGGGGTCAGAGGGTCACAAAAGCACTAGAAATTTTGAGATCCGTTTGAAAATTTCAAGATTTGTTTGATTTTCTATGGGGCCCATTTCATGGGATTAGGATACATTTCCTTCTCCAGGGGTTCCATTTAAATGACGGATCGGGGTCCCTTTCATGAGATCATGATACGTTTCCTTCTCCATGGGATCCGTTTCCATGATGGATTAGGGTCCATTTCATGGGATCAAGTTATGTTTCCTTCTCCAGGGAATTAGTTTCCATGACAGATCCTAGGCGGATCTGCGGATCTTGCAAACTCGGGTGGAAAATCTGGTAACAAAGCTTTATTTAATCCGAACACAAAAGCACAAAGTGTATGTTAAGACCATAAGACTATGCCAACTCTATAACAAGAAGCATACTTGAGAGGAAAAATGAAAAATCTATCAAACTTGTAGGATAGAGGAGTTAATACTGCAATGTTTTTACTCAACAAAAGTCCAACTTATACTGTATGTCACATCAAAAATAGCATGGAGTAATAGGAAACCACAAGTCATCTCCAAACATTTGATTGTAATGCATATGTACATTTTCCAAAAGCTAAAAAGAAATAATATAGGCTACGTTGAAGGGTTTAAAGATGGGCAACAAGAATCAGATCGGATCACTGTATTGTAGCTTGTAGAAGACAAAGAGAACATTAAAAAGGTCGTAGATTAAAGCGTTTCAAGCCATGAAGATAAAATTAATCCCACACCAAGTGATGATGAGGACGCTAGTAACAACAAAACGGGTGGTGACAAAACATCTTCAAAGACCAACAGTGTCGGAGTCGTATCAACAAACAATGATGGATTCAAAGTTACAAGAACTATGTTAAATAGGTGTTAAAGGTAGGAAATGAAGGAGGTTGAAACAATCAGCTTCGCGTCATGTAAACATTTCTTCAATGACCACAGCTTTGGCATGAGCCTATTTCTTTTGAATAAGCACATTGAAAACAAGAATGGGACAAAGTCATGAAGGATGAATATTATTCAATAAAAGGAAATAAAATTTGGGAATTCATAGAATTGCCTAAAAGTGAAAATTCTATACATTGCAAAGAGACCTATAGTGCAAAGTAGAAGGTTGATTAGTAAGCTAAGACCATGTGAGTTTCAATTGAATGGGAGGTTTGCATTTGGACCTTATCCCCTCACTTAATGTATTCATGCATACAAGATACATCTCCAATGCCCCGCCTAACCCCTTAGAATAAGTAGGCTGTATAACAAGATAATAAGTGGTCTTCTATATATATATGACATGGTTGTAAGGTGACAAAGAGTAGTACATGCCAACAAATGCTCATGACCTCAATAATTTGTAGAGTCGTAGCATTCCCAAACAAATCCATGAATAGGCTCTAACAACTTGGACAGAAATACCTAGACCTTTAGTATCTTGAGCCCTTGGTCTTCCAAATAGTCTGTTTACATTATGAGCAGCCATTCAAAGAGTTAAATCCCTTAGAAATCCATAAAATGAGAACTCTTGCATGGAGAAGGCACCATCAACATTTGAAAGGACAAATTTCAGATTTCACCTCTGACTCTGGGAGGTATTCAGATAATAACATGAACCAGTGTTATCAGAACCGGTCCGGTTCTTGAAAAACTCGCTAGCCCAACTGGTTTATACCCCCTGACGGTTCGAACCGCTACCCCAAACTGGAAATCGTCGGTTCCATAAGACGCCATATAGTCACGGTTGTGGGCCCATAAAATTCAAATTTAAAAAAAAAACACAAAAAATCCTACACTAAAAACCTAACCTAATCTAAACAATAGTCATCATTAACAATAATATTAAATGGTAATATTAAATTCTTAAAGTAAAAGTAACATTTTCCTTATCTTAATGTTACTTTTACTTAATTTTTTAACATTACCATTAATCGTTTCAGGATGTTTAAGAGTGGTTCCAACTGTTGCCACTCAAACTAGCAACCCTAACACAACTTGGTTGTGTGGACCAGGGATAGTGTTTATAAGCTCAAGAGAGAGTTAAACCCAATGTCTCAACACTTCAGGTAACTCCAAACCCAGGAGGAGACCCTAATCAAAGAAAGATACTTGCAACCACCAACAAACCACAAATACCTTCCACAAAACCTTAATAGCTATGATCAGTGCCTTATTGAAGTCAAACAATACTAAAAAAGATACAATAATCATGCGATAATGGAGTTATTCACTTTATCACAAATTTCAAATAATATCACGCCTTTCAGGGCAATGCCACGTTTCCCATGGCAACCACTCCAAAAAGTGCACCCTCAAGGAAAAGAGAACAATTGAACTGGAGCAAAGTTGTAGGTCAAGCCAAAAATACAACACACCCTCTAATTCACCAATTAGGGCAGTGCCACAGTTCCCATGGCAACCACTCCAAAAAGTGCACCCTCAAGGAAAAGAGAACAATTGAACTGGGGCAAAGTTGTAGGTCAAGCCAAAAATACAACGCACCCTCTAATTCACCAATTAGGAGGGTTTCATGTATCCCAATGCACTTTCTCAAAAGAGGATGCCCTCTAGGGTTTGTGGATAAAACCCTAGAGCGAAATTTTAGGGTGGACCATAAATACCAAATCACAGCTATTTTTGGAGTTTTGAATTTATTTAGATTTTTAGGGTTTTTTTCCAATAGTAAAATATGTTTGTATTTTTTTCATAAAATAAAACATGTAAAAATTGATTAAAAGATGATCGAGATAGATAGGGTATTAGATTCTTATCTCAAACCCTAGGGCTATGAGAGATCGAGGCTAACATCCCTCCTCTTAAGATGGTATTCAATACTTGCAACTAAGTCTAAGCTAGCAACCTCAAGGGTTAGGTAGCAAAACCCTAATTAGGGAAAATAGAGAAGTCCAAGGCCCAACAAAACAATGGAGAGCTCCTTGGTAGGAAGGTCTCCTCAAACAAGTTGATAAAATGCTAGCAAACAAACCCTAACTCAGTCCAAAGCACTTCAAGAGCAACGTTAAACTAGGGTTAGGAGATAGACTTACCAACATTAACCAAGAATGAGCAAGATAGTGTTACAACTAGTCTAACATCAGCATAGCATGTGCAAAACCAAACCATATAACATCATGAATTCATCCTTCAAGCAAAAAAGACATCCAACAGGAAGGTGTGCATAGCTTCAAGTGCTCTAGTATACCAAGAGAAAAAAAAAAGAATACATAATTTGAACCCTTGTGCATGATTTACAAATGAGGTAAGGTTGTCTTATTTATAAGAGACAACCCTCAACCTTCTACAAATTTGAGCCTACAAAGTTAATGACAAATTATAAAATTTAAGGTTAGTGCACGCACAAACTAGGGACTAAACCATACAATGACATCAAAAAAGAATAGCTTTTGTTTCCTCGATTGTTAAACTCCTTTGTCATGACCTTAGTAAAAATGTACCCTTCACTCAAGCTAAATTACTTATTAGGCATCTGAAGTTTTTTCTACCTTTTTAATGCTTGGATTAGGAGGTTTCATCAAAATTGTAGGGTGTTGGCTAATGTCCTTGGAGGATCAACTTTGAGATTCGAGATAGAGGCAAGGGCTAGAGCCTAGAGGTGGGGGGCACAAGGCGCTATTGACAAATAGGATCCCAAAATAGGCAATGATTTTGATGATATGTAGTTATTTGTTGTAGCATGAAGTTTTGAAGCTTTTTGGGCTCGAGAGGCCATTTAGAGCCTCTTAGTTTATGTATTTTGGGTCAGATATGGATTGCACTCGATGCAATTTTAATTATATGCACCCTTAATTTCTATATACATGAGAAACTTTGCATATTTGTGTACAATTGTTTATATTCTTATGGATGCGCATGAATTTGTTTTTCAAAGTTTGAATATTTTATGTATTTTTTGGTCGACCGGTTTTTTGGTCCAGTTTTTTCCCGGCTCTTTTCTGGTTCCGGTCCGGTTCAGATTTTTGGGCTATGCTAGTTCGATGAACAGTCTGGTTCTAATAACACTGACACAACTACAAAATACTACTGAAATTAAGAGGGGGGGAAATAATATTTATTGTGCTTTGCATTGGCATTATATTAATATAGAGAAATAGTATCGTGGATTAGAAATGACCACAAACAGTAAAGTCAAACCTTATGGGCTAAAAGATTCAAATTTTTCATGGTTTATATGGTCATATTAACCCTCAATATTGTCTATTCCTCTCCCATGTATTTTTACTTTTTATCATACCTTGTGATTATTGATAATACATAGTATATACCATTCCAATTAAAAGATGGTATGTACATTACAAACCACTAGAGACTCAGTACTTCCAGTTTTTTTTAACCAATGTTATTGGAACAAAACTGGAACCAGGAAAAACGGCCGGTCAAACCAGTGTTGGGAGGTTTCCCGTCAAAACCAACCTCCCAAACTGGGATTGACATGTTTTGGTCTGAGCCGATCTAGAACCGGTCTGAACCAGTGAAAACCGGCCGGTTCAAGACAAAACCAGTTACAACTGACCAGTTTGACCATTTTTTTTACCAGTGTTCCTCCTTCCTCTGAAAAAAGAAAATCAAATTAAAAAACAGAAAAAGGTAAAACACTACAAGTACCCTAAAACCTGATTTTGATATATTTGTTGATGCCCCCCTTTTATCGTGAATGGAATTATCCTGGATGAATTGCAGCCTGTTCCACTGCCACAAGATATGAACGTTGGTGCTGGAGCTTCAAGGGCATCAAATCTAGATGCCAAGCATACCCATGCAGAGAATGTAGAGGACCAAATTCAAATGATTGTGAGTATCAATGTTAATATATTTTGGTTCAAATATGTATTGCACTCTACCATTTTGCTATATTCACTCTTACAATGCTAATACATGAGAAAATTTTAAATATTTGGTACCTAACGGTTTGGATTTACAGGGACATTGGATGTACATGAAGTGAAATTTGAATATCTTTATCTATCTTTTGGTCAACTGGTTTTGTGTCTAACTTCTTTTCCAGTTCCATGTTTTGGGGTCGACTGGTTTGGTTCTGATAACATTGGCTCTAACAACCCTGATTACCAACTGTTTGTTTTGTTGTTTTGTGTTGACAAGAATGAGACAATAGAGCATAACATATAAGCAGACCTGCTTTCACAAGACACTATTCTGAGGCAAGAATAAGGCATTGCCACTGTCTTGATCACACAAACAATCTTCCTTCATCTATGCAATTATGGCAGAAATAATACAAACATAAGATTTCTATAAAAATCCTTTAAATGAGAATGGTGATACTTACATCAATGTCACTGGAAGGCAAATAGAGCCCTGTCTCAAACGAACCAAATACTTTTACCTGCATATAAATCACACTGTCATGCCTTTCAAGAATACTTTGACCTTCCCTTAGAACATAATAATTTTGTATAGCAATGACATGCAAATCCTTTATTCAGATAGAAAGGGCACACCAACATGCAAATTATTTCCTAATGCATGTTATCACCGCCCACTATGTCCTTCATCCAAATGAGATACATACTTGGCAGCTGGGCCATATAGATTTAATGACTTCTGAAACACGTGCTACTGCCGCTGAGCGTGCTGCTTGCTCCTCCGAAGTTGGCAAAAGAAAATGGCAAAAGTTTGTGATTTCTGCATTGCCATATTGTGAAAAACCTCAGGAATCATGAGAAAAAAAATTGAGCAACCTTTACATCAACAGTTTGCAGAGTATATCATACACACTAGAAATTCCTATAACTTAATACTAAATAGATTGCACCCAAAAAACTTTTCAGAGGAAGATGGCCAATGGGCTGGGAAATATATCTGCATGGACAACATAATTAATAAAAGAAATATAGCAAAGAATAAAAATAATAATATTAACTACAGTTCTCCAGAAATTACCAAAAGCAATTAGTGGGACTGGCAAGTAATTGCAGGTCAAACTAGAAGGTAGCATGATCTGCGTGAGATATCACCACCCTAAATGTAAGAGAGTAATAAGGGCAGAAAAAAATCATCTCATAAAGTATAAAGCACGAAGCTAACAATAATGACAATATAGTCAGTCAAAATGTTGTGCCATTAGGGTATGCCAGATGTAGTGTCAAACAACTGGCACCCCATGTAATAAAATCTCCCAAAACCTACGATTATGAATCATCTAATACCTTCCAATAATGCCATCTATTCTGTTCTCAACTAGGGTTGGACCTATCATGGCATCTAGTAGCCTGATTTAGTTGTATTCTTATAGTAGAAAAACTCCCGCTAGAATCTCAATTAACATAAACAAGAAATTGCAGATGTCCTATAGCAGCTCTAATCTCCTTAGGGTTAGGCCTGTAATGCAATCTAGCTAAGGCTCATACCTCACTTAGGACCTCCTATACTAGCCATGTTATTCTCAAAGCCAAAACCCCATAAATGGCTCTAAATAGTAAACGACCTAGTGATCCACCCCTAACTAAATGACTAGGTTGGGTACTTCAAAGTTGAGTATGATGTGCAGGAAAGTGGGATGATCATGAGTGGTCAAACAGTGTTGTCACTCAGAAGCTACTTTAGACAAAGGATGCTTATGTGTGTGTGTGACTCTAGGTGTTGAATGAAGAAAAAGGAGGGACACAGCCCAAGTCCTTTACAAAATTCATCAGTGTCCCAAGGAGAGCTATGAGCAAGTGCATTGTCTTGACATAGCACTCCAAAAACAAATACAGATGGGAGGAATCACCGCTACCACTCCAATTAGGAGAATAAATCTGTTATAACCATCACCACCTCCCAATACTAACACAGTACATATGAGATATCATTTTTGGGATTATCTACATAGAGTTTACACAATGCTAACCACCATAAGGAACGGTAAACACTCCTCAAACCACAAGACCAAGGATGTAACCACAATGTGGGAAGACAAAACCCTTTTGCCCACAAGACAAAGAACAACAAGGTGGGAAGACAACCCATTTATCTCTCTCTCAATGTACAAGTGTTCCTTACACTAACTGAAAGTTCATCATCACCATATAAGGAAGGTCCACACTGGATGATGTGATCTTGTGGTCCTCCTGACTGCTCCTGAGGTCAAGTGCTAGTGACTTCATCAAAGGGTGGTCAGTCCCTTGATGAAATAACCTAGCTCAACCATCTCGAAGACCTAGGAGGGGAGGGCATCACACATCATCATCTTGGTTAACTGACCAAGATCCACCTGGTTAACTGACCAGGTATGTACCTGCAGGAACTGCTTGGTCCCAAACCAGGAATCTGCCTCGTCCCAGACCAAGATGTCTCTATCTCTGCCTGCAGGTTTTGCTTGCTCCTCGTGACCAAGAAACTGTCTGGTCCCAGACCAGAATGCCCTAGAGACGGATAGGGGCCCTAGCCACATGCTAGGGACTTTGCCATGGCTTCAACCTGCTTGGTCCCAGACCAAGAACCCCAGTAGACTGTTGGGGGCCCTAGGGTACCTGCTAGGGACTTACTCTTCCTGGTTAATTGACCAGGAACCCTGGTTAACTGACAGGTTGCCATCCTCCCAGAGAATGGCTCTCGCAGCTGCATTAACTTTAACAATCCACAATTTGGTTATCAAAATTATTGTCAATATCTTGGTCATCAGATTTGTTGTCAATTGTCCAGTATTATATTCTGGCATTGCAGATGAGCCAGAGTAATGTAGATGTACTAGTTGAGCATATCCCAAGTTAGCAACAACCTCACCAACATGAAAGTAACACATCAAAGTTTGCTCAATAATTTGTCCATGGGCTCAAGAAGTTATCAAAACAAATACTCTAGAAGACAACAATAACCCCTAAATATAAGAATATTTAAATGGACAGCATTTTCAAACTTGTCAGTAGAAGCAATTTACAGAACTTAATAGATAAGTCAGATCAATGATCAAACATATGGATATGAGATTATTTTTCACGATAATGAGTGTAATTTACATCAGAAAATGATGTGGCCAAACCGGACAGCTTTGTAATACAAAAAGTTAGTAGTGGTTGTGGCCACTAATACAAAAAGATTAGTGGTGGTTGTGGCCACATGTCCAAAATGTAGACCTGCCTATCCATTTTCCTACAGGCTGTCTTCCCTCTTCCAACCTCTAAAGGCTTGGTAGGTGTACTTACTACTGCCTTACATATTGATTAAGCAAAAAAAAACCTTAACAAAACATATAAAAAGCTTGAAAACACAGTTACTAGTTTCCATGCCCATGATGAGCTTCAGCTTGCACATTCTCCTGTGACTCTATTCCAGCATCATTCGAACATTTATCTTTCTCAAATTTCGCATCAGGATTGATCTCACCTATGCCTTCCACCAACTCCAGGTATTGACAGTGCAGCATGTCCCTATTGTCCTCCAAGGCCAAAGAAAGGCCACAAAGGGAGGGTTCCTCAAATGGGCTAGAGTCATCAATAGGGGGAGATGTTACTACTTCCTGGGGAAGGCCAAGGTGGGCCACAAATATTCCAACCAGCAGCTGCAGAGATCTTACCTGTTCATTGAGCTCCAAGTGCTTTCTTCGATGAATCCCTATGAATGCTTCCAACTCTTTCTCCCATTCTCGAATTTCCAGAATATGTTTCACTGTGTCAACTGCACATGTCCTTGGCACAGTTTTCCTTTTGAATGTGCCTTTTTGTAAAGTGAATTAATTGAAGTTAATAAAATGCCTAAGTCAAGGTATTAGTGATTTAAATTAAATGGGCCATTGATCTCAAGTCGAGAATAGAGTTAAACTTGACCGTTGAGATTAGGGGTTTGGCCCAACTCAAAAATACAAAAGAGCAGCAAGGGTTAAGACAAAAGACACATTAATTATTCATAGTTTGCGAGTAAGAGAGAAAATCAGAGAAGGACTTCTTGGTTTTCAGTCATTGGCGAGAAAGAAGACAAGCAGAGATCAACAAGCAGAAAGCAGCCAGAAGAAGAGTGAGCAGATCGTATAGAGGCAGCCGTACACCAGGCCGTACAGCAGAGGTCGTACAACATACAGACTTGCTGAGCTTGCCGCATGTGTGAGCAGCAGGGCACAGCAAAAGCATGCAGAGGCAGCCGTACAGCTCAGTCAGTGGGTGCTTGAAGGCAGATTTTCAAGATCATAAAATTTCCAGGTTTTGTTGAGTGTTTGTAATTTTTCTCAGAGCCATTTTCCGGTGTTCGGAAGCTCTTGCCAGGGATTGACAGCGCAGCATGTCCCTATTGTCCTCCAAGGCCAAAGAAAGGCCACAAAGGGAGGGTTCCTCAAATGGGCTAGAGTCATCAAGAGGGGGAGATGTTACTACTTCCTGGGGAAGGCCAAGGTGGGCCACAAATATTCCAACCAAAAGCTGCAGAGATCTTACCTGTTCATTGAGCTCCAAGTGCTTTCTTCGATGAATCCCTATGAATGCTTCCAACTCTTTCTCCCATTCTCGAATTTCCAGAATATGTTTCACTGTGTCAACTGCACATGTCCTTGGCACAGTTTTCCTTTTGAATGTGCCTTTTTGTAAAGTGAATTAATTGAAGTTAATAAAATGCCTAAGTCAAGGGATTAGTGATTTAAATTAAATGGGCCATTGATCTCAAGTCGAGAATAGATTTAAACTTGACCGTTGAGATTAGGGGTTTGGCCCAACTCAAAAATACAAAAAAGCAGCAAGGGTTAAGACAAAAGACACATTAATTATTCATAGTTTGTGAGTAAGAGAGAAAATCAGAGAAGGACTTCTTGGTTCAGTCATTGGCGAGAAAGAAGAAAAGCAGAGATCAACAAGCAGAAAGCAGCCAAAAGAAGAGTGAGCAGATCGTATAGAGGCAGCCATACACCAGGCCGTACAGCAGAGGTTGTACAACATACAGACTTGCTGAGCTTGCCGCACGTGTGAGCAGCAGGGCACAGCAAAAGCATGCAGAGGCAGCCGTACAGCAGAGGCCATACAGCTCAGTCAGTGGGTGCTTGAAGGCAGATTTTCAAGATCATAAAATTTCCAGGTTTTGTTGAGTGTTTGTAATTTTTCTCAGAGCCATTTTCCGGTGTTCGGAAGCTCTTGCCAGGGATTGACAGCACAGTACGTCCCTATTGTCCTCCAAGGCCAAAGAAAGGCCACAAAGGGAGGGTTCCTCAAATGGGCTAGAGTCATCAAGAGGGGGAGATGTTACTACTTCCTGGGGAAGGCCAAGGTGGGCCACAAATATTCCAACCAACAGCTGCAGAGATCTTACCTGTTCATTGAGCTCCAAGTGCTTTCTTCGATGAATCCCTATGAATGCTTCCAACTCTTTTCTCCCATTCTCGAATTTCCAGAATATGTTTCACTGTGTCAACTGCACATGTCCTTGGCACAGTTTTCCTTTTGAATGTGCCTTTTTGTAAAGTGAATTAATTTAAGTTAATAAAATGCCGAAGTCAAGGGATTAGTGATTTAAATTAAATGGGCCATTGATCTCAAGTCGAGAATAGATTTAAACTTGACCGTTGAGATTAGGGGTTTGGCCCAACTCAAAAATACAAAAAAGCAGCAAGGGTTAAGAAAAAAGACACATTCATTATTCATAGTTTGTGAGTAAGGGAGAAAATCAGAGAAGGACTTCTTGGTTTTCAGTCATTGGCGAGAAAGAAGACAAGCAGAGATCAACAAGCAGAAAGCAGCCAGAAGAAGAGTGAGCAGATCGTATAGAGGCAGCCGTACACCAGGCCGTACAGCAGAGGCCGTACAACATACAGACTTGCTGAGCTTGCAGCATGTGTGAGCAGCAGGGCACAGCAAAAGCATGCAGAGGCAGCCGTACAGCTCAGTCAGTGGGTGCTTGAAGGCAGATTTCCAAGATCATAAAATTTCCAGGTTTTGTTGAGTGTTTGTAATTTTTCTCCGAGCCATTTTCCGGTGTTCAGAAGCTCTTGTAAGTTCTGAAGTTATTTAAATGATGAACTAATTTGAAGAGCAAAAAATTCTACGTGTGATTGTTTCAATCTGTTTTCTGATTTTTGCTTTCGCTGAAATACCTGTTAAATATTTCAGTAGTGTAAATTTCAGATCTAATAAAATTTACCTAGGCATTAGTTTATAAATATTAACAAGGTATCAGTGCACTTGCTCTGAAGGGAAACCAAATCCAAGTGTTTTGAGTGCAGATATATCAGATCTAGGTGTCTAAGAAGTAGATCTAGTTTCAGCTTTATACATCAGAATCTCAGATCCACACATGACAGCTAACAGCCTCCAGTTCAAAGACAGGCTAGATGGAGCCTCTAACTTCTTGTCTTGGAAGGCAAGGGTTACATTGCTCCTTAAGGAGCGTGAGATCTCGGATATTGTAGATTAGACTGTGACAATACCAACAAATGAAGCACTGAAGGCAGCATATGAAAAGAGGGAAACATAATCCCAGAGACTGATCCTAGATGCAATAAAGCGTCACCTGATCCCACATGTGTCAGAGAAGACAAAGGCCAAGGAAATGTTTGATGCCCTAGTCAGCCTCCTCCAAGTGACAACCTGAACAAAAAAATGATTCTCAAGAATAAGCTCAGAGATGTCCGGATGACCAATTCGGACAATGTTACCAACTACCTGATGAGAATCACATAGATACATGATCAACTTGCAGCCGTTGGTGAGAGGGTTCTTGATGCAAAGATTGTGCATGGGGCTCTGAATGGTTTTCTTAATTCTTGGGAACCATTCATGAAGGGGGTTTGTGCACGGGAGAACATTCCAGATTGGCAGAGACTTTGGGATGACTGCATTTAGGAGGAGACTCGAGAGGAGGCCAAAGCCAACCAGCCGAGAGGAGAAAGAAAGGCAAAGGGAGAGGTTTCAAGAAAGGTAAATGTTGTCCCTAAGGTCTACAATGAACTGCTACAAGGCAAAGCTAGGGCATTTGCGTCCAAATTGGAATTAAGAATGGATTTTAGGTTTTAAATGGTTGAATGTTTTATGTTTTATTAGTCTTCTAAAACTTAGGTGAAGGGATTAAAGGAAAACAATAACATATCAAACATTCAGAGGCTTTGCAAACACAATACAAAGGGCTCAGCACTTAACTCACTACCAGAATTTCACATATAAAACAATATAGACATTCATACATTCATGGTCTCCATTTCATAACAGCACTACAATCTGAAGAAGTGAAAGAAAGCAGAACATTTTCGATTCAATGAATAGATAGAGCTTGAAAATCATTAACCTGGAAATGAACAATTATGCAATGCATAAAATCTTCACTTACAAACAGAAAACTAGCAACAAAGTTAAACAAGGGGCACAATGTATCCATATGCAAATGATCTCTGAACATTTATATCAATATTACTGTATGCAAAACTTACAGTCTCTTCACCAGCTCTCGATAGCTATTGTCCAGAATTCGAACCCCCTTTTTTCCTCCCATTTTTCCATGTATAACTTCTTCTTGATTCTTTTCTTTAGGGCTGCAAAACTTCTTTCATAACTAACAACTAACTTTCAAAAATCAAAATTAATAAATCTTAAACCATATCGGTCTCAAGTCTAGACTTTAGGAAAGTTTCAACTGCTTGATAACAATCCTTAACAAAACTTAACTACGTATAACAAGTCTCTCTTTACAAATATACAAAATAAACTTAAGTAAACTCAGAAAATAATAAAGATGACTCTGTATGATTCATAATAGAGATACAACTGGTCTTCGATCAGCTGGTGGCTGCATTTTGATTCAGGTGGCATCAAGGGTACGTTTATTTTGCTTCAGCTCCTTGATTCTGGGGAGGATCAATTCCTCGACTCTCAGCCTCGGATGTTAGGAATAATAGAACTTCTTCGGTCTCGGGTCCAGGATCTTCTCCACCGGGGCTTCTTCACCCCAGTGCAGAGTTCGGAAGTCGGGGCAGGGGTTGGAGCTCCCTCATACTTCAACCCAGCTAGTCTTGTTCATCTTTTAAGTTTTCTGCATTTGCTTTGGTTTTAAAAGGGGACCAGTTGGTCCTCCCGGATAGCACGGACATCATTGTAACCGACAGTCCCGTTGACCTACTTTGTGGTCATTAGTTGGACATTAATAAAATTATCTTATCTTATCTTATCTACAGTGTATCTTGAAGAACATGAGTGCCCAATTCAGTTAAAATACATAATTTGTCATTGTTAGCTTGGTGCCTCTTCCTTTCGAGCAAGCATTCTTTTTTCCAGTATTTTTTCTGCCAAAGAAGCTTCTCACTATTTCTCTTTAATCCCTGAGAGAATTTGCACAATTTGTTGTATTTCATGAGCAACTTATTCCATTCTTAATTTGTTTTATTCAACCTGTCTTTTACCTATTTATTCTCCAGCTGCAACTCCTTAATCAAGCCTTTAGAATTTTTCAATTTCCTTTTGAGCCTTTGATTAACTTGACATTTCTCACTTTCGGGTTGTGGCAAGCTTTCATCAAGCGGTTTCTCCGCCTTGGCAGTTGAGACTTCTATCTCTGGTTCAACAACATTGTTAAATTTTCCAAGTTGTAAGTCTTGTTCTTCTTCAGAGGTCATGGGCATACAGGGACGCGCCAAAGGTGAACAAGGGATTGCATTGATGGTTTTATCCAAATTAGTCAACAATTCCGCCACTTTCTTTTCCACCTCCATAGATGAATCTAGTCCTTCATTAACAACTTCTTGAAATTCTTTAAATTCCTGAAACTGCTCATTTGTTCTTGACTCTACCAATTTAGGTTTTTCAATAGGACCTAAATCCATTACTCCTTTGTCCTTGTTAATTCTTGGATTGGCTCTTGTTTGCATAGGTTTTAAAATCGAAGCTTTAACTCTTGGCTTTTTGAGCTTCTCTGACTTTTCACCTGGCAAACTGTCTAAATCTATAACTTTATTCTCTTTCAAAGAAGTGTCAAAAATAGCCCGGGAATTAAGCCTTAACTTGTTTGTAGCTCCGGTATGTGGTCCTCTGAGGCAACAGGGCACGGCTCCCCTCATCCTTGGTTTCTTTTTTTCTTCTTCTCTTCCAATACTCTGTTTCGGGAACGTATTATTCATTTCAAAATCCTCACCGTTCTCAGAGATCATTCAACTGGCAGAAAAACTTATAACGCCCTTATGTGGGGACTTATCTCCTAGGATTTCAAATTCAGAATGCAACACGAAATGATCCCAACTTCTATTAAATTTGTTCAATTCTTGAACTATCAGTAACTTAATAAGACCCTGAAGAAAGATACTATGCTCACTTTTAGGAAAATTCCTAACCCTAGTTGCCATTTTGAGAGGCTCTTTAGAAAGTAAAAGGGCAAACTCATTTTTGAAATGTCATCCAAATGCAAAAGGAAACGCATGTCATAAAGATGGACGATAGCATACCTTCCTTCCCTTGTTATATATCTTTATACCAATGTTTTAAAACTCGGACTCGGACTCAGGCTCGGTCAAGGATCAACTCGGACTCCGACTCTGACTCGGAATCGGTAATGAATCGACAATGACTCGGCCAATTTGAATTTAATGACTCGGTTTACTCAAAACTACATAAAATATTTAAATTTTAAAGAAAAACAATATTTTAAAGATTCTAATCAATGATTCCAAAGCAGTAGAGACAAAATATCCAAAGTCTACTCATGTATATACCATAGAAGGTTGAATATATCAAAATGGCACAAAGTGTATTGTGCAATACATATCTGGATTCTGGAACAAAATACATGATCAATGAGGCCTAAATGGCCTGTAGAGTCCAAAAAGCAACTTGATATGATACCACTACATCATACATCATTCATCATACATGTCATTGATCAACATGATCAATCATCAAACTCATCATCACTGCTAGAACTAGAAGTAGAACTAAAATCAAGACTAGCAATGTCATAGGCAATATCATCATCATTTGGCTCAAGCACAAATTCCTCAAGGTCATCTACAATTGCAGTAGTAGTAGTAGTAGATGAACGTCTAGAAGCATGAGGTTAGGATTCATCTTATAGCTTTAGGGTTAGATTCTAAGTTGGACAAAACAGGGAAACATGCACAAGTTTCTGAAACAGGGACGTGATTGAAACGTGACCCCCCAAAATTTTGGAAATGGGGATATATATCAATATTAATCCTTGATCTCAAAGTTGATCCCCCAAGGACATTAGTCAATGACTCAACACCTTACAATTTTGATGAAACTTCCTAATCCAATTGTTAAATTAAGGTTGAAAAAGATTCCCATGCTTATGGTAATTTTGCTCGAGTGAAGAGTACATTTTTTATTAAGGTCATGACAGAGGAGTTCAACAATCAACACCACCAACATCAAGGTATATAGAGGGGTTGATGTGCTTGATTAAATGCCAATCCCATATCCTTGTACATGACAGAATTTGGTAGAAACTTTGCAATCCAGAATCCTGAAAATTGTTAAGTCTGTTGAATTATGAATGGGATCTAAAATTCTACTTTTTGCATATGAAGTCCAATGAGGTTGGAACCACTCTCAAACATCCTAAAACAATTAATGGTAATGTTAAAAATTTAAGTAAAAGTGGTATTTTCTTTATCTTTCATTTTCGTAAAAGTGGTATTTTCTTTATCTTTCATTTTCGTAAAAGTGGTATTTTCTTTATCTTTCATTTTCTATCCTTTTACTTTAAGAATTTAACATTACCATTTAGTATTACCAAATTTACTGAGTAACTGAACAAAGCAGGGTTTTTTCTAGACAACTCGGCCGGTTCAGGTTGGGACTCGGCCGAGTTGACCGGTTCGGTACCGAACCGGTCACCCGATAGCATTTGAAGAACGAGTTAGCTCGGTTGAGGGTCAACTTGGTCAACTCGGCCGAGTCCGAGTCCGAGTTGACCGATTTTTAAAACAGAGCTTTGTACCATTTTTAAGAGATCATTGTATTCTTGTTTCAGCCAAGCTCGAGGAATTCCCTTAAACCAATCCGGATCACAATACTTGTCTAGGAGGAAACGGTTGCACTATGCAGTATCAACCGCCTAAAGCTTGAACCATTGTTCGCCCTCTCGTGGAAGTCCAATCCCTATGGCAATAGAATTCTCTGAGACAAGAAATGATACATACCCCACCGTAACAATTTTCCCATCGAATCCTTCCGCAAATGCCCTCGAAACATCAGTGTGATGGCCCCGTAATTTTTCGCAGTAGCGAAACCAACCATCCTTTTTAAATTTAACACCAAATTCCAAATAAGCTTCAAGGATTTCAGCCCCAATTGGCTCATATCTCACAACATGACCACTCCTTTGTGCAGACATGGTAGCTTCGTTCAGCTGCTACAAAGAGTTAGGTTAAACTTATGTGCAAGGTCTTTTAGTCTTACAAAGCAGCTAACAATATTTCAAAGGGATCCGTTAACAATTTACTTCAGTCGATCACACTGATAATTATAAAAATTATGAGAAGAGTAGCTCGAATCAATTCATAAAAACCAGAGGACTCTGCATACACCTGGATCCATAATTCGCCATCTGGCTTCGTTTATCGTGATTATAGGCTTGCAAAGAATGACACGACATGAGAGGTTGCTTTAATAATTGCCCTGACAACCTGTGTCAGTTCTGTAGCGCGAGTGGGCAATTTGGTAGCGCAACCCTTTGGCAGTTTCGTAGCGCAATGAACCTTTAACCTTATCTCACGATCATGCTCAACTTAACCAAAGTTAGACTATTAAATCAACAACCATACCTGCAAAACTAGGAATATAGCAAAAGATACCATTTGTGCCACCTCATCACCTTACAAAATAATAATCAGAATTTGAAAATAAAGACCATGAGCAACACAACATCATAAGACAAAATACTTGGCAAAAGATTGCTTTGGGTAAATCAAACCTTAAAATAATCATAATAGAAGAAGGATTAAATTTGAAAGTTCTAAGGTCAAAATGTAGGCAATCTTGAGTGCAGACCTAGGTACTAACAGTAACAGTGAAGGGGAGTCTCACAAGTAGGGAAAAAAGAATGACTTGAGCAAGCTCAAGTGCTTTTTGTGTCACAAGCTGGGCACTATGCATCTCAGTGTCCGAAGAAGAAGAAGAGGGGTAAGGGAACAGGGCCGCAAGTAACAACATCAGCAAAGACCTAGCTGAGTGAACTTGCAGCCAAGTTTGAGGATGATTTTCCTCTTGTCTCCTACCTCTCCACTGGCACTATTGCCAAGAGTTCATGGTACTTAGACAATGGTAAACCTCGTCACATGACGAAGGCACGAGAGCAATTCAGTGGGCTATCAAAGGATAACTAAGGGATCCATGTGGAGCTTGGCGATGATGCCAATTATGCAAAGAAGGGGCAGGGGATAGTTTAGTTCCAACTTGAGTGAGGGGTATCATTTGATGCTCTGGAGGTGCTCTATGTACCAAGCCTGAAGAAGAACCTATTGTCCATTTCAGTCACGGAGGACAAAGGTTATGCAGTTACCTTCCTGAGAGGACAAGTGTTCATTTGTCCAGAGGGAGCCAGTCCAAACACAGCAATGAGGATTGGCGTTAGGGAAGGCAACTTATACAGGCTTCAGGGCAAGCCTGTCCAGGCACTGGTGCATGACAGTGAAAGCATGTGCGATCTGTGGCACAGAAGGATGGGACATCTCACAGGGCACTACCCATACTGAGTGAGATAGTCACTGGTCTTCCAGACTTCAGTATTGAGCAACACAGGGTGTGTAGAGGATGTGCGCTTGGCAAGAATGTCAAGACTTCTTTCCCCAACAACGAGAGTCGATCCAAGGAGATCTTGGATCTATAATCCATTCATAAGTTTGTGGGCCTATGTCAGTTGCATCAATGAAGGGAGCATCTTACTATGTATCCTTCAATGATGATTTCTCTAGGAAGACCTGGATCTACTTTATTAAGACCAAGGATGAGGTTTTCAGTCGATTCAAGGAGTTCAAAGCTCGGGTAGAGGATGTGCGGGTGTGTAGAGGATGTGCGCTTGGCAAGAATGTCAAGAATTCTTTCCCCAACAACGAGAGTTGATCCAAGGAGATCTTGGATCTATAATTCATTCAGAAGTTTGTGGCCCTATGTCAGTTGCATCAATGAAGGGAGAATCTTACTATGTATCCTTCAATGATGATTTCTCCAGGAAGACCTGGATCTACTTCATTAAGACCAAGGATGAGGTTTTCAGTCGATTCAAGGAGTTCAAAGCTCGGGTAGAGAACCAAATAGGCAAGAAGATCAAGGTATTGAGATCAAACAATGGAGGAGATTACACCTCCAATGAGTTCAAAGACTTCTGCAAGGATGTAGGAATCAAGAGGGAGAAGCAATTGTCTATAACCCACAACAAAATGGGGTTGCAGAGAGAAGGAACAGGTCCATCATCAATTCTGTAAAGGCCATGATCCACAATCATAGTTTGCCATTATTTCTATGGGCGGAAACATGCAACACAGTCATGTATTTACAGAACAGAAGTCCTCACAAGATTTTGGAGAACAAGACCCCAGAGGAGGCATTCATAGGGTGAGACCTGAGATAGGACATCTCAGGATTTTTGGTTGTCCAATCTACATCCACATGCCTATGGAGAAGAGGGCAAAGTTGGAGCCTTCTAGTGAGAAGGGCATCTTTGTGGGATATAGCAAGAATTCAAAAGCTTACGAAGGAAGACAATGGTGATTCAGGATGTCAAGTTCGACAAGAACTTGGCCTTCGAGAAATCTCAAGATTTGCATACATTGTAGAGGACATAGAGCAATTGGCCTCGAAGGTTGAGCAGAGCTCACAAGCTCCTAGTACAGAGAGCCATCCTTCAAGGGAAGAGGAGGAGCTAGCCTCTTCCAGATCAACTAGGAGACCCAAGTGGTTTGATCAAACACTAAGGGATGCTCAAGAGCATGTGGAGACACACAAGAGTACTTTCAGAGAGAGCAGGCCACCTAGGCAGTTCCCAACTTATATGGCCCTGATGACCAGCATCATAAACTCAGAGGCTTCTAACTTTGAGGAGGCAGCCAACCAACATGTATGGAGAGATGCCATGGTGGAGTACAACTCCATCATGAAGAATGATGTCTGGGAGATTTTACCGAGACCAGCAGAGAAGTCAATGGTGACTTCTAGGTGGCTGTTCAAAATCAAACATGCAACAGATGGCAATGTGGAGAAGTGCAAGGCGAGATTTGTGGCCAGAGGTTTCTGTCAAAGAGAGGGAGTTGACTATGAAGAGACCTTTGCTCCTATTGCCAAATATGTTTCTATACAAGCTTTAATATCCATTGCTTCAGAGATGGGGTAGAGGATTCACCAGATGGATGTGAAGACAGCCTTACTCAATGGGATCATTGAGGAAGAGGTATATATAGAGCAGCCACAAGGATTTGAGATGCATTACAAAGAAACACGTGTGTAGGCTTAGTAAATCCCTGTATGAACTCAAACAGGCACCCAAGGTGTGGTACTCCAGGATCAACAACTATTTGCAAAGCATGGGCTTCACCAAGAGTGAGGTAGATTCCAACTTGTACTTCATACTTGTTGGATCTAAGCCACTCATCTTGGTGCTCTATGTGGATGACTTGATACTCACAGGGGAATAGAACTTGATTGCAGGATGCAAGTTAGACTTAGCGATAAAATTTGAGATGAAGGACATCGGGATGATGCAATACTTTATGGGGCTTGAGGTATGGCACATATCAGGATAGATCTTCCTCGAACAAGGGAAGTACACAAGTCGAGATTCTTAAGAGATTCAAGATGGAGGACTATATGTCGATGGCCACACCGATGTTGAGCAACCTGAAGAAGGTTGATTCTTCAGATTCAGAGTTTGCAGATTCCAAATTATACATGCAGCTTATTGGATCCTTGATGTATTTGGTCGGCACCAGACCAGACATTTGTTTTGTTGTGAAAACCTTGAGCCAATACATGGTGGAGCCGACGTAGATGTAGGTGCACTGGATCACAGCAAAACATGTGCTTAGATACTTTCAAGGCACAATAGAGTACGGCTTGAGGTACCTTGGCAAAGATGGAGTGAGATCGTAGGGTTACTCAGATTCATATTGGGCAAGGAGTTATACAGATCGAAAGAGCACCTCAAGGTGTTGTTTCAGCATGGGGTCGACAGTGATTTCCTGGTTTAGCAGGAAGCAGACTTCAGTAGCATCAACTCAGCAGAAGTTGAGTACATGGCAGCCAGCTTGGCAAGTTGTGAAGCAATTAGGCTTCGCAAACTACTCATAGGGTTATCTGATCAAGAGCTGGAGCCTACAGTGATACATTGCGATAATCAGAGCTGCATAAAGCTCTCGGAGAATCCGGTGTTTCACAATAATTCAAAGCATATTCAAATCAAATACCATTTCATCAGAGACAGGGTCCTGAAGGAAGCAGTCAAGCTCCAGTACATTCCTACAGATGAGCAGATTGCAGACATACTCACCAAACCTTTGGCAAAAGTGAAGTTTGTCTTCTTTCGAGACAAGCTTGGAGTGATGAAAAATACCTTCCTCAATAAGAGGAAGTGTTGATGACTATAGCTCGAACAGGTATTTCCTTGGGGTGTGTATAACCCATGGAAATCATCATTAATTAATGTCCTATCTTTTTGACGTTTCACTTTATTAGTATATTAATTAAAGTGAAATGTGCTTTTTCGTAAAGTGAGTTTATTTATTTTAATAAAATGTCTAAGTCAAGACATTAGTGATTTAAATTAAACGTCAGCCATTGATCTCAAGTCAAGATTAGATTTAATCTTTACAGTTGTGATTAGGGATTTGGTCCAACACAAAAATACAAAAAGGCAGCAAGGGTTAAGACAAAAAACACATTCATTATTCACAGTTTGTGAGCAAGAGAGAAAATCAGAGAAGGACTTCTTGGTTTTCAACCATTGGCAAGAAAGAAGACAATCAGAGATCAGCAAGCAGAGAGCAGCCAACAGGAGTGAGCAGATAGTATAGAGGCAGCCATACAGCAGGTCGTACAGTGTACGGACTTGCTGAGATAGCCACATGTGTGAGCAGCAGGGTGCAGCAGAAGCGTGCAGAGGCAGCCGTACAGCAGAGGCCGTACAGCTCAAGCAGTGGGTGCTTGAAGGGAGATTTTCGAGACCAGAAATTTGCTGGTTTTGCTGAGTGTTTGTAATTTTTTTCAGAGCCATTTTCCCAAGTTTGGGAGCTCTTGTAAGTTCTGAAGTTATTTGAATGATGAACTGATTTGAAGAGCAGCAAATTCTATGTGAGATTGTTTCGATCTGTTTTCTGATTTTTGCTTCCGGTGAAATACCTATTTAGTATTAAATATTCCAGTAGTGTAAATTTCAGATCTGATAAAATTTAGCTAGGCACTGGTTTATAAATATTAACACATAAGACATGATAGAACTCAATTCTCTCAAAGTCTCAAGCCCTCTAATAAGATCCTTTGTGCAATCCTGTAAAGTTTGAAGTTCTTTGGAGCTTAGTCACCACATTCGGCGAATTTCAACCTTGAAATTCGGAATTCGCCGAACTTCAACGAAATTCGAATTTGAAGCCGAATTTCAAAGTCGAACTTGATGTCGAACTTCAAGTCGAATTCGAACTTCAAGGCGAATTTAATCGAATTTATTCAATAAAAATTTTAAAAGGTAAAAAAAAAGACAAAAAACCTAACCTAAAATCCTAAATTTTTAACAAGATACCATCCTTTTGAAATATAATTATATATGTTAATGTTGGCATGCAATTTTGATTTTACATAATGTTTAATGAGTGCCTAGAATTTTATATATATATTAAAATTTTGAAATTTATAGCCCGTTGAACTTAATGTCAAATTTTATCACCAAATTTTTCATTGCCGATTTTTTGTCGAATTTCAAGGTCGCCGAATTCGAACACAAACTCGAACCAGGTGACTTAGCTTTGGAGGGATTTTGTGGTGTAGGGATCTTATGATTGTTGCTAAGTTCCCCATCACCATTGCTCTTCAAACCACTTTATCTTTTAAAACTGAAAGAGCTTTACATAGAGCTAATGCTTCCACCTCATTATTTGTTGAGATCACAATCCCCCATGCAAATGCGGTTTATTTTGTTCCTTCAGGGTCGAAGATGACCCCCACACACACCCCACCGACCCCCCCCCTGCAGCTGCCATCTCTGAAAAGATGTATCTAACATCACTCTCTATTGACCTTCTGGAATTGGACTTCTCTTATAAATATCAATCTACTGAGTTGCTTGAGTTGGACTTTTGTTATAAAAATTATATGTGAGGATAGCAATAAAAAACAAGGCCATTGTGACAAGCTGATCTGTCCAGTTTAAGGCCCATTGTGATAATCTGGTCTACCCAGTTAACTGAGATACAACTAATGAATGTTTGGTCCTCAACTGACATGGATAATTGCTATGGATACCAACATCAAGTAGGTTCGAGAATGCCAGTCTTGTCAAGTGATTCAAATATGCAGTATGAAAGTAATAAAGGAGGGATAAGAGATAAAACTGACAAGTTTTATTCAAATTGTACTGCATTTTCTGAAATAAACTGTTCTTAACACACTCCTAGCTATACCAGCATCTGAACTGCTGAGTGTGAGAACATCTATTGCCAGATGTATAGCAGGGATGAACGCATGCACATATAACTATTTTATGGGATTTGCTGTTTTGACCACTATATAACCATTCAAGAATCAAGACTAAACACCAGTGATGAAAAAATCGGTGACATCACGATTTTTCATGATATAAAACCTCAGACGAAAAATCGGCCCAAAAAAATTCACAAAATTTTGGGAAAAATGCCAGGAAAAAAGGGGCAAAATTTGAGAAAAAAACGGCAAGTAAATTTTGATCCTATTAAAGTGCTCATTTTGGTTTTTTTTAACTTAATTGCCTTTGCAGCTGTTGGGGAATGAGAGGGAAGGCGTTTACCATCATCCAAAACTCTAAACAATTGTTCTTGTCGCAATCAAAGTTTTTTTTATTGGAGGAGGGATCAAGGTCATTGCAAAAATCACTTTAACAATGTATTTGATTGCATCCCAGTACATTTATGAACTATCTTGTTTATCACTAGAATCTTATAACGTCTTGGACAAACTAGGTATGTAGTTTCTCATTCATTCAAAAGGAAATGGGAGTCAAAAATCATATAGTGAAGGCAGGCTAACAACAAGGGCTTATAAAATAATAGTTTTATGTTGAAGCAAGATGACTAACAAAAAATGACACTTCGTCTGTATGTATGTGTAGCATTTGGTGCAATGAGGATTTAAATTTTGATTGGAGGGTAGGATTGGAGGTATTGAATTAGTAAATATTGAAACATGGATTTATTCTAGAACACCATCTATGTCAAATATAACCTTAGAGACATAACTTCAATTATTGTCTTGCACACTTAAGAGACCACCACCTTCACCTTTTGCAACACTACTATTCGACAGGGAGACGCCAAAACATTAAGCATACATGTATACATTCATCCTCATGGATATAGGGTTTAGATTGTAATTGCTTTGTGTTTGTATTCATGGCATGGCTCAGATACTTCCAACGTAAACCTTGAAAAACACAAGGGGCCTATGACCATAGCTAAGAGGACTTTCACTTATTGGACTGCTGACTATACACTTCCCTGGACACTCTTACCTCAACCATCTTATACAAATGCCAAGTGGTACAGCATGGTTTTGACTCATGATAATGAGATACATTTATATATTTCATGTCATTTTGTATTGGTTGTCCACTTTTGAGTCCTTAATTGGACAACTATCACGGTTCAGGATTTAGTATTGACTTTGATATATTATTTTTTATTCGGCATCCTAGTACTGCATCATATATATCGGTGTTTTTCCTATATTCATGTGCCAATGTGTTTATTTGATGTTGTTGATTTATGTGTTTAAAAAATTGTAAAAAAAATATTTTGTATTTTTTAATGCTCGCCATAGTTTGCAATTTTTTCCAATTTTTTGCCGATGTTGCAAAGAAGTTGTATTCTGGAACCCCCCACCAATTTTTTGCCTCTGCCGATTTTTTCAACAATGCTAACCACAACTTCTGTTGAAGAAAATTTATAGCTATATGAAGAATTGTTCTCATATATGCTGCAAATAGATGAATAAGGGCCTTGTAACAGACACTGTATATCTCTAAATGCATCAATATCAATGCTTTCAGACAATATTAAATTAGTTACCACGCATAAAAAAGCCTTGAAGTGGATCAGATACTCCAAAAAAATGCAACAAAATCACACATTTAATGAAATTCTCAGTTTGAATTGTCTTAATTAAATTGCCCGACTGAATCCAATCCTCTTAAATATAAAGAGCAGTGCAGAATGGCTCTGATGATGAGCAGGATAGTATTTGTGTGGAAGGAAATACCAAAATGAGGATATACCACTGCCGTAGACATCCCATTGATAACAGCCACAATGCAAAGATGAACAATAAGGTAGGCATGACACCAAAACGGCCTGCCATGGTACTGCAAAAAAATGCGAAAAAAAACACAGATTTTCATGAAATTTAGTTCAAGTTGCCTTGATTAAATTTCCTGACTGAATCCAATCATATTGAATTTAAAAAGCAGTGTGGAATGGCTCTGAAAAGGGGTAGAATATTAGTGTGGAAAAGAATTCCAACATGAAGATATGCCACTGCAGCAAGATGGCATTGTATAGATCTTATAGATAAGAACCACAAACCAAAAATGACCAATAAGGCAAGCATGACACTGAAATGGCCTGCCATGATACTCCAAAAAAATGTGAAAAGAACACAGATTTTACTGAAATTTAATTTGTGTTGTCTTGCTTAAATTTCCTGACTGAATCCAATCTTCTTGAATTTAAAGAGTAGTGTTAATTTTCTGAGTAAGGTGTATTAGTGTAGAAGGAAATCGCAAGATGGGGATATGGCACTGCAGTAAGATGGTATCGTAAACATGCTATTGTAAACATCAGACAGATAACCACAAACCAAAGAAGGCCAACAAGGGAGGCATTGTTGTATGCGTATCACATAAAACACCAACACGGATAGTTAAAAGGAGAGTATTACCATGGTGCAGCAGAAGAAGAGGGCTTCGAATTTGCTTCCGAGCATTAGTCCAGCGAAAAGAATCAACCACCTTGACCTCGACTTGTTCTGGAGCTTGAACAGGAGAGATTTTTTCGGGACTAGCATCCTCCTCCTCTGGGAGCTTTGGACTATGGAAGTCCAAGGATAAATACTCCGCCTCGTCATCATCACTCGACTCCCGTTGATTGCTCTCCCCTCCACCAATCTCGCTTCTGAACACTGTACAGATCACCCCTGACGATGATTCAGAGCTGACTTCTATCCTTTTATTTAAGAAAGCGAGCTCTTCTTCGTCCCTATCAGCAGCAGCAGGGTCAGAGGTTTTAATCGCGGATTCGTGCTTCTTGGACCTCTTAATTTTGTTGGTGTGAATGGGGGAGGCGTCTGCCGCTTCGTCGATCGATAGGAGGGCTGGAGAAGGGGGATCGCAGCTTGACGGGTTGGGGTCAAGCAGAGGTGACACGGTGTCGTAAAAGAATGAACGCTGTTCCGACATTGCTTCTGCTGCTTCTTTCTTGTTAGGGTTTCAAGGGTTCCAAACTCTGCTAATGGTGCATTCGGCTGCCAAAATTCGGCACAAAAATACAATAATTATCAGTTGGACCGTGTCGAGCATAGATAGCACCACCGTAAGCCTGATTCATTGCCGGTGTGCGTATATTTAAAGTTAACAACTGGATGAGCAAGGACTGTACTGAATATGCAAGAATGTTGAGTGTAAGTGTTACTCTTTCCCTTTACCTTGAATTGGATCATAACATTTGAGTCTTAGGTGGTTACCGTCCACCTTGTTGACAAGTGTTTGTAGTTCAATTCCTCTTATTAGGTACATGGGATTTTATAGTAGGTATTTAGTGTTGATATTTTTTTTAGGTTAAATAAAAAGGGTTTTTTTTTGGGTTCACATTTTTCTTGAATATTTTTCTTCACAATAAAGGTAATTTAATGTGGTTATTTTTGTAATTTAATATGGTTTTTTTTTGGAGAAAATTGTTAACATGATGTATGTGAAATTTAATTATTTAAAAAGTTAATGCTAATTAATAAGTTAACAAATTCAATTTCATGTTTTGGGGGGAAATTAAAGTTTTGTATTTTTCATTTTATAAATTATTGTGATTTTAAAATTGATATTTTAGTTTGTGTGAATTTAAATTGAAGAGAAGTAAAAATATGTACGTGTCAAGAAGTAAATATATATAATTGATATTTTAGTTTATGTTTTATAAGTAATAGTGAAAGTCAAATTTGTGTTTAACAAGTAAGGGTTGAAGTCAAATTTCAAGAGTGATCTTTGTTTCTATTCATATAACTTTATGGAATACTATATTTACATCAATAGGTGTTCCTTTTTGGAATGTGGCTTGTTGACACTCTCCTGCCACGTTTTAGATGATTGGATTACCCTATATGCCTCTGTGTCATGTTTTAGACACACTTGCCTTGTCTTCGGATTTGGAATTCCATGTCCACCTTCCCTATTATGTTTCAGACGCACCTGCCTCGTCTTTATATTTGGACTACCCTATCTACCTTCCCTATTGTGTTTCAAACACAACTACCTCATCTTCGAATAAGGCAAGCTTCTCGATTGTGTTGACTTCACTTATGTCCCCTCTTAATTCTATTAGATACATTTTGAACCCCTACTGCTTATACCTCACATAAATCATACCATGCCAGCTTCGAATGGACATGTTCCCCATGCACCTGTCCATACCCTGTATTTTCCCATACCCTCTCAATACCCTATATTGATGAGCCTATGCCACAGTCAGGGTTTTGCCTCACGTTTCATATCTCCAATTGTCTATGTTGACATTGGTTGGTGACCATCTTGTTCAACCACCAACCTCTGCTTGCTCCCTATATTTCATATCTCTTCCCTGGAAGAAATCATTCTCACAACACATTGCAGGAGATTCGGGAGGTTTTCTATGTTCGGATTTCTTTTGCAAAAGGTTTAAAGTGTTGACCAGTCGATGTTGTGAAGGACTTCTTGTAAACAAGGCATGCAATGTTTTCTCTTTTACATTTTATTTATAAAGATTTATGGACTCAATTTTGCAAACACCCTCACTCACCAATATGCATTAATCCTACTACCTCTCTCTGCCCATGAAATTAATTTAGAAATTATGTACTCATCTTTTCCATTATATGTACTAGTGTTTCCTTTTGTGCTTCCAATTTAGAGGATTCAAACCAATGATTATAGAGAGAATGATTTGCAATCATATGAAATTAAAATTGTAAGGAATTTGAATGGGAATGTAAGCTAGGGAAGATGATTGATCTTTCTGAAGTGAGGGAATTGATGAAGGTTTTGACATCCTCTGCCTACCATGATAAAGAAGACAACATGTCATGAATAGGAAAACACAAAGTAATGCTATGAGTAGGCTAGAAAATGTAATAAGTGACATTGCATACAAAATTTGAAGGGGCTACACACTCATGTGCTGTGAAACTAGGTATGCATGTTTTACTAACATGAAAACATATATAAGGTGTCCATATGTGTTGTATTTTTTATATGTGTTTTTTTTTATGATGTGTTTTCTATTTGGTGTTCGGATTCAATTTTTGCAAACACTCGCTTCCTCCTCACCGATATGTATCAATCCTACTACCTCTCTCTGCCCATAAAATTAATTTACAAATTTTGTAGTCGTCTTCTTCCAATATATGTACTAATGTTTCCTTTTTTGCTTCCAATTTAGAGGATTCAAGCCAATGATTATAGGGAGAATGATTTGCAATCATATGAAATTAAATTTGTAAGGAATTCTAATGGGAATGTAAGTTAGGGAAGATGATTGATCTTCTGAGGTGGAGGAATTTACGAAGGTTCTGACATATCCTCTTCCCACCATGATGGAGGAGAAAGCTCGTCATGAATAGGAAAACACAAACTAATTCTATTGAGTATGTCAGAAAATGTAATAAGTGGCATTGCATACAACTAATTAAAGGGACTAGACGCTCATGTTCTATGAAAATGGATATGTCAGTTTTACAAACAAGAAAACATATATAAGGTGTCCACATGTGTTGTGTTTGGTAGCTTTTGGGCATCCATTCGATATTATCTCGAGGTTAGTGTCTATCTCTAATTATAGTGATGATAAATAATTGTCTGAGATATTAGGTTGTTTATCATGGTTGGTCCAATTAAAAAAAATTAAAAAAAGGTGTTGCTTATGTTTTGGATAGTAATTTTTAAAAATACTTAATTTTAATAATTTGAATGTTCTTCCCAAAAATCAAAAGTTTTGGACAAAAATACATATGCACTACAGTGAAAGCTTTTTCTTTGTACTAATATGTGGACTTTGAATCGACCTAGATGTGCAATCTCAATTATTTCAGATTTACTAGATTCCACAAGAGGTATCGAGAAATGGCTCGATGTCATTGTCCCTTATACTATGCCCTCTCTTCCTTAGTATCATTGTCCTATACTAATTGTCAATGCCCTACAAAACCATAATCATTTTTTTCCATTGAGACGTGAGATGTTGAGCCCCTCCCTCTTTCATTACAAGCTCATATGTTTACCATTTTTCCTTCTTGGGCCCAGAATTTCCTCATACCCCTATTTTTATTCATTTGTTGTAATTATGTCCTAAGATGGCAAGCAATAACCACACTGCCATGATGTATGTAGTGGCCTTTATGCACCCTCCCATGGCATACATAATAGAAAATACCCTTGCATAGATACCTTTGGATGTGCATGTGCTTCACATGTCACAATATATAGCTAACTTTAGTGTAGGGTGCTTAACCGTTGTCTTCTACAATAAACCTTTTTTTTCTAAGAAGTAATTGCAATTCAAACTCCAACAATTTTGAGGCCTCCTTTTAGTTGATTACTGTAGTTGAATCATCTTTAATATTTTACTGCTTCGCTCATATATCTACTTGTTGGCCTCCACCGACAACAACTCTTTCATTTATACTATAAATGAAAGAGTTCCCAATTTAAAATGAATTATCTCTCAGCAAGTGTATGATCAACAATGGATTGTTGGGAACTAATTGCAAATTTTTGGATTGGTGTGGTATTGGTGTGCATTCTCTTATCCTTTCTTGACTATTTTAAATAAGAATGATGCAGGGCTAAAATAGTTGCATTTTCAGAACTCAGCATATCGCTCATCATTCGTTCTCATTTTCAGATTCCATGACTAAAAGGATGGAATCTGAAAATGAAAACTATCTCATTTCTTGGGTAATTAACTATGCATCTCCTATCAGGTATTTATGCATCTTGACAATCAAGTGATGAACATATCATCGGTGAATAATTTTTGCATCATGCATAGGCTCAAGGAGCTTCTGTTAAGATGTTTATATGTGGTTTTACATTTCATTTGATTTTGTAGCTCTTCGCAGTTTACCTTGAGGTACTTCTTTTTGGATTCAACTTAGCACATTCTTTATTATTGGCTTCTTCACTATTAATTAGATCATAAATTATAATTTACTTGTCAAGTCTAAATGATTTTACTTGAAATAATTGGAAATTGGATTTTATGTTACTTACCTTGGAGAATTGTAAACAAAGATTTTTATCCTACTTCATATAATTATTTCTCTTTTTACAATCCAAGGTAGTTAATATATATTCAATTCACCTCCATTTCTATGGATAAGTTTCAAGTATATAAAAGTTAGCCAATAATCCCGACCAACAGGATTGAACATTGGTATTAAACATGTGGACTTATATTTATTAATATAAACTTTATTTTACACGGTTCATTTTCGTTTAAAAGTTTATTATGATCCAATACTTACTTTATTAAATTACCATCGGCATAGTTAGGTATAATTTTTTATCACTCGAACAATCACCGGGGTATAGTTTTATTAAAGTTTATTGGTATGATTTTCTTTAAAGTCAAGTGAACCGTGCTATAATTAGTCCTAAGTCCATTAACATTTTATTCAGTCCTGGTTGTCAGAATGATATGACCTCTACTGGTGTATGATCCCACTTCACTATTGTCCACATTAACATTGAGCTTTTCGTGATCATATTATCATCCTTTTGCATTCATTGACCTCGATACCATCGAAATCTTATCCCATTGTTAATCGATCAAGCATGTACGACAACGGTAGGTTTTAGTTATGATGAGAGGTGAGTCGTTCACATGGGCTGTATCATTCCACTTTGCTATGATCATTGGTTTCATTAGCTGACTTGGACATTGAGTGGCATGCAAACTAACACTTTCTGCTCTTTCCATCCTTCAGTGACCCATGTGGCAGTCCGGAATAATGATTTCACTAGCCTGTGCTTAGTGCCATAATAACTTACTTCATCTTTCACGGTCTCGTCGCACCAACCTTTTTTCCCTTTGTCATTTTCATTTTGTGTCTGCTCTTTCCTGAATATTCACCATTCATGAGTTGAGGTTAGGGTTTGTTGCAGTTACCTTCACTGCTCTTGATATGGTCCAAGCATAGTGTCATTGACGATAAAAACTCTTGTCCACCCCTTGCTACTATCACCGTCGTATTGTTTATGGGGTTCATTAATAGAGCCAGACCTGAAACGCAAGGTTTGTAGACGCTAATCCTCAGATAGTGTGCTCCTTGGTAGATGTTGGATGGTGGCCTTTCATTAGCAAATTCAGGCTACATAATAAAATTGTCACACTTGCATTTGCTCAATCTTTTGACGGCGATAAGGTTCAAGTTGGTGATTTGGGGTTTCAAACTAACGAGGGATTCATAGTTGTTGCAACAGAGCTTCCATGCACTGGAGAACGTTGGTCAAAGTACGTGTCGTTTAAGGATGTTCCATGGCCAAAGCTCCTTTGTAAACTCACTTTGTCCATTCACCATATGAAAGGTATGCCCAAGAGCTTATTCAAACCTAAATGGAAGGAATTGTTGTGTTTTTGAGCCAATACATCACTTGTGATGGGCGTTATACTTTAGTTTTGCGCTATCATGTAAGGTTGTTGATGGTCTTTCTCAGTTTTCAAACGAACCTGCCCTTTTTCCTATATATGAGTCTTAAGACCATGTCTTGTTCGGTTCAAAAATCTGACCTTTCTCCTATGTGCAGACTTATGCATTTTGGGTTAGTTAGAATTCTTATTTAATACAATCTCAATGCCATGGGTGATATTTGGGATAAATTCCTTGTCGGGAATGAGTTTCCATAACCCTTGACTCAAACCAATGATGAGACGCAAGGCCAAGAAATTAGCCCTTCTCGTAGTCTCGCTAACCTTCCAGACCCTGAGTTCATCTCCATCGACAACACTACATCCAGCTCTGTTCCATCGAAGCTTGTGAGCGAACAATAGCTAATGCACCCACTGAAATCCCTACAATGCCTTAGTCTCGGTGTTGAAATGCATAACCAGTCCCCTTAGGTGGGTGATACTGAAGAAAGTCTCTCCGATATACTTGAGCAAACTTTAAACTGCATGAAAGTCACTCGGACCCTCCATAAGTTTTCTACATGAGTCAATAAGCCTCAGGGTAACTTGCGGCTATATCATTTGCGGAATACCGATCAGGATAAAGATTGTCCAAAGGAACTAGATGAAGGTTCTTCACAAATTTTTAATGATAATTCGAATCAACATCTTCAAGATGTGAACCATCAACCTACCTCTGTCATGATTAGATTCGAAACTTGGGCGCAGGGCATGCCCCAAATTAACAATTAATCTCAGGATTCTCTGGTGAATAGTAAACGAGAAGGGCGGGGGACGTGTGATCACCCCATCAATGAAGTTAACATCCAATCTCAAAATCGTGATTTCAATTTGATTCATGATTATAATCAACAGGGTTCAATCCAAGAATTACAAATTAAACAAGGTATTGATCAAGATCACAATGACTCATATGAACAAGAATTAGATGAGATAATGTTTGACTTAGCTAAAAATTCATGTGCAAAGGAATCCAAGAGTGATCATAATTACTCCACTGGCCACATGCAATCCATTGTCGCAGGTGAAAAACAGGACAAGGTAAATGTTGATGCTAAATGTGATTTAGAGTCTTCAGGTAATGAATGTCATGATATTCATTCCATCTCATATAAAGACCCTATGAATGATTATAAGGTTCCTTTAGTGAAAATGGAAGCAGTTGGCCAACTTAAACTGGAATCAATTAAATCTGATATACTTGCCCTTGAAATGCCTCATCCCGGTCACACCTTTATTTCGTCATTTATAATTCATTCTAAAGGTGACAAGCTTCCTGTTGGGAGTATCCTGGGTAAGAGGGAGACACAACTTTTGTCCCATTACCAACGTAATCGTCCTTTTCAACCACCCGATCATTTAGTAATTAATGTGGACGATCTCGAAGATCCTAAAACTAAAACTAAAGGTAATAAACAGGAGTTGCGGGTAGATAAACAATTATATCAAGAATTCAAACTACTTTCAGGTGTTCAATCCACTCCTCGCATCCAGTTTGCCTTAAACAAGTTTAAATCACTCTGCGAACGTTTGTCAAAATTACCTGATTCAATTGATGTACATCGTGTGAGTGCCCCAACGGACTGTAAAATATGTCAGTATCTTGTAGCCCATTATGCTGCCAAAATGACATTCTTACAGAACAAATACAGGGTTATAAAATAAATCCAGAAGTTGATCAAGAACATAAATTTTTTGATTCAACAACACCAGAGTCAAATCAATCAATTAACTCAAGAATTGAATGCATCCCATCAACAATATGTTATCCATACACCTAGGATTAATACCTATTGTTCCTTTGATCATTTAAAGCCTACAGGAAATCCAAGAATTGTTTGATATTTTTTTGCATGGTAAGTTAGTTTATTGCATTTTTCCAGGTTATTCCTTTCGCTTGATAAGAGATAGCTGCATAATTAAAATTATGCAGCCATCTCATTATATTTTTATCAATTTTCTTTAATTGTTTATGTTTCCCTTCAGGTACCCTTCACCCAATCTATTTTCGTTGTGGATGTTATGTGGTCCTCGCCGTCTCAAATGATCTTATGTGTCAAGTTTTGGGAATTTGGTACGGGATTTTGACTTGGTTAGTCATGCTGGCATCAATCTTAGAGAAAATATGGAGTGTCATAGAATAGTATGCTGTTGTAATATCTCAAATTTTTAGCATACAATATGCCTTGTATTTTGGATCATGGTCATCTCTTTAGCTCTATAAAGAAGATGATGTAGATTTTTAGAGGGGTTCAGATGGAATTGGTGAAACATTCAATTAGACATAGTATTTGTTTCTATTTATGAACCTTTTATGGTAAATATACACGATGATTTTTTGTACACTGTCATTATTGGTTCACATCCTTACTATTGTTATTATGTCTCTGAATTTATAAATGTTATCTTACCTTTGTGTAGATTCACATTTTAAATTAAACAGCTAAGTGATTGTCTGAATTTTGTCAACAATTATTAGTTATATGACATCTTTCACCTTTCCATAAGTTTTCCGGGCATTGCAATTATTTCTGTTGATTAAGTCTAGTCCAGATTTGGATTCTTTTATCATCAATTTTATTTAACAACATATGAGTTAAATAGTTTATTTCTTTAATTACGAAGTTCCTCGTTAATAAATCATAATTATTTGCTCATGTGTAATTGTAATGTTTGAATGATTATTGAATTGGTTGATACTGATTAGATGTGTAAGTTTGAACTAGTTATTTGATTTTATCAAGAATTGATTCAATTTAGTTATCATTTAAACTTTAAACTTTTATATGTTTGCTATGATAACTAATTTGTACACTTTATGTTAGTATTAATCAATCTCAACCGATCTACACAATCGATCTAGGCCGAGGAGTAGTTTTCTTTTTCTTTGTTAAGAGTGTGTGAATTTATTTATTTTTATTCTCATATATAAATTTATCATGGATGAATGATTCCTACCAATATTGGCTCGGGTTGTTTTGCCATTAATGTTTTATATAGTTAACATATGTGGAACATTATCTATTAAATATATTTGAGGAACCATTTTTATCCGTAAATTTCATCTCGAGGGTTTTAGTTGTTTTATTATAGCTTTTCATTTTATTATTATATGTAGATTAAACTAGTGAATGATTGGGATCCCTAAACTTTTCATGTACATTTTGTATTGAAATATAAGTTTGATTTATTTTATGTATATATTGTAGTATACTAGTTACGTTTTATATTTCTTTTTGGTTAGTGTTCCTAGTTAGAAATAATCTTGGCTAACGGGATCATAAAACCTGTCAGGGTTGGCCATTTCAACGACTTAAGGTAATCTTGACATGTTATGCCCTAAATATGGGCACATTCCCCCCTATATTGTGGTTCATTACATTAGTTTTGATGTCGGATTTGGTCCATTAGTGGTAATTGTCATTAGTGTGGTTATATTAGTTATGTCGGCTTGGGTCAGTTAGTTGGGATTGTACCCCTTAGTCTCCTATATATAGGAAGGAGACCTTTCAATTGGAGTATCTTGTCTTGTGTACTTAGTACATTGTGTAAGGAGGTTGCCCCCTCAAAGAGGCTTGTTATTCAGATATTTTATTCAATCAAATCATGGAGTACTCTTTATGATATATTTCTGCTCTTTTTATACTATTTTTGGAAATTTGTTGCTTAACATTTGGTATCCGAGCTCTTTCCTCAGCACTGGGTTCTTCAAAACGAGTCATCTTAGAATTTTCACTATAAATGTTTTTCTACAAGGATTCAAAGAGAGAGATTAAAAACCCACTTCTGAAACAGGTCGAGCTATCTGAGGTCTGAAATTCAGTCCTGGAGACTTCACAGGTTCAGATATATTGGCCTCGAAATCTAGGGTTTTTTACTAGTCCAAAAACTAGTCTAAAACAGGTGTTCAAGGGAAAAAATGTAATATCTAGGGAATTCGAGGTCCAAATTGAGTGAAACAAGTTGCATAAGAACGTGGACATACCGAAGTATCTGTGGTATAAGTTTCAGACTCAGATCCAAAATATTGGACACATGGCAGTCCATACAAGTTAGATATTCTGAAAGGACCCAAAAGAAGAAGTGTTGGGAGATTCACGATATCTTTCTATTGGAATATCAGAATTAGGTCAGACCTGTGGCATCAGAAAGAGGACACAAAATACTACAACAGGATGAAGTTTCAAACCCATAGGAGTTGAAAGTTGAATTTTATCTCAGTTGCAAGTCGGCTCTAAAACAATCTTCCAATCAGGGTTTGAAAAGGTACGCCATTTTTAATTTTGATTAGAAGGATCTATTTGTGGGGACACATAAGGTTTGATATCTATTTATATTGTTAAAAATTCCACCAAAAGGAAGTATAAAGTCCCACACTCCAACCAAACCACCCGAGGATCAATCCTCAACGTATGATGAAAGGGAAGATCTATCTTTTTCGAGTGTCCTAGTTGGAAGATATGATTAAAGGGTCTACGAAAAAAGTGGATTTGGATAATTTAGAGGAGAAGTTGAATAAAATGGAGGAAAATATGAAGGGTTCGGTGAGGACAGTTGATTTACTCAATTTAGAGGAGAAGTTGAACATTATTGCTAATCTCATTCAAAATTCAAGGGATACTCTTCCTACATGTGATGTGGTGTTCCAGGATACTATGGAGGATAAAGATAATTCTCATGTTGAGAAACCTTCCATGAATAATAATATTCCAAGAGGAAATTATTTTGGTAATGGAAGTCATTAGGGGTGGTCACAAAGGGGTACCCAACTTTCCAAGATTGACATGAGAAATTTTGATGGCAATGATCCAATAACATGGATATTCCAAATGGAGCAATTCTTTGATCTACACCAGGTTCCAACTTTGCAAAAGGTAACTATTGCATCATTATATTTAGAGCTTGATCAATTTGTATGGTATCAGTGGCTTTGTGACTGTAAAAAGGACTCTATTGTATCTTGGTCTATATTCACCGAAGAATTGATTGCACATTATGGCGATATTAATAACAATACATTATTTAGCCAGTTAATAAGTCTCAAGCAAAAAGGTCCAGTTGCAAAGCACATCAAACAATTTCAAAAGCTAAGTCTTAGAGTGAAGAATATTTCAGAAAATAATCTATTGGATCTCTTCATTGGCACCTTGAAGGACAACATTCAACATGAGGTGCGTCTCTTTGAACCACCATCCTTGGAGAAGGCCTTCATGATGGCAAGGAAGGTTGAAAGTAAAAATATGACAATGGCTACTAGAAAGAGCAACTTCAACACACACCGAGAGAATATTGTTACTTCTTCTAATCCACCTCAAAGGTTGACACCTCAACAAATGGAGGAAAGAAGAGAAAAAGGCCTATGTTTTAATTGTGATAGCAAGTATAGTAAGGGACATAAGTGTGGTGAGAAGAAATTATTTTACATAGAATGTGAAGAGGAAGAACCAAAAGAACAAGAGCCATCCCTAGATGAAGAAATAGAAGATACTAATTCAGAAGAGATTACTCCCACCATATCATGTCATGCATTGGCTAGAATCAACACTCTTCAAACTCTCAAGATAGAAGGATTTATCAAAAAGAAAAAGCTAACAGTGTCGATTGATTCTGGTAGTACTCATAATTTCATTCACTATAAATTAGCAAAATCTCTCAATTGCTTTGTATATCCAGCACCAGAGTTTCAAGTAATGATTGCAGATGGAGGAACTATCAACTACTCGGGGAAATGCATAATATAAATCTTACTATGGGAGAATATGTATTGAATAGTCCAATGATTGCTATTCCAATGGGTGGTGCTGATGTTGTCCTAGGAGTTCAATGGTTACAATCTTTGGGATCTGTGGCTTTTAATTTTCAGAAGCTTTTCATGAAATTTTTATGGGAAGGAAAGGAATATGAATTACATGGTATCACAGGGAAACCAAGCAAGGTGATAAGCTCTAATGGTATGACAAAATTGATGGAAAAGGGACATCAAGGTGTAATTGCGCAATTATGCTCATTATTTGTTCAAACATCTAAGTCTCCTATTTCCCCAGATCTCCAAAGGGCATTAATAAGCATTTCAAGGTATTTGAAGATATTCCAAAGGGTCTTCCACCTGTCCGAGATTTCGATCATGCTATTCACTTAATCCCAGGAAGTGTTCCTCCTAACATCTGACCTTACAGATACCCCTCTGGACAGAAGAGTGAAATTGAGCGTATGGTTGAAGAAATGCTAGAGGATGGCATAATTAGGCCTAGACAAAGTTCCTACTCTACACCAGTGGTAATGGTACACAAGCCAGATGGATCATGGCATATGTGTCCAGATTATATAGAGCTCAACAAGATCACCATTAAAGATAAGTTTCCAATTCCTGTAATTGCTGAATTGCTAGATGAATTACATGGAGCAATTGTATTCACAAAGTTGGATCTTCGTTCTGGGTATCATCAAATTAGAATGAAAGATAAAGACATCCCAAAAACAACATTCAGAACTCATGAAGGTCATTATGAATTTCTAGTCATGCCATTTGGTCTCACGAATGCACCTTCCACATTTCAGGGTTTGATGAATTCCATTTTCAAGCCTTTTCTTAGAAAATTTGTGCTAGTTTTCTTTGATGATATACTAATCTATAGCAAGTCTTGGGAAGAACATGTTCAACATGTTGACAGGGTACTACAACTACTATAGGAGTAACAACTATATGCAAAACCTTCCAAATGTTTCTTTGGGGTGAAGGAGGTAGAGTATTTGGGTCATATTGTATCTCATGAAGGTGTCAAGGTAGACCCTAACAAAATTAAAGCCATGATAGACTGGCCGATTCCCAAAAACCTGAAGAATCTTCGAGGATTCTTAGGTATGACAGGGTACTACCGCAAGTTTGTTCGAAATTATGGAAGAATAGCAGCACCTCTAACAACATTATTGAAGAAAGATGCATTTTCTTGGACTCCAGAGGCAACTCAAGCTTTTGAACAACTTAAACAGGAAATGTGCAGAGCTTCGGTATTGACCACACCATACTTCACAAAAACCTTTATTGTGGAATGTGATGTTTCAGGAAATGGCATTGGTGTTATTCTAATGCAAGAAGGACACCCACTTTCTTTCACAAGCCATCCAATCAAGGGAAAGAACTTACAAAAGCCCATTTATGAGAAGGAAATGTTGGCAATACTACATGCTCTTAAGAAATGACGTCCTTATCTAATAGGTAGGCACTTCAAGGTCAAAGCAGATCATGATAGTCTTAAATACTTCTTGGAACAGAGACTATCTTCAGAAGAGCAACAAAAGTGGGTAACCAAGGTGTTGGGATATGACTTTGAAATGATCTATAGAAAAGGGAACATAATGTAGTGGCAGATGCACTCTCCAGAAAAGATGAAGATGTTGGGGCATTAGTTTGTTCCATTTCCATTCTACAACCATATTAGATAGTAGCAGCAAGGGAAGAATGGAAAAAGACCTATCTGTGTGGACACTCATTCAAAAGCTATACAATGATCCCAGTGTATCAGATACTTTTGTGTGGAAAAATGATTCACTATGGTATAAGGATCGCTTATATTTATGCAAAAACTCCGAACTCAAGGAGAAGATCCTTTCTGAATTACATGCCTCTCCTATAGGTGGGCACTCAGGATTCTTGAAAACTTACCACAGGGTCAAGAAGGAATTTTTCTGGGAAGGCCTTAAATCGGATGTTCAAAGGTTAGTGGCTGAATGCTTGGTTTGCCAACAAAATAAGGGTGAAACAGTTAAGACACCGGGACTTCTACAACCATTAGACATACCTTGTCAGCGCTGGGAAGAAGTCTCCATGGATTTTATCACAGGTCTACCCAATTTAGAAGGAAAGAATGTTATTATGGTGGTTGTTGATAGACTCACTAAGTATGCACACTTTTGTGCACTCGCTCACCCTTTTAATGCAAGCACAGTAGTTGCAGCCTTTATGGAAACTGTTCAGAAGTTACATGGAAATCCGAAGATTATTGTAAGTGATAGAGATCCAATTTTCACTGAAAAATTTTGGACTGAATTATTTTCCTGTTTGGGTACTCAATTGGCTCACAGTTCATCTTATCACCCTTAATCTTATGGGAAAACTGAGATCGTGAACAAGTGTTTGGAAGGCTATCTTCATTGCTTTACATATGATAAACAAACACAGTGGGTGAAATGGTTGTCTTTGGCAGAATGGTGGTACAATACTTCCTTCCATACATCATAAAAAAATGTCTCCATTTATGGCACTTTATGGGTACCAGCCTCCATCTATCACATATCCCTTAAAAGGAAAATCTAAAGTTCAAGCCATGGAAGATCACATAGAGCACCAGCAAGGAGTTCTCCAGATACTTAAGGACAACCTGACTATGTCAAAAAATAGGATGAAACAACAAGTTGATCAACATTGCCATGAAAGGAGTTTTGAAGAAGGGGATTGGGTATTTCTCATGCTACAACCTTACAAGCAGATGTCTATGAAGCTATTAAAGAAGGACAATAAATTAGCACCCAATTATTATGGTCCTTATAGAGTGTTGCAAAAGATTGGTAGTATGGCCTACAAATTGGAGCTCCCTTCATCTTCAAGAGTACATTCAATTTTCTATGTTTCTTGCTTAAATAAGGTAATAGGAGACAAGATCCCAATTCAAACAATCTTGCCGGATCTTGATGAAGAAGGAAAAGTCATATTGGAACCTGAACAAATCATTGAAACAAGGACTAAACAACTACAAAACCGGGCTATTACTGAGTACCTCATAAAGTGGAAGAACTTACCAGTTGAAGATTCAACATGGGAAGATGAGTCCTTCATACAGAAGCATCTGCAACTAATCAAGCGTTGAGGACAACACTTGTTTGAAGGGTAGGGGCATGTTAAGCCCTAAATATGGGCACATTCCCCCCTATATTGTGGTTCATTACATTAGTTTTGATGCCGGCTTTGGTCCATTAGTGGTAATTGTCATTAGTATGATTATATTAGTTATGTCGGATTGGGTTAGTTAGTTGGGATTGTACCCCTTAGTCTCCTATATATAGATAGGAGACCTTTCAATTGGAGTATCTTGTCTTGTCTTGTGTACTTAGTACATTGTGTAAGGAGGTTGCCCCCTCGAAGAGGCTTGTTATTCAGATATTTTCTTCAATCAAGTCGTGGAGTACTCTTTTTGATCTATTTTTGCTCTTTTTATACTCTTTTTGGAAATTTGTTGCTTAACATGACACCTTCGGATCGGGCCAATTCCTCCTAGTTGACGTGAGTGCCTAAACACCATGTCAACACTGCTATTGCTAAAAGCTGTGACTATATGCTTATAGTGCACTTTTTTGTCACATAAAATGATGCACTCTGAACTAATTTTATATTCTTCAATCCATAACTAAATTGTAGTTTATCACATTTATTTGTTTCTAAGTTTCCCTTGCATTCTCCTTTGCATTACAGTAGAGCCTTTTATTATAAAGGGATAGGATGTAACAGGTCAATATTATTACTATGGAGGGTTTTCTTTCTCTCAATTTACGTTCGTTCCATGTAGCCCTCAACTTAGCCTTGAATCACAAATAGCTTGCATGGGTTTAGAAGATAATGGGTAGAGACTTTATGTTTTAGTTGGCGCGGTGTGGATTTTAGGACAACTATTAATTCAACTACTACATACAAGCTTTGAAGCTCCTTTCTCTATCTATTACTCTACAAACAATTTGTTTCTTGAGAATTAGTCTCTTCGTAGAGAGGAGAATTAAGAGGCCTCATCTTCAACCTGCATACCCAAGTGCCATGACTATGCAGGAAACTGTAAGATATCATTGGTGACTATTAGTATCCTACTTGTAATTTGTGAAATATTATTGTTCACTATCCAACAAATTTATGAATATCCAAGTTATTATTTCCCTATGATTAATTTCTTGTAGTCAATGAAATCAAGACCCATTTTCCTACTTCTTTTTTACTTGGGAGAAGTTACATTAGATAGACATGCTACTCCAAATATAATGGTCTTTGTATTTTCCTAAATTCAACAATTTGGAATTGTCTAAACTTTGTGCTCATGTGCTCTTTTTCTTAAAATACCTTGCAACCTACTTCAATATTTTTATTTTCTATTTTTTTGGTACAAAGATATATCTATTTTTATTTCACAATATTACAATATTTCCACAAAATCAATGGTTCTTGTTTACAGAAAACCAAAAATAGGTTGCATATCATTGGCCCTATATTATCTGTAAAGTAAAAAATAGGGTCTAGATTGTTATACTAATACATAGTTGCAATACTAACTGAATTCTTCAATATCGGTTGCCATTCACTAGCTCTGCCATTTAGTGAAAAAAATTTGGATGAATGCAAGAAAACTTGAGGTTCCCCTTCATGAAATTTTACTTATGCTTACCCACATTATTTTTAACCTCCACATTCATGGCATACCCTTCCTCCATTTCTTATGCCCTTTCTTATTTCTTGCATTTTACTTCTTTGTTTTTAGTTGCAGATCCTTGCTAACAAAGGCTTCACGAACACATGATGGAAATTGCCTCAACTGACAATGATTTTGGTTTGTTGCTACATGGATCTAGCAGAGCCCAACCGATCCTCCAAATCATTGCACTTAGCCCCATCACCTCATCAGGGTCAACTTCAACCTGATACCATATCTTTGTCTAGGACGGTACACACTAGCACCAAACTTTGCTTCCAACTTCGTGCAACACCCATGTTACATCTGGCCAACTCCATACATGCTATATTATCAAGCTCACTAATTGTGCCTGTATGGTTCTCAAACTTTCAGGGTAAGCTTCACTCTCTCTCCCCTTGCTTATATACATGCCTTTATTTTCCCACCTCCCCGTTTTCCATCTTTCTATCGTTTTTTTTTTCCCGCTAACTTCCATGACTATTAAAGTGCTCAACCTCGAGGTTGTCAACCTACTTCAATATTTTTATTTTCTATTTTTTTGGTACAAAGATATATCTATTTTTATTTCACAATATTACAATATTTCCACAAAATCAATGGTTCTTGTTTACAAAAAACCAAAAATAGGTTGCATATCATTGGCCCTATATTAACTGTAAAGTAAAAAATAGGGTCTAGATTGTTGTACTAATACATAGTTGCAATACTAACTGAATTCTTCAATAACGGTTGCCATTCACCAGCTCTGCCATTTAGTGAAAAAAATTTGGACGAATGCAAGAAAAATTGAGGTCCCCCTTCATGAAATTTTACTTATGCTTACCCACATTATTTTTAACCTCCACATTCATGTCCATATGCAATGAGCATATGTGTTTGTGAATACCTCTCCTCGGGGTTTCAATATTTTCACTTTTTGTAGCTTACTTCTTCGTTCTTCCATTACTTTCATTCAATAAAGGCTATCATATTCAGTCCTTTCATTTCCAAATCCCTTTTCCAACAACTTGTTATTGTTAGCTTTCCCTCTTTGTTGTTGTTCTTAGATGCATTTTTTGCAAATGTTTCCATGGTCTCCATGTTTATTGCATTGTCCAAAGTGTTTTCCTATTTGTAGTTATTTGAGTAACTAGGGAAGTGAAAAGAAAACACCACTTTTTTTTCCACAAAGAAGCATATGGTTGTATTTGTTAACCTTTGCTTCTCCTTGATATATTTGTTTTTCCCTCATTTAGGCACATGGATGTTTTATTACAATTTTTTTTTTTTTCCCATAATAATAAACATTTTTCCCATTGGCTTTACTCTTTATTTCCTCCCATCGTCTAGTCTTTCTTTTCCATTTATTTCCATATACACTCTTATCACTTCAACCATTAAAGCTCTTCCCTTACCTTTTACTATCTTATTTTTCAAATACAATATATTGCATTTCCCCCTCATGCACACTTTCTTTTAACAACAATATATTACCCTTCCTCCATTTCTTATGCCCTTTCTTATTTCTTGCATTTTACTTCTTTGTTTTTAGTTGCATATCCTTGCTAACAAAGGCTTCACGAACACATGATGGAAATTGCCTCAACTGACAATGATTTTGGTTTGTTGCTACATGGATCTAGCGGAGCCCAACCAATCCTCCAAATCATTGCACTTAGCCCCGTCGCCTCATCAGGGTCAACTTCAACCCGATACCATATCTTTGTCTAGGACGGTACACACTAGCACCAAACTTTGCTTGTGCAACACCCATGTTACATCTAGCCAACTCCACACATGCTATATTATCAAGCTCACTAATTGTGCCTGTATGGTTCTCAAACTTTCAGGGTAAGCTTCACTCTCTCTCCCCTTGCTTACATACATGCCTTTATTTTCCCACCTCCCCGTTTTCCATCTTTCTATCGTTTTTTTTTCCCGCTAACTTCCATGACTATTAAAGTGCTCAACCTCGAGGTTGTCAACAATAAGGCTTCATTAAATGGGGACTGTTGTAATATGTGGGATTACATGTGGTTACCAAAAGTGCATTACAAACATATAATTAATCATAGAAGCATACATACATAAAGTGAGCAAGGGAGAAAAGTAATGGTAATTCCAATCAAGCCTTTACATTATATCATAGAACTAGACAATCCAAGTAGTAAGTATGTCTATCTTTACAACTCATTAGCCTATATATATAAGATATACATTTATTCAGATGGTTACAATTGTACAAACTACTCGACAGTTGGCTAACCAACTCGACTAGACTAGCCGACCAAGTGGGTGGTCGATCAGGAAGACCTAGTTGGCCTATAAACTAGGCTCTTCCAACATATCCCCCACCCCAAAAATATTCTTCACCTCTGTAAGTTTTAAACTTGTGCAGAGAAGTAAAGCATACAAATTATTTTTAAGCAAGTTAGAGATTACACTACAACATTCACACATAATACACAAAGATTTACCCTAGAAACCCTTAACTGGGGAAACCAACAAAACTTAGAACTGCAGCTCTTATTTTCACATATTGATTATTAACCAATCACAATACAAATGTAGGTATTTTGCATCATCCAAAACCCTAATCCGTTAACCTAGATTAGAAAATAGACTCCAATCCCTTAACATGGATTAAATTGCATATTTTTAGAAAGAACCCAAAAATATCCCAAAGATGCACCCCCCACACACATGCAATGAATATAGCACATACTCAATAGCCTCGAAGAGAACAGGGAGATGTAAAATAACAAAAATTACAAAAATACGTAGAACCATAGCACTATGATGTAGATTTTGTTGTAGGCGGAACACCAATGGCGCAAGATTCGGCAATAGCGGGGGCACAGATAACCATTCGCTGTTGAAATTCTTCCCAATCGACTAATATAATGTGGGTGTTTGTACTGGATGCAGTTATCTCCGATAGTTGAGTAAGCTTCTTAACCATGGGTATATTCCTCAGTCGACGTAAGTTGGCACCGTCGGCTTGTTGTAAGACTATTGCGGTGCGTATGATATGATGCATGCATTTAGCCAACCTACTGGCCTTCCCTAAGGATGAATTGGCCTCATGTAGCCACTGGATTTCATGTCGTTGTAGTTCATTGATGCACTACTACTCCATGTGGATTTGATTGTGCAATGCTCTAGCATTTTCAGGGTCAGCAGTGGCCTTTCTTAGGTCAAGGTTAATGATAGTGGCTTGAGTCTTTTGTATAATGCCAAAAACCTATCCATAATAGGAGTACCAATTATTAAGAACTGGAATCAACTTTGTAGCCACTACTTCAAATTCTTGCAAATTTTTATCTCTTTTTGAAAAAAATTGGTAGTGGTCGGCCATTAGAAGGGCGGTTTCATAGTCTTGTTGTTGTTGTTGATGGTCGACGACCAACTAAAATGCTCTGTAAGTGATCAATGTGTTGGTCTAGATGCAGGCCTACCAAGGGTCCTATCAATTGTTCAACCTCAACTTTGTAGTTTCTCCAGGAATCCTCCTCAACATTCATCACAATCTTTTGTTTCTTAGTCGAGTCAGTCCATCATCGGTCATGTTCTTTATTGATTGATTTGAAAAGTTCTTGTAGTTCTTCATCCGATGCCTTCTGTGGTGCAAAGACTACAGTAGACCATCCAGTCGCAATCATCTGTTGGACTTTTATATTGAGGCCAGAAGACGGTTTTTGCTTATCATTCTTATTCTTCTTCTACTCCTTAGTTGACTTATTTTATTTAAATGGAGGCTCAGTTCCATTGGTTAGGGGTACTTTCGGATGAGGTGTTGACAAGGTAGTAGAAACCGAGGAAATGGTCAGTAGAGGGGTTGAAAAACTGACTGATAGAGGGACCAATAGAATGGTCGATGGGGCCATTGATGATGGAATGGTCAATATAGGTTCCGATGATGGATTGATCGACGGGTGCATCAGTGGATGGAGGGTAGAGGTGTCAATGGGATAATCGATATAGGTATCAACAAGGTGGAATCTACTGTCACATATGTGCTTTCTCCAATTGTGTTCATCGGCTTTTTCTTTCTTAATTATGTTCATACATGCTTGTAATTGTGTCATGGATATCTCTTCTTACTGGGATTTCGCTCTTGTTTCAACGTCTCTTGTCTTAGTTTTTTGTTCAGGCAGGGACCACTATTATTGGGGGCCATTTTAGTGAATGGGTCATCAAGATTTCTTAGCTTTGATTCTGAATTGGTTGGAATAGACATCAATTGTGCTCGTTCTAGCTCTTGACAACAACTTTACCAGCAAGACTCAAGCGATGATAAATTTATAGGCACATGATTCAAAAGACAATTAATGAGGGTATCAAATTGCAATAATTGATTTCATTGTGTGTGAAAAATATTTCGGGTGGTTGGAGAAACTTGTAGTGGAAGCTTGGCTTACAGTTACATCATTTTGAAATCGGTCGGGTCAATCGGCGAGTACATTGACTTGGGATTCTTTGATTCGACATCAGCTTGTAGTCGATCAAATTAGTTAGTGGACAAATGGACTTCGTCTTCTTCTCACCCGAATTAGGGGTTAGTCAATTACTTGTGCGACAATTCACTCTCACGGTTGGTGAGATCGAGTCATGTGCTCTGATGACTATCATCATGGTTAGGCTCATGCTCCTGCCAAATAGACATTTCTTAGTTTCTTTATATATTCTATTGATTAAGTGTGCTAAGAGTTGGTTGAGTAACTACCTATGAACTTAATTAGTTAAAATCTCAATTAACATAATGAATCCTTGAAGCACAATGGTCAACTAGTGGTAATATGTAATGCACCTTATTAGGAAAATAGGCACACTAACTTAATTTTTTCCAATAGGGGTTTTAAAACCTTTGACAGTGGAAGCTTGTTTCTCGAACCCCTCATTGACAATGGGTTTCACACTGATTCCATGGTTATAAGACAATTGTGGTAGCTCTAGGAAAGTCATATGGAGGTTCTTATTGTCTTGACAAGATGATATATGTGGCTGGTTAAGATTGTGTGGCTGAGGAATTTTTACAAACACTTCACATGCATCCTCCTTCAATTCTTTGCCTGGTTTCGAAACTAGGAAAACTAGTCTTTCTTTGTTTTGTTCCAAACACCACCAGAACTTTCCAAATTTATTTTGGAAGGAGCCTATGGGATTTAACACATCTTGACAGACCTCAAACAGTCAATGGTCGAATCAGAGGACTCATTTTGACATGTTATTCAATCATAACTAAAAACAGGTAAAATGACTCAAATATCAAACTTGGACTAGTGAAACCCAAATTGTCTCAAATGCTTTCAAATTATGTATGGAATGGAATGAGGTGTATTAGGACACACTAATGTATCTATTAGATTATTGGACACTTTCTAAATACTTTAGCGACTTGCATTTACAACTAGAGAATGAAAGGCAAAAATACTAGGAAAATCGATGTTAAAACTTCCAAGGGTAGACGACTCTTTTGGATTCCCAAATGTTGTACGAACCTCCCAAATTTCATAAAAGACACTTGGATCACATCAGGTACCTCCAAAAAAACCTAAGTGCAGAATTGATTTATATTTACATCTTTTTAAGGCACTCTTAAAACAAAATATTACAAAACATATTCATTGCTTGGAAATTGTGAGCAATACAGTAGAGATTTTTACATGGAATTCTAAGCAAATGAAAAAAGGGGTCTACATAACATTTATCTTTCATGTACATTAAATAATAGGCTTCTCAAATAGACACAAAACTCAGAATAATTATGGTGCAAAACTGATATATAAATGCTCAAAGTTTCATAAATGTATATAAGGGCGCAATGGCTCAAAATGGTGGTTTTTGCTTGAGTTTTCTTATATAGTCCAAGGGATTTAGAGCCGTGGTTCAAATAATCATCTTAATACAGTTCCATATAGCATATACCACGACCATGAAACCATAGTGACACCATTACAAAGTTTATTGCACCCACAAGTGTGCCATCAACACATATAACTCAAATCACACACTAGAAATTGATAGAAAAGAGAGGAGAAAGGTAAATGAGATGAACTTCAAATCAAATGGAATGGGAACTGCAAAAAAACAACAACATTAAGCTCATGTGAGAATTTTGAATGGCTTCTTCACAACTCCATCTAGGGAAGAATCTTGGTTTGCACCTCACCACCGAAATTGATTCATACTAGCAGGGAGGATGAACATCCACCGTGCAAGGACAAGCTTGAAGCTCTCCCAAATTGCAAAGATGCAAATGAAAAAGGACCAAAATCTACTCCATTTCGACTTGGCATCCTTATAATAACTTTAGTTGACTCATTTCCCTCCTTAGAACTCAAATGATCTCCTAATTACTCATGAAATTTGAATTATTGGGGGTTATGACCCTTCATTGGCCCCACATGACACTTGGCTCATCTTTTGTCTCCAAATCCTTCATGAATTCGAATTGGGGAATATTTTGGATGCTTTGGAGATGTGTAACTCCTCCCATGCACCCTCTTGGTCTATTTTTATCTCTTACATTGTCATAGATGTCATAGAATCTGTCATAAGTGTCATAGGTGTCATAGAATCTGTCATAAGTGTTATAGGTGTCATAGAATCTGTCATAAGTGTCATAATGCTTGTCATTGTTGTCGTAGAATCTATCATTTCCTATTTGTAGCCCTATGACTCTTCCTATTCCTTCATGAATGTTACCTCTTCCCTCCAACTTGAATTTGGGGATGGCTCCATGTTTAAAGGATGAATATTCTCTCATGTGGACCCCACATGTCCACTTATGTGCCCCCAAGTCCAACTAGGACCTAATGCCACTTCATTTTGGAGCATTTAACATTTATTCCATAATTTATTGGCCTATTTTTCCACCATCAATTTAGAATATTGAATTTTCATGAGAAACTATAGACCTTGGGTTTAAATGTCAATATTTTAATTCTTCCAAATAACCCTTAGGAATTGTGTAGGCCAACTTAATTATTCATCTGAAAATCATTTAATTGGGGACATGACATAAGATGACCACTAGTCGAAAAGAGTGCTTCTTATGCATGAAATCATTTAAGTCGAGCGCCATTGACAACTTTAGTGAACAATCAACCTTGCATTGTTTTCAATCTAGTTGTTCCATTGTAATTCAATTCTTCGACGACATTTGGCCCTAGCCATGCCGTTTCTAATTTCCTTGTGTAATACCCCCACTTTGACCCTTCAGATGTACTGGATTTTAATGTAAATGTCGTATATATGTGATGTACGATTCCTAGCGTGGAGCTCAAGGCCAAGGCCCCGCTAGTGAATGCTCAGCCTTGAAGAGGCAAGTATTTGATATTGTGTTATCCATGTGGTAGTAAGCCACGGAAATTGTAAAAACATGTAGATGATTATAATGAAAATAAAAATACCAAGGGGCTGGATATGGATGCAACTAAATGAGTCGGACATGTGTATCCACTAGGGAGAGGTGAGGAGGTTGTGGGATTGAACCCTAGGCTGCCATATGTCACCTTGGGAAACCCCTTTGACTGTCCTATCTGTCATTTAATTATGTTGTAAGGGAGTGGTTGAGAAAATCAGTCCATGAGATTGGTGGAGTATGGGTAGCCCTGGAATTCGTAAGGCAGGGTATGGGATTTGTTTTTGCTTGTCCCATAAGCCACCTTACCTCAAGGTAATTCATTTCCCCTCATTCCCATTCCATGGTGGAGGATTCAAGCTTCCGTTTTCATGGAGGACGCATGCCCAGCAAGGAAGAAACCCGTAAATCGCGACTTGGAGGGAAACCACATTCTGGAGTGCCAAGATCTCTCAGAAAATTCATGTGGGAAGTGAAATCCGTTGGGGAATCCATAGACTCAAACCTTGGGGTTATTTTGAGAGTGTTAGATTCCCAAGAATCCATAGAGAAACCCGGATTTGATAGCCGAAAAATCAGTTGCGGGACGGAGCCATTCGACCGCAATGTTGAGGAAGATCCAAGAGTGGATCTCAGTGGGAGAGAGGCCGGGGGGGTTTAGAATTCATGGTAGATCCAGTGAAGGCCCATTTATCCATGGTTTAGCAGTCGGGACCATCCACACCTTCCCAGGTCAACGTTGAGGGAAGGGGCGCTCGAGGGACTGTGCAGCAAAGAAGGGGACCTTGCTTAGGCTGAGGGTGGAGGTGATGGGGGTTCCTAGGCTGTTTTGATCCAATTGGATATGCATGTAGCTCTATGGTTGAGCTCATTAGCTTAGGAAACTCCTTCCCTATCACCACACTTGCTTGATAGAGCCAGTGTGTGCTAGATGACCCTGAATGAATGTGCCTAAGACTGTGAGTGAGCTTGTTATTTCATCCTCAGTGGATACACAACCCCAACTCGGGGGTGGTCTCTGAGTGATGAAAGAATACAGGCTGGGCAGAGACCTATGGTTGGATTGGAACGTTGTAGTCCATATCCAGTTGCTTGGAGGTTTCAATAAAAGGATAAGTGTTCTCTGTGATTTATATTATTTTCATTTTGTGTTCTGAATGTTTAATTGTTCACGTTTCATTCAATTGTGTTTATTTGAGTATGCATATGCATCCATGTGTTTTTATGAATTTGCTCATTGATGAATAGGGATAAGTGTTGTAAGGGCCCGAAATGCTCAGAATGTTCAGTCAAGCATTTGGGGGAGACATAGACACCCCCCCTGTTGTGTTCATGCTCCCTCTGTGGGTCAAATGAAGAGAGGAGACATGGCAGAGTGGATCAGAGCTCTTTATAGACAGGTAAAGGAGTCTTGATGAGGTTTAGGGAAACACTTTGATTAGAAGAATGGAAAAATCAGAGTCCTCAGGTGTGGCATAGGATCATGCAGTTGCATAGGGCTCGTCGAGAGCTTTCCAACGGTACAAAGTTTTACAAAAATGGACTTAGGATGAGAAAGTTATCAGCTTGAGAAGTTGGCAGTAATAGGGGTATATGGCCGACCTCTGACTTTCTGAACCCGTAGTGCAGATTGCGGATTTTAGAAGTCAGAGGCGTGATTTTCTCGGTGTGGTACATTATGGTTCTGACTTTCCAACTCCCACATCATGGAATGCGGAAGTCGGAGAGGTAAATTCTCTGGAGTTGTGCATTTGGGGGTTCCGACTTCCAACTCCCGCATCGCGGATTGCGGAAGTCGGAGGAGTAATTTGCCTGTATCCGTGAACTTGGAGTTCCGAATTCCGATTCCCGCATCACAGATTGTGGAATGTGGAAGTTGGAGGTGTAATTTTCCCGGAGCTAAGAATTTTGGGGTTCCGACTTCCGACTCTCGCATCACGGATTGCAGAGTGCGGAATTCAGATGCGTGAATTGGTGAAGCATAGAATTTTGGGGTTTCGAATTCTGACTCCAGCATCACGGATTGCGGAGTGCAGAATTCTGAGGTGTGATTCTGCGAAGCTGAGATTTTTGGAGTTTTGACTTCCGACTCTTGCATTGTGGATTGCGGAATTCAGAGGCGTGAATTAGCGAAGGAGAGAATTGGGTGTTCCGACTTTCCAACTCTCGCATCGCGGAATTAAGAGGTTTATTTCTTTGAAGCCATGTATTTTCCATTCCGACTTTCCGACTCCCGCATCACGGATTGCGGAAGTCAGAGGTGTAATTATTGAAGTGGTGCGTTGGGGTGCCGACTCCCGACTTGCGGCTTGCGGACCAAAATTATTGCGGCTGTGCGAAAGTGCATAGTTTGGAAAACAATGATTTAACACGTTGTTTCTAAATTGCTCCCTCGTCACCTCTAAAGGGCACCGAGGGGACCAGGGATGTTATAGGATGGTATCAAAGCCCAAGGTTGCAGCACTGGGGATGCTTGGGCCAAAGCAAGAGCTTACGGGCTTGTTAGAGATGCAGAACGACCATAGACCGAGAAGGATCGATGGCCGCTTAACATTTCGCTGGGTGAATCATCCTTGTGGCCAAGTGCATGCATGATCATAGAAGTTGAAAGATATGAGTAAGTAAGGAGAATGGGTAAGGTAATTCCATTCTCCCAAAAGTTTCCACTCATAGGAATAAGACATCCCAGTATGTGGAATTGGCATGTGGCTCATGATAGTGACATGGTGGCCATGCAAAGGCTGCTAATAGGGGAATGGGGCATTCCCATGTGTGAATCAATTGTGTGGCTCAGAATTGTGGCAAATATTTCCATGAGAATGGAAATAAAGTATCACATTTGAATGAGGTGGAAGGGCATACAATTTGCCTTGAAGGACTCCATATGGAGTTGGAATTGAACAAATTGCAGTGCTGATAAGTGCAGGGAAGTTAAGAAAGGTTGAGTTGAACTTGGCCATAATTTTTGAAAGCAATTGGAGCAAGATGCCACGAATTGGTCCAACTATGATGTGTAATAGGAATTCCATGCTATGATGTGGAATAGGAATTCCATGCTATGATGAGGAATATGTTACAATTTTATATCATTCCATTCGGTACTACATACTAAGAAGCAAAGTGAAGAAGGGGTACCATCCCTATGTGTGTGGATGGTTGTTGTATGCTTGATAAACCCAGTTGGAGAACTGAATTAGCATACTGGTTAATGGAATGCCTGATAAACATAGTCGGCTTACTGGCTTGGCATTAGAATGTTGTGGAGCAGCCTGCACGCTAGCCAAACATTCGCTGAATGCTTGGTAAATCTAGTTGATGCACTGGTTGAGCATTGAATGTTTTGGAGTAGCCTACATGCCGGCCAAACATTCGTTAAATGCCTGATAAACCCAGTCAGCATACTGGTTTGGCATTGGTTATTTTAATGTTGTGGAGCATCCTGCGTGTTGGCCAAACATTCGTTATTGTATCCACATGTGATCCAAGGCGTGTAAAGCAAAAAAGGAACCTGTGGAATAACGTGAAGACGTCCAAGCTCATTTGTATGTTGGACAAGCATGAAATGTGTGTAAGTCTTGTGGATAAAGCATGAACTTTCCATGTCAATTGGGCAAGTAATTGATTGATCTTAATGCTTATGATATGCTTGGCCTAGCAAGATTTGCAATGACGAATTTCATAAGTGAAAATTAAACCAATTGGTTGCAGTTGTTACAAGACAAGTGTTGCTAGCAAGCAAAGTGTGGGAAGCTGTGCACATTGACCATGGCAGTAGACCAACAGCTATTGGATTTGGCTGAAAATATTCTTCAAACAATTTCCAAGACACAAGAAAATTTTGAGGAGCCGCTCAAGCTACAAAAGCATCAGAATGAGATGAACCACAAGGTTTTGCAGGACTCTATTTGTCTGCAAGATGGAGTAAAAGGCATTATGGAAGCTATCAGCAGTGGAAAGGACATCAAGAAGAATTGTAGCCATAAAGTTCCATACTTGTGGATCAGCTGGGAGGTAAAGAAAAGGAAGGGACTGTTGTGAAGCAATGCCACCTGTGGAGCTGGAAGGTCAAATCCAACAGGAGCAACTTGTAGAAGCCAAGGGACTTGGTCTTGAAAACCTAGAGTAAAAGATGAAATGCAGGACATACCTGCTACATTTTTGTGAATTTTGGACATGTGTAAACTGTGTAAGTATTCCTAAGTATTGGAACACCGAGGATGGTGTTATTCTAAGGGGGAGAGTATTGTAATACCCCCACTTTGACCGTTCAGATCTATTACCTTTTAATGTAAATGTCATATATATGTGATGTATGATTCCTAGCGTGGAGATCAAGGCCAAGGCCCCGCTAGTGAATGCTCATCCTTGAAGAGGCAAGTATTTGATATTGTGCTATCCATGTGCTAATAAGCCGTGGAAATTGTAAAAACATGTAGATTATTATAATGCAAATAAAAATACCAAGGGGTTGGCTATGGATGCAACTAAATGAGGGGCTATGTGTATCCACTAGGGAGAGGTGAGGGAGTTGTGGGATTGAACACTAGGCTACCATATGTCACCTTGGGAACCCCCTTTGACTGTCCTAGCTGACATATAATTCCGTTGTAAGGGAGTGGTTGAGAAAATTAGTCCATGAGATTGATGGAGTATGGGAAACCTTGAAATTCATAAGGCAAGGTATGGGATCTATTTTTGCTTGTCCCATAAGCCAGCCTACATCATGGTAATTTGTTTCCCCTCATCCCCATTCCATGGTGGAGGATTCAAGCTTCAATTTTCATGGAGGGACCCATGCCCAACATGGAAGAAAACCTGGAAATCGCGACTTGGAGGGAAGTCATGTTCTAGAGTGTCAAGATCGCTTAGAAAATTCATGTGGGAAGTGAAATTCGTTGGGGAATCCATTGGGGTGATTTTGAGAGTGTTGGATGCCCAAGAATCCATATAGAAACCAAGATTTGATAGTCGAAAAACCCCAGTCACGGGACAGAGCCATTCGACCGCAATGTTGAGGAAGATCCAAGAGTGGATCGCTGTGGGAGAGAGACGGGGGGGGTTTAGACTTCATGGTAGATATAGTGAAGTCCCATTTATCCATGGTTTAGCAATCGGGACCAACCATACCTTCCCAAGTCAGCTCTGAGGGAAGGGGCGCTTGAGGGACTGTGCAACAAAGAAGTGGACCTTACTTAGGCTGAGGGTGGAGGTGATGGGGGTGACTGGACTGTTTGGAGCCAATTGGATATGCATGTAGCTCTGTGGTTGAGCTCATTAGCTTAGGAAAATCCTTCCCTATCTCCCCACTTGCTTGATAGAGCTAGATGTGTGCTGGATGACCCTGAATGACTGTGCCTAAGGCTGTGAGTGAGCCTGTTAGTTCCTCCTTAGTGGATACATAGCCCCAGCTCGAGGGGTGGTCTCTGAGTTCTGAAAGAATGCAGGATGGGCAGAGACCTATGTTTGGGTTGGAACGTTGCAGTCCATAGCCAGTTGCTTGGAGATTTCAATAAAAGGATAAGTGTTCTTTGTGATTTATATTATGTTCATTCCATGTTCTAAATGTTTAATTGTTCATGTTTCATTCAATTGTGTTTATTTGAGTATGCATATGCATCCATGTGTTTTTATCAATTTGCTCATTGATGAATAGGGATAAGTGTTGTAAGGGAGCAGAATGCTCAGAATGTTCAGTTAGGGCTTTGGGGGAGACATACACCCCCCCTGTTGTGTTTATGTTCCCTCTGTGGGTTAGATGAAGGGAGGAGACATGGCAGAGTGGATCAAAGCTCTTTACAGAGAGGTAAAAGAGTCTTGATGAGGTTTGGGGCAACACTTTGATTGGGAGAATGGAAAAATAAGAGTCTTCAGGTGTGGCAGAAGATCATGCAATTGCATAGGTCTCGCCGAGATCTTTCCAATAGTACCAAGTTTTCCAAAAATGGAATTAGGATGAGAAAGTTATCATCCTGATAAGTTGGCAATTACAAGGGTATATGGCCGACCTCCCGACTTTCTGAACTCGCAGTGCAGATTGCGGATTTCAGAATTTGGAGGCATGATTTTCTCGGCGTGGTACCGCCTTTTTCGACTCCTGCATCGCGAATCATGGAAGTCGGAGAGGTAAATTATCCGGAGTTGTGCACTTGGGGGTTCCTATTCTGACTCCTGCATCGTGAATTGCAGATTGCGGAAGTCGGAGGAGTAAGTTGCCGGAGATGTGAAATGGGAGTTCCGATTTTCGACTCCCACATCGCGGATTGCGGAAGTTGGAGGAGTAATTTTCCCGGATCCGTGAACTTGGAGTTCTGACTTCCGATTCCCACATCGTGGATTGCAAAATGCGGAAGTCAGAGTTTTAATTTTACCGGAGCTAAGAATTTTGGGGTTTCGACTTCCGACTCCCGCATCGCGGATTGAGGAAGTCGGAGGCATGAATTGGTCAAGTAGATAATTTGGGGATTTCAACTTCCAAATCCCGCATCACAAATTGCAGAGTGTGGAAGTCGGAGGCATGATTCTGCAAAGCTGAGAATTTTGGAGTTCTGATTTCCGACTCCTGCATCGCGGATTGCGGAAGTCGGAGGTGTGAATTGGCGAAGCAGAGAATTGGGTGTTCCGACTGTCTGACTCTCGCATCGTGGATTGCGGAAGTCAGAGGCGTATTTCTTTGATGCCACGTATTTGTCATTCGGACTTTCCTACTCCCGCATCGCGGATTGCGGAAGTCAGAGGTGTAATTATTGAAGTGGCGCGTTGGGGTGCCGACTTCCTACTCCCGACTTGTGGCTTGTGGATTGCAATTTGCAGACCGAAGTTATTGTGGCTGTGCGAAAGTGCATGGTTTGGAAAAAAATAATAGGTTGTTTCTAAGGAGATCCCCCATCACCTCTAAAGGGAACCGAGGGGACCGGGGATTTTACACCTCGGGATTCATTTTATTTTACTATAACTAAATCTCCAACTGAGATGTTCTTAGTTTTAATGTCTATGGCATGCCATTCTTTTTATTATTGTTTCTGAACTTCCTGATGGTGTACATCAATCAGTCCCTGTTCTTTTAGCTTTTGTAAGTCAAATATCATGTCCTGAGTAGCTTGTATGAAATCTAAATGTAATACTTATGCAATTACTAGAGCTTGTTGTTTAAAATGGAAGGGGACAACCGCTTCTTGACCATAGACTAGTTTAAATGATGTCTGACTTGACAATCTTTTGTAAGTTGTCCTATAAGCCCATAGAATGGTTGGAACTTTATCATCCTAGTCGTCTTTGTCAATATTGCAGATTTTTGTTAATCCCCTGGTAAGTGTTTTTTTGAAAGACTCTATAACATTGTTTGACTATGGATGGTATGTTGAGCTCTTGTGTTGATCTATCAAGAATAATTTTAGAAGGATTATTATGGTTTTGATGATGAAATGTGTTCCTCTATCATTGATTAAGTTGACGGGACATCCAAACCTTGTAATTGTGTGTTCATAAATGAACTTTACTGTGACTTCACTAGTATAGGCCTCGATTGATTTGACTTTTGCCCATTTAGTTACACATTTGATTGCGGTGATGATGTACCTTGTGCTCGTTTGTCAACTAGGTGCTAAGAATGGTCCAACAAAGTCAATTTCCCAAATTTCAAATGTGAGTCTTGGAATAATCGAGATTAATAAAAAAGAATTAAATTTTAATGGTCGTCCCATTCTTTGGCATTTGTGACACTTAATGATGAAAGATTTATAGTGTTTGTTAAGTGTTGGCCACCATAGTCCAGCCCAAAGAATCTTTTTAACAATTGTGTTGGCCTAGAAACGTCCTTCGGCTAGATCAAAATGTTAATAATCGACTCTCTTTCATTGTTGAATACACATTGACACATGATGCCATTTTATCCTAGCTTATATAGGAATCTTCTAATTAATGCATATGGGGTAGATTTCATGGCTAAATTTTTTCTCTTTTTCTCAGATGTTCCCTCTGGTGCTTGTTCATCTTGCAAGAATTGAATTATGTTGGTTAATTCTTCAAGTACTACTTTGACTTTAAAGAGATGTGCATTGGGTAGGTTTTCATCTATTCCTATGGGGTCCTCTCATGTTTCTATCCTAGATAGGTGGTCTAGTCTGACATTAGTGTTTCCAGGATGGACTGTGATTTCAAATTCAAACTCCTGGAATAATAACAATCATCGACGTATAAGTCTGTGGTGCAAAGGTTTGTTGACTAAGTATTTTAAGGCTTACTGATATATAAAGAAAAAAAAAGGGTTAGCAAATAAATAATGACGAAATTTCTGCAAAGAGAAGATCATGCCAAGTACTTCTCATTCTGTGGTCGAGTAGTTTCATTCAACTTTATTCAAATTTCGACTGGAATAGGTGTTTGGGTAGTCGATCTCGCCATCGAACGGTTGTGTTAGTACTCCACTGACTACAATGGTCGACTCATCGATGTGTACATGAAATTTCTCAGACCAATTGGGAAAGCATAATATAAGTGCTTCAAACAACTTTATTTTTAATAACTCAACGGATTATGTGCATTCCTGACTCCATTTGAATTCAACATTTGCTTTGAGCAATTTGTCCAAGGGGAATGTAATGCATGAGTAATGTCGTATGAATTTTCGATAATACCCTTTATGTCCTAGGAATATCCTGATTTGCTTTGGGTTTATGGGGGGTTTTAATTCAATGATAAATTTTACTTTGGCCAGGTCGAGTTTGATTCCTTCCTTTCAAATGACATGGCCTAAGAGGATCCCCATATGCATGGAAATATACATTTATTTATATTTAAGGACAATTGGATTTGTCTACATCTTGCTAGCATTATATATAGCCCTTTGGCATTATCTATGAGTAAATTATATATGGTACAATCATCGAAATAGATGACCATAGTTTTATATAGATATTCCTGAAAGGATTTAATGACTATTCTAGTGAAGGAAATAGGTGCATTCTTTAATCCTAAGGGCATAACTTTGAAGGCAAAGGATCCAAATTCAAAGACATATGTTGTTTTGGCTTGGCTTACTTGCTATGGGTACTTGGTTGTATCTTGAAAATACATCCGTGAATGAATAACATTCATGGCCTACAACTTCGCTGATGATTTCATCAACAAAAGGTGTGGGAAATGGATCTGTAAGGGTTATTCTATTTATCCATCTAAAGTCGACACAATAATTTTAGGTTGGACGATCATTGGAGTAACCCATTCTGACTTGTCAACTTGATATATAATTCCTACGGCTAGCATGTTTTCTATTTATTCGTTAACAATGTCTTTGTATTTGTGAGCTAACTTATAAGGTATCTTCTTGATTGGTTTTACATCTGGTAATATATCTATCTTGTTTTATCCCATTTCTTGGACAAGTCCTTTTAGGTCTTTGTAATCTCTAGTAAAGACATCTTGGTATTCTCTAAGAAGATTTGTTATTTTTGCAGTTTGTTGTTCAGACCAATAGTATTCTATATTGGCTAGCTTGGGTCTCTCGTCTATAAAATTTCTACTTTTTTGATTTTATGCATTCATCCATTATGGTGGTTGTGATTCATCAATATGTCGTTCTCCTTCTTTGAATTTCACAAAGGATGAAGAAATATTTTTTCTCCTAGCTCTGTGTTCTCTTCTTTAACTTTAGTAGATACTTTCATGATTGAATTAACTAAATGTACGATATTAGGATGATATCTTATCCATCTGAAGCTCTTACCTAGGAAATTTTCATTTTCTAAGTCTAAATGGTTTAGCAATTGACACGGTTGTTTTTGGTCGGTCACTACATTGCTGCAAGTCGAGATCAACAGGATATCAACTGGTGTTTCGTTGACATTGTCTTGTCATCTTGATCGATTAATAAAATATTGTAGTTCTTCTACAACTTCTTTAGTATGATCCTGTGCATGTACAAATAAAAGGTCTTTGATGAACTTTTCTTTCATGGATTATCAATTAATTATATCACCCCGAGATTCTTCAATTTTGTACCATTTATTGGGTAGGTTGCATAATGTGTTTGGAAACATGTGTGACCATAATCATTCGTCACGATATCCCAATATATTCCATTCTTTTTCATAGTGGCTAATGTGGTGAGTGTGATCTTGACCTTGTATAAACTTTGGGATTTGTGCTTATGTTATCGATTTCTTCCCACCAAAACGCTCGATGAAGTATGTGGAGGTTGTCGATCATGTTTGTAGTCAATATTGATGAGTATCCTAGTAGCGAGCAACTTGACCTATGAATGTTTCTACTATAATATGCAGTTGTCCTTGTTAACTATGTTCTTGGAAAGCTCGTTGATATGTATTGACGACAATTCTCATTCTTTATATCAGAGCATAGGTAGTTTGTTTGGTTCATTACTAGTCGACACAAGGGTGGGTTATTCCTGAGCTTTTTTTTGAACACTTTAGTAATGGTTTTTATATCAAAGCATTTATGCATGGGGTGGTGAGGGATGGATTCAATTGTTCCAACAATCATGGGCTTTAGCCTCGTAATTCACAATCTTCTAGTTGCAAAGCTCAAAATATGAGTTCTGGTTGACTAACATGGGAGAACCCAAGTATAGTTTTCCATTTTTATTTGGATTGAATGAATCTTCATTATTTTACGTGACTTGATTTAATCATCTTACATTTGCTTTGTCATCATCGGGTTCGACCCAAGGTTTTCCTTCAGTCAGGTCGAGGGGTATGATAATCCTCTTTCCTTCCCCTTTTCATTTTATCCTATCCTTTTCCAGGGATATGGAGGCTTGCATTTTCCTTCCCCAGGGTCAACTGACTAATTATTAGAATGATTAGATCCTTCTTTGGGATCAATTAGGCATTGGTATGCTAGTTTAATGTAAATTATGTTGTTGTTGTTGTTGTAGCTACGTGAGGTATCCTCACTAGCTAAAGCCAACCTACAAAATAAATAAATAAATAAAATGTATTTTATATTTACAAAAGAGATGAGTCGGTCCCACAGTAAACAGTGGGTAAAATTGCCCCAAACAATGGTCAACACTGCCCAGTAAAATGACAAGTCGGCCTAGTAAAGAAGACAAGTTGGCCTAGTTTGAAAATTCACTCAAAAGTACTATATAAATAGAGGAGTCGCCCTCCTCATTTGAACCTCACCTAAAACAAGTTTGCTCAAGCAAAAGGAAGACTGCTTTCGGGTTGCATAAGACTTTTGGAGTTGTTTTCTTTGGCATCTATACTTCTTGTGATTTTATCTTTATTGTACTGAATCTCTGAGTAAGAAAGGATTGTTGGGTTTTTCCTGAGTTTGGGTTTTCCCAAGATAAATTATTGAGTCTCTATTGTTTTTGTGCATAGTTGTTCTTTTAGTGATCCTATATTGTTTATAGGTTGAAAGAGATGAAACGTATTTTGCTATAATTAAAATCTAACCAATTATGGACTCTAAAAGTTGTGGTCGACCTAGTTTTATCCAAGTGATTCTTGACAATATGTTTACATGTGATCCAAAGTCAATAGTGACCGGTGGAATATGAAACCCTTCGAATTTAAGGTTGACTAAAGGGTCAATTCCAATTTTATCTGCTTGATTTAGACGATGTTAAGCCCTCAATGATGGTGCATTACCCCCTATAGAGTGGTGAATTACCCCTTATATGGTAGTTCATTACATATTATTGATGTCGGCTTGGGTCTATTAGTGGGTCTATTAGTTGATATTGTACACCTTTGTCTCATATATATAGGAAGGAGATATTTTCATTTTAGTCATCATTGTATCTTGCCTTGTCTTATGTACTTATTACATTGTGTAAGGAGGTTCCTCCCTCGAAGAGGATTGTTATTCATCTCCGTTATTCATTATTAAGGCACATATTACTTTCTTCAGGTCTATTTCTGCTCTTTTTATGTTATTTATGGGACTTGGTTGCATAAAATTTGGTATCAGAGCTCTTTCCTCGTGACTTGTTTCTTCAAACCTAGTCATCTTGGTATTTTTGCTATCAATTTTTTTCTGCAAGGGTTCAGACAGCGAGACATAAAACCAAAGGATGAAATAATTGTGGTACAAGTTTTAGATCTTGATACATTATAGGTTCATATATATTTGTTGTAGAATCTAGGGTTTTTGACTAGTCCAAAAACTAATCTAAAATAGGTGTTCTGGGAAAAAAGGTCATATATGGGGCATGCAAGATACAAATTGAGTGGGACCTATTGAATCAAAAATAATATGGACCACAGTATCTTTGGTAGGATTTTCAAACTCATATCCAAATTATTGGACATGTGGCAGACCATCCAAGTTCGGTCTTGTGGAAAGATAAAAAATAAGAAGTATTGGGAGATTTACAATAAATTCTTATTGGTATATCCAAATTAGGTCAGACCTGTGGCATTGGAAAAAGGACACATCAGGCTACAACATGACAAAGTTTCAGACCCAGAGGAGAATAAATTTCAAATTTACATCAGTTTCAAGTCAGCCATAAAATAATCTTTCAATAAGGGTTTGAAAAGGTATGCCATTTTAAATTTGAATAAACTTGAGTAGAAGGATCTAATTGTGGTGAAATCTAGGGTGTGATATCTATTTATATTGTTAAAAATGCCACCAAAAGGAAGTGTAAAGACTAACAATCCACTCAAATCACCAGAGGATCCATCTTCGATGTATGATGAAAGGGAAGACCTCTCTTTTGGAGTGTCCCAGTTGGAAGATATAATTAAAGGGTTTGTGAAAAAAGTTGATTTAGTAGAGGAGAAGTTGAATAAAATGGAGGAAAATATGAAAGGTTCGATGAGAACAACTGATTTACTCAATCTAGAGGAGAATTTGTTTGGAAATATGAAAAATTCAAGGGATACTCCCCCTACAGGTGATGATATGTTCCAAGATACTCATGAGGATAAAGATAATTTCCATGTTGAGAAACATTCCATGAATAAGAATATTCCAAGAGGAAATGATTCTTGTAATGGAAGCCATCAGGGATGGTAACCAAGCGGTACCCTACTTCCCAAGATTGACATGAGAAAGTTTGATGGCAATGATCCAATAACTTGGATATTTGAGATGGAGCAATTCTTTGATCTACACCAGGTGCCAACCTTGCAAAAGGTAACTATTGCATCCTTATATTTAGATCCTGATCAATTCCTATGGTACCAATGGCTTTGTGACCGTAAAAAGGGCTCTATTATCTCTTGGTCTATATTCACAGAAGAATTGATTGCACATTATGGGGATATAAATAACAACACCTTCTTTATCTAGTTGGTAAATCTCAAGCAAAAAGGCCTAGTTAGTGAGCACATCAAGCAGTTTCAAGAGCTAAGTCTCAGAGTGAAGAATATTTCAGAACATAATTTGTTGGATCGCTTTATTGGAACTTTGAAGGATAACATACAACATGAGGTTTTCCTTTAGGAACCTAAGTCCTTGGAGCATGCATTTAGGGTGGCATGAAAAGTTGAAAACAAAATTATGGCAATAAGGAAGTCTACCACTTACAACTACAAGGAAGGAAGTGTGGTCTCAAGTCATCCACAACCTACAAGGTTGACACAACAACAAATAGAGGAAAAAGGAGCGAAAGGGATTTGTTAGAGTTGTGATAGGAAATACAGTAAGGGCCATAAATGCACTAAGAATAAACTATTTTACATAGATTGTGAAGAAGAGGAAGAAAATGAACAAGAAGCATCAAAAGAAGAGGATTCACACCAGGAACCAACAAAAAGGATTGAAGTAGAACAAATTCACCCCACCATATCTTGCAATGATTTGGATGGAATTACCACTCCTCAAACTCTCAAGATAGAAGGATATATCAAGAAGAAAAATATAATAGTACTAATTGATTCTGGCAGTACTCACAATAATATTCATTTTAAGATAGCACGAACTTTAAATTGCTTTATATATCCAAAACCAGAGTTTCAGGTGATGGTTGCGGATGGAGGAACTATAAATTGCTCAGGAAAATATCATAAAATAGATCTATCTATGGGAGAGTGTATCCTAAATATTCTAATGATTTCCATTCCAATGGGCGGGGCTGAAGTGGTCCTAGGGGTCCAATGGCTACAATCCCTGGGAATAACAGCTTTTATTTTTCAAGAGCTTTTCTTGAAAAAATTCCAGGGAGGAAAATAATTTGTGTTAAGAGGTATCACAGGGAGACCTAGTAAGATAATCAAATCTAATGGCATGACCAAGATGTTGTAGAAGGAACAATGGGTTGTAATTGCACAATTTTGCTCACTAGATGTTCAAACACCTAAATTTTCCATCTCTCCAGATCTATAGCAGGTCCTTGACAATCATTCCACGGTATTTGATAATATTCCCACAGGTCTCTCGCTTACTTGAGAACACCATCATGCTATTCACTTGCTTCCAGGAAGTGTTCCACCCAATATCAGGCCTTACAGATATCCTTATGCCTAGAAAAGTAAAATTGAGCATATGGTTGTAGAAAAGTTAGAGGTTGGAATAATTCAACCTAGCCAAAGTTCTTACTCTTCTACAGTAATATTGGTGCACAAAAAGGATGGCTCATGGCGTATGTGTGTAGATTATAGAGAGCTTAAAAAGATCAGAATTAAAGATAAATTCCCCATTTCGATTATTGATGAATTACATGGGGAAATGCACTTCACCAAGCTAGATCTTCGCTCAGGCTATCATAAGATCAAAATGAAGAAAGATGACATTCCAAAAATAGCTTTCCGAATGTTAGAAAAACAAGATCGTAGAGCAATAACAATAAACAAGATGCAAATACAAATTACACAAACACATTACAAGAGAGACACCGATATATCGTGGTTCACCCAAGATGGGCTACGTCCACACTGAAATTGCTAGTCCTTATTATTATACCATCCAACAAATGAAGGGATACAACCTGCAGCACATCCGCTGCATTGTCTCATAGTCTCTCTTTCACGATCTCAAAGATATTTACAATGCATAATACCTAATACATCAACCCTAGCCATATTACAATGTCTTTCTTATAAAGGGGAAATACAATGGGAAAATACCACGGGTTACCCAAAACCTTGGGCCCGTAAACTGTATGCGAAAACAACCCTAGAACCCCGTGGGGGGGCGATGCCCCCCCACACTTCCCCATTGGGGTGACTATACAATCCACCTGCATATCATATAAAACTGGGGTACAACAACGGCTGAACAACAATATCTCTGAATCCAGGAGATCAGGCTCCACAACCAACACCGAACTCATGCAGGCCATTATGAGTTCTTGGTTATGCATTTTTACCTTACAAATGTGCCTTCAACATTTAAAGGTTTGATGAATTTCATCTTCAAGCCCTTTCTTCAAAAATTTGTGTTAGTATTCTGTGATGATATATTGATCTACAATAAATCTTAGGAAGCCCATGTTCAAGATCTTGATAAGGTGCTCACCTTATTGGAGGAACACCAATTATATGCAAAACCCTCCAAATGTTTCTTTGGATACAGGAGGTGGAATACCTGGGTCATATCGTCTCTCATGAAGGCGTTAAGGTAGACCCTAACAAAATTAAAGCAATCCAGGAATGGAAGATCCCTACAACCCTAAAACACCTTAGGGGATTTCTTTGGTTGACAGGATATTATCGCAAGTTTGTTAAGAATTATGGGCGAATAACAACACCCTTAACAACATTACTGAAAAAGGATGCATTTTCATGGACTCCGGAATCAACTAAGGCCTTTGAAGAACTCAACGAGGCCATGTGTAGAGCTCCAGTCTTGGATACACCTGATTTCACAAAAAACTTCATCATGGAATGGGATGCGTCAGAGAATGGCATTGGTGCTATTTTAATGCAAGATGGAAGGCTCCTTTCCTTTGAAATCCAGCCAATTAAAGGGAAGAATCTACACAAACCAATTTATGTGAAGGAAATGCTAGCAATTGTACATGCCCTAAAGCAATGGCGCCCCTACCTCATACGAAAACATTTCAAGGTTAAAACTGATCATGATAGCCTTAAATATTTCTTGGAACAAAGGTTATCTTCAGAAGAGCAACAAAAATGGGTAACAAAGATGTTGGAATGTGACTTTGAGATCATCTACAAAAAGGGGAAGCAAAATGTTGTGGTAGATGCACTCTCTAGGAAAGATGAGGATGTTGAAGCACTTCTCTATCCTATCTCCATCATCCAACCAGATTGGATAATCAAAGCAAAGGATGAATGGAAGAACGATGAAGAAATATGGACATGCATTCAAAAGCCGCAGCAGGATCCCAGTGCCTCTAATACATTTATGTGGAAAGATGACTTGCTATGGTACAAGGATCGCTTATATTTTTGCAAGATTTCCCAACTCAAGCAAAAGGTACTTTTGGAATTCCACTCCTCACCAGTAGGAGGGCACTAAGTTTTTCCTAAAAACCTACCTTAGGGTCAAGAAATATTTTTTTTGGGATGGTCTTAAAATTGATGTTCGAAAATTTGTGACAGAATGTTTGGTTTGCCAACAAAATAAAGTGGAAACAATTAAGACCCAAGGTCTTCTACAACCACCTGCCATTCCAAGCCAATGGTGGATAGAGGTCTCAATGGATTTTATCACAGATTTATCGAAGTCTAAAGGAAAGAATGTCATCATGGTGATTGTTGATAGACTTACTAAATATGCATGCTTTTGTGCACTATCTCACCCTTTCAAAGCTGACACATTTGCCACTGCTTTTATGGAGAGAATCCAAAAACTACACGGTACTCCAAATATTATAGTAAGTGATAGGGATCAGATTTTCACTGGCAATTTTTGGACTGAATTATTTTCTTGTTTGGGTACTCAGCTGGTTCATAGCTCATCTTATCATCCTCAATTTGACGGACAAGCAGAGATAGTGAAAAAATGTTTGGAAGGATATCTTCGATGTTTTGCAGATGATAAACAAACACAATGGGTCAAGTGGTTACACTAGACAGAATGGTGGTATAACACTTCCTTGCATACATCAGCAAAAATGACCCCATTTATGACACTTTATGGCTATCATCCACCATCCATCACATCTTCAGTAAGAGACTAATCTAAGGTTCAAGCAATGGAATACCACATGGAGCATCAACAACAAGTTCTTCAACTCTTAAAAGACAACTTGACTTTGGCATAGTTACGAATGAAACAACAAGCATATCAACACCGCAGTGAACAAAGCTTTGATGTGGGGGATTGGGTGTTTTTAAGGCTACAACCATACAAACAGATGTCCTTGAAGAACACCAACACTACTACATATGGCTCAAAATTTCCATGAAATATTGCCATGAATAAGTTAAAATCGAAACTTTTGTGGATAAACAGATAATTTTTTTGAAAAGAATGTTCTGGCCCCCGATAATCGTCGCTATAGCGACGTAAGTACCATGACGTCGCTATAGTGACGGATTTTCATCGCTATAGCAACATATATGAGTTTGTCGCTATAACGACAGTAAAAGTTACCGTGCGACATCAACGATTATACATAGTAACGATCATTGAATTTTTGTTATTTGTTGTGCATTTTCATCGGAACCTTGGCGTTCATTCATCTATAACTACATGTTCTTAAGACATATTTCCACAAATTATTTGTATAGTTGCAACAATTTTTCTGTTGATTGTTCGTTCTGTGATTTCAAGAGTCCAATATTGGTTTGACACATCGAATTTTTGATCTCCTTCGTTTTCTAGGTTAGTTTGATTGCAATGCACTAGTCATTTTTTTGTTTGCGCCCTTTGTGTTCCAACTAGGGCTTCAATGCAATGGAGCAAATGTTTATATAGTTTGGGATTTTTGTGTCAAAATGTAATTTTTTAAATTGTCATTTGTGTTAAAATGTAAATTTTTAAATTTTCATTTATGTTCAAATGTAATTTTTTAAATGGTAGTTTGTGTTAAAATGCGTTTTTTTTGCTCCTATGTTTTTTATTGGTAGCCTTTGGTTCTATCTAGGTGAATGAAAAATAATAACAAGGAGATCTCCAAGCTAGATAGATTTAAAATTAGCTATTTCAATGAAATTATGGATTATTTATCTTTTGGATTCATATATTGTTATGACTTCAAGAAAATCCTAGAATATACCTCTTCCCATTTTAAAATTATTTACATTGACCTTGGGCCTATAAATTTGAATGTTTCCCATGCCCTACTTTAGAACATTGTACAAAAAATTACAATTGTTGATAAGTCACATAGATAACAAATCACAAGAAATATAGCACCCATAAACCATGGCATTAATATCATTTCCAATGTTAGTATTGAAATTGGAATGTTCAGATACATAACTTATGTATCGATCACATTTTATTTTCCATCCCTTTCCTACAATTGTTTAACAATTGATCTAGTATGGTGTATAACTAGCAACAACTCACACATCGACCTAGCAAGTTGGAACACAATGTTAGTGATGGTGATGCTAACGACGTCGGCGCCGATGAAAATCATCATCATCACCATCAACACCATCCTGATCATCATTATGATAATCATTGTCATCATTATCACATCATCATCATCATAAGCATCTTCGTCATCGTCAGTAATCACCATCATCATAAGAAACAACACCAACATCGTCGTCGTCATCATCATCATCATCAGTGATGATGATGATGATGATGATGTTGATAATGAAATCATCGTCATTGTAATCAATAGGACCGTCATCGTAGATTTCAACACTATCTAATTAGATTTAACTAACCCCCTCATAGATAACCAATGAGACCACAAAGGTGTATCCTTTCAAACTTTGATAGTAATTTATACTAAAGTCAAAGTTTCTAAAAAATTTACATAGTATATGGAATCATTGGGAGGCCATTAATCTGCTCTATCCTAGAGTGAGATATCTCCATTTGAATGGGCTTGTCCTTCACTAGTGTGTTTTCGATCCAATTCCTTTGTAAATGGAATCATCACTATACCATGAATACATCAAATTGTTGATTATGCTCTTAATAATTGTAACACCCTTTCGAGATGACGCAAAATAAAAAAATAATTTGTCTACTTGGGTGGGTCTACATCTATATTCATAATCCCATTTGACAATATCACTACAATGTGTTGAAACCTTTTAATCTCTAGTATAACGAACATGAACAATATTATCGGCCACTCAATTTCTTCTACATTAGATCCATTGGCACCATAATGTAGACCTTCTTGCAATTAATAATTATAAACCAACGTAGGGAACCAATTAATGACTCAATTCTATAGGTATTACCACTTGGAAAAATGATGTAACAACTCCTTTCACGAATACACTTACAACCCAACATACTAACCCACTTGCACATTTAGGTAGCAATTCATTATTACTTTATAAGGAAACACCATATCTATTAACATAACACACGAATTTAAGTAATATGTAAACTCCTAATTTGTGACATCATTAACACAATTCCTTATCCCCTTTTTTAAGGCAATATCTAAATTCATGTTATGTAGAATGAATAACCATTACCCACCATATGTCAATTCTTATTGGAACAACATGTAGTAATCCAAGGGAATTACTTAGGTAATCCTCTACACATGCTTAGGTAATCAGGTAATCCTCTACACATGCTTAGGTAATCCTCTAATCACGTCCTTTAATTTTCGGTCTCCTTTAATATATATATACTCTATTCAATTTACTTATATATTGATTGAGTTTTTTTTGTTCTTATAGGCTATCAGAATGTCAAATAAATATACTTGGAAAGAAAATAATAAGAGGTATGCTGAGTTTAAGGTAGCATTGGAGGCGAAGGGTGATGGAAAGTGTTATTTCCCTTGAAATGATTGCAGAGGTTTGCAAATAAGAAGACTTTTAAGAACAACAACTGAAAAACATTGTAAGGAGAAGGGGCATGTTGAAGGGGGGTATGAATATCATCCCTTTGTAAGATGTTATTCATTACATAATGTACTTCTTGTAATAGTACTGATCATGTATTCACAAAATGTTTTATCATTTTAAATATATGTGTTGTATATTACACACTAATGTTATTGCATTGTTTGTAAATATAAAGACAATGCCCCCTAAATGTCGACCGCCATAGAGCTATTTTCCACATAATAGTAGAAATACTACTTTACAAGGTGACGAACATGGAGATCATGCTATTGAATATCAAGTTCTTAATGATCATATGGACGAAGATGACGTTATTGATACAAATGGTGAAGATGAGATAAATAGATTGCTCCAACACACATTTGCTCCATTGGATGACGACAACCTCCATGATATTCATGATGTTCCTCTACTCGAGAAGTCCCAAGAACCTCTTTATGAAGGCTCAACAACCAATATTCTATCTGCTATATTGTTGTTAGTGAACTTGAAGGTTTTGAATGGTTTATCAAACACTTGTTTCACACGGCTCCTAAGGTATGTAAAGTTGACTATTTTCCTCTATTTTTAGTTTTAATTAATTCGTAAATTAGGGATATGTAATATTTATGGTGTATATTGTTTACATTTCAATTTTTTTATTATCAATGTTGCAGATTGTTGGGTGGATTTCTATTACCACCATCAAATAATTTACCACACACATGTCGAGAGGTATTCTTGATTATGAAATAAATTGGAATGGAGTATCAAGCTATTGATGCATGCCCTACTGATCATATTATATATTATGGACAATATGCATCAAAAAACAAATGCCCACAATGTGAAATTAGTAGATATCAAACTGATCAAGTAAACAAAGAGGTGCCTCGCAAAGTTCTTCGTTATATTCCCATAATTCTACGTTTCCAACAACTATTCAAGTGCCAAAGTATAACACAGTTTATGGATTACCATGCAAAGAACATAAGTGAAGATGGTGTTCTTCGAATGCCTGCAGATGGTTCTGCATTGAATAACATCGAAGAAAAATGGCCAATTTTTAAAGATGAACCTCGTAATGTTAGACTTTCATTGGCAACTGATGGTTTCAATCCATTTGGTGAGCTTTGTTCTACTTACTTAGTGTGGCCTATTTTTGTCATAAACAATAACCTACCTCCTTGGATGACGGTAAAAAGAGAGCACACAATGTTGGCAATGATTATTCCAGGTATGTTTTTGAAAGTAATTGTATTATTTCATTAATTTATTTGTTTGATTGTTGCATGAGAACACCTTTTATATATTGAGACACATAACTAAATAGCAATATTGTATGTTGAATGATCAATTAGGTAAGTACCAAGTTAAAGATATGAATGTATATATTGAACCTCTTATCGATGAGCTATTGAAGTTATGGGTTGGCATCATTGTGTATGACATATCCATACCAATAGGGCAAAAACAATTTCAATTCCATGGAATACTTGCATGGACAATTCATGACGCTCCCAGGTTAACACATTTTTGTGGTATGTAACTTTCTGTTGCACGTCGTTAAAATCATATGTTTTAAAGGTAAAAAACATGCATTTTTTTAAATTAATAGTATTTTGATGCTATAACATTAATACATATATCTTGCAGGTAATTATTTACGTATATAATTTCCATTAAGTACATCTTTTTAGTAATTGTTCTCTCCTATTTGAAAACATTAAATAATGATTTGCTTTTTGCTACAGTACGTTCTACCTCTATCTCCCCCAGATAGCTTTGACGACAACATAAAACAAGTTATATATGATCTTGGTAAATACATGAGGTAAGTAACAATTTATATGCATGGAAATGTTTGTTCTCTTTGTTGCATTGCTTATTGACATATTGTGTTTTACAGCTTGGAACTTTATTATATATGCCTCAATCTTGTTGATCACTGTTATTTTCTTGCATTTTTTTTGGTGGCTTTCATCTAAAGAAATCCATAAAGAAGATATTAGGTATTGGAAGAGAGAAATTCCTCATCTAATGTGTGAAATGCAGAAGTATTTACCTCCAACATTTTTCAAGGCACAAGAACACTATCTCATACACCAAGTTGAGGAAATTGAATTGTGTGGACCTGTAAACTCAAGGTCAATGTGGATGGTGGAAAGGTATTTGAAGTCATTGAATGCTTTTGTTAGAAAAAGATCACATCCTGAGGGTTCTATATGTGTAGAGCTATATGCTATGTCAATCCATGGTGTACATTAGTTAGTATCTTCCAAATTTAGCAAAAATATCAATCTGCCTTGCATTTGGCATGTTAACTCCATCAACAAATTTGAAGAGGAGGTCTTGTTGGGGAAAGGTAAAACGAGGAAAGTGAAAGGTAATTGAATGGTGTAGATTTAATTTATTATACAATTAATTTTCCAATTTATGTAATTTTTATTATTCCATTAGTATTTTAAGGTAAACTTAATTGCCTTTAATGATAGCTAATTTACAATTCTTAATTGTTATTTTTTCATATATTTGGTCGCGTGTGGGAT